>CM041783.1:62464819-62612553 GCA_023374045.1 Limonium bicolor
TCAACACGAAAGTTATAGAGGGATTAGAGCTCTTCAAAACGAGCTAAAGAACACGAAATTTGGATGCTAAACGAAGAAGTTATGACTAGTCGAAGTTACCTGATTCGAAGGAGAAACTGGAATTTGCATTTTCGGTTTGCAAGGTGGCTACTTTGTATCAAATTTCCGGCTGATGTATAATGAGTTAGGGTATGTGTGAGTAATGGTTGGAAAGAGGATTCAAAGGAGAAGAGAATGCAAAAGACGGCATGAAAAATATTGAGAGATGAGTGAGATACAGCCGTCCAAAGTTAGGGCAAAATCACTGCTGGAAGTTCCGATTTTAAGCTAAGTGTGGGCGGCCTGTGACTGGTTGACACGTGGCAGATTTCAAAGTTTGACTCAAAACTTCAATCTAGCATACTTTGGCTAGGATGATCCGTTTTTGACGTTCTTTTTATCGATCTTCATGGTTTTTCATAACCTATTTTTTGGTATATGGTTTCATGGCCTGGTTTGACCATTCTCAAAAAGTCAACTCTAGCAAGGCTTAATAAGCTTTAGGTTTCTAGAATTTTATATTGACTTTTTTGTTTCAAAACAATGTTCCAACACTTCCTAAAATCTTTATAATATATTTGGAGTGTTTAATAATTTTCCCAAGATTTATTGACTTATAAATCTTATTATTAAATTCATATACTATATGATAATGTATAATAATTAGGGTTAAAATAGGAGAAAACCCAAATAAATCTCACAACCCCTTATAATAATTTAATATTCATAATTCCATATAATAATTTAATATTCAGAATTCCATATAAATAATTTAATACTTATAGTATTATTAAAGGTTTAATAAAAGAAATCCCCTAAATTAATTTAAATTATTTAGGGGTATTTCAGCATATCCCCCTTAAAAGAACTTCGCCTCGAAGTTTAAAAATCAACTAATAAGCACTCACACACCGCTCGGGTGTGCTGAGACAATAAAAGTTCCAATGAAGTTCCATACCAAACCAATCCTTTATTTCCATCCACTTCCATAACAACATTCCACTCAAGATTACTCAAATCAAACTGAATCAGGATATAACAAGATATAACATGATGAAAATCAAAAGTCACATACTGATTCATAATGCAAAAACCAAGCACATACAAACACTCTCATTCTGCTAATACTGTTCTCCCTTTGCTAACAATGCAACGAGGCATAATCCGGATGAGATAACGAAGGAGGAGTATGCCAGCATATCCCCCTTAAAAGAGCTAAGGTACGCCCTCGTACCGCTACTAATGGCACATTCAAGAATTCAACACCTTATTAACCAGCTTTGTTGAATTTTACTGCACCGTTGATTATATCTATGATCGTTATATATATCTGTATCTCTTGATTGTTATGTATTTGTATTTCCTTTGGTGGTTTAAAATTTTATCTTATGATTATTATCCATTCATTTAATGACTGATACAATTAATGTCCATATATGATCATTTATCATATCAATTATATTACTAAGCTATACCTCGGTGTAACGTACTTGAGTAGTTTAACATAATATTCCCGATCATTTAATAATCCTCAATAATCTTCCAAAATTATCTTCAAAGGTTTATTGGCCACCATATGTTAAAACTCTATAGATAATATTTCTGTGACTTTTCAAGTTTCAATTGTTTTCTATGTTTACTTTATAAAATTACTTATTATAATACTTCACACAAGGCAGAATTTTAGAAAGTTCGTCCAAAATCTGATTCCTTTATCTTAAAATTATACATTAATATATATATATATTTTTTAAGGTAGGGACCCTGTAAAAATTTTAGGTCAAATGCATTAGTCTAATGAAAACTCACTCACTCTTGATAATTATTTTCCTTAAGGTTTGTTCTATGTAAGTATTCTTCTGATTATTAAATCTTAGTACTCTCTAACAATGGTGGCTTTTGGTAAATATCACTCTTAGTGTGTCTTTTAAAATTTTATACCTGTATAATGTTAAACTTCCAAGTAAACATGAGGATTTTCAATCTTTAAGAGTAACTTCATTTTTTTTTTTTACGCTGCTCAATACTTCAAGTATTTAAGGATCAATGATACTTAGTTTAGTATTACTCCACTCAATCTTAAGTAACTTCTTTATTGATTTTTTTTTTATATTCAACAAGGGGTAGATGTTCTACCTTGAACTACCCAAATTTTTAATTCCTTTCCTCCATATATAGGTATTTTTCACCAAAGATTTAACTCAATAAATGCTTTACGTATATGAATTTAATGTCTTAAGATATACATTTTTAAATTGTTCATTGTGCTAGTAATGAAATATGCCTAGCTCAAGATTTCATGATGGTAACGTCTTACCACCATCCTCCTCAAGTTCAACACAATCCATCACTTACGTAGAAGATTATCTACAGTTAGATGACAAGGCTGTCTAACCCCTAAACTTCTAGAAGTGGGTGTGCACCCCCACTACTTTCAGCCTAGGAGTTCGTCGCACCAGGCACTTCCCGTAGGGTGTTAGGTTTTAGGGTGTTTTTTCTTCTAGTTAAACATAGAGTTTTTTCAATGTGTTTTTACAAGTTCAGATGTTGATCTTTTCTAATTGACGCTACTAGTTTCTTGTTCGCTTTTAATCATTTCCTAACTTAAATTTATCTTAAACATTATCTTTAGGTAATAATTGATACAAGTAGTTCATGAGATTTATTTTCAAACCTTAAAGGAGTTGAAGTACTTTCACATAATATCAAATACTAATTTAGTTATGTAAAGTTCTATTTGTATACTGTTTTCAACCAAAAGTATTCTTTAAAATTCTAGGAATTTGTGTACTAGCTTTTAAAGGATTGCATTTTTAGCAATGTATTCTCCATGAGTATGCTTTTGAAAAATAGCTTAATATTTGGTTTATCTCAACCAAAATCTTATCGTACTTAGTATAGGGTGTTCCAAACTTATATATATATATATATATTTCTGTAGTTTATTGTTGGAACGATATAACAACACATCACACTCAACAGACATTCACAAAAGAAAAGTGTGTAAAGGAATCATTCACAATTCCAAAAAGGGTTAGGAGTCGTGCCTTACTGGAGTCCTCACCTCCCAATTCTACCCCAGTTCCCCAGTTTTAAGTGCACCTATAATCTAAGTATTTCACTCGGCTTGTTTTCTCGGGTTCAGAGCGTAACTACGCTCTGATACCACTTTCTGTAACCCCTATAAATAAACAGCGGAAATAATACTAAAGGCGTACAGATCATCGGGTTCCAAACACCCGGCACCAAACCTCACCAATTTACAACTTACAATTAACTAAGTTACGGTCTGAACTTCGAGAAAACTAATATAAGCAAAACAATAATAAATACATTCACTCTCCATAAACCTATCCCATCCCAACACTCATTCTTCGTGGCCACCTGTAAATCAATTGTACCTGCAAGATGAAACCAAGCAGCCCACCCCAAAGAGGGGGGTCAGTTCCCTGGAATGGAACTGGTACAATTCTCCAAAAACAAACTTATAAAACACTCTTAAAATAAACAGTAACATGAAAACAAACTCTTAAAAGTAAAACAGAGATAAAGCACTTCAAAACAATCAAGTTTAAAGAGAAAGGAAAACAAGACAAAGATAAAGAATTTCCAACACAAGTCATCCACTTAAGTAGTCACACCACATAGTTAGTAAGCATCCATTGTTGATGTTAGAACCAATTCCCGTTTGGAGTATAAAGACTCAGATAGTCACAAAGGACTAGGAATAATAAGATAGATCCAAGAACCAATAACTCAAGAGTGGAATAATTCAATTGGGAGAGATGGCCCCCACCGCCAGATATCAATGTCCATATGGACGAGGGATATACAGCCCCCTGCTGTCAGATTTAAATGTCCTGGTGGACGAGGGATATACAGCCCCCTGCTGTTAAATATCAATGCCCCTATGGGCGAGGGATATACAGCCCCCTGCTGTTAAATTAAAAATGTCCTGATGGACGAGGGATATACAGCCCCCTGCTGTTAAATATCAATGCCCCTATGGGCGAGGGATATACAGCCCCCTGCTGTTACCATTAAAGACGCGCGCACGTCGAAAGAAAGATTTCCAAGATTGACCTTTTTCAAAAATCCCGCTAGATCACCAACTACCCAGAGCAATACCAAAACACTCAGTCCTACAGAGTGCAGAAGCGTAAACCCTAAGCAGCCAATGTCTAACGGGCAACCAAGTAGAAGAAACCAATACCCAAGTGAGTTCCACATCCAAGGCTCAGTTAGTCACACAAGCTGGGTCAGTCACACAACCATTTCCTTTTTTGAAGTTCCTCTTAAAGCCAGTTAGCGTTTTCCAAAACATTCCACAGGTCAATCAGCCAAAATAACGTAGTACGAGCAATCGTACAAAACATTCCATAAAGTCCAAACACATCAAGCTGAGTACGAGAAATCGTACAAAACATTCCATAAAGTCCAAAACACATCAAGCTGAGTACGAGAAATCGTACAAAACATTCCATAGAGTCCAAAACACGTCAAGACGAGTACGAGAAATCGTACAAAACATTCCATAGAGTCCAAAACACGTCAAGACGAGTACGAGAAATCGTACCTGGGTAACGCTGTAGCAGTTCTAATCAACTTGCGCAAACAATCAACAATACTCTGAAGAATATTAAAGGTAGTCTATCATCAATCGCTTGTAGCCTAAGTTAAGCTTAAATAAATTCCTTACTCTTATTCCAAAGTCTCAATTGTCTTTTAAGCCCTCACTTATGTGTTACGTATAATCTTTGAGTTATTTGAGAACGTTGTATAGCCCAAGGTGGTAAGATCAAGGAATGTATTCGATTAACATTTGCTAATTGTCCACTCCTATCCACTTTATTCATACTTAACCATAATCCTCACTTTTAAAACTTTCGAGACCTTTATATCATAAATGTGTTTTATATTATATAATCAATCTTAGAATTTCAATAATAAACTTAGGCTCAATACTTTTATCCTTAATTCAGAATAAACATTGTATTATGACCTATGATGAGTTCATCTTAGAATACTATACTATTATTTCACAATGCAATGATATGTATCTTTATCAATATCTACTAGATAATCCATTATAACTAAGTCTTCCCCTTTAACTTAATTAAGATCTACATCCCGTATACTGAAATCGTAGTGTGGTAGATGCATTTTAGTATAACTTATTTGAGCTACTAAACTCAATTATCTTATCTTTAGCTCAGAATGGCCTTTAATTACAACCATCCATTAATCTTGTCATAAGTTGTTAAATTACTTTTCATCTTGAAATAACCATATTATAGTTAACTCTAACTTATCAAACTCTCACATTTAGTATCCACAAGGTATATTATTTACTTAACCATAACTTTATAATAAGGTGTCTTAAGATAACCTTTTATGTATCCTTACTTACATTTAATTCCCTAACTGTTTTTACTTTTACACACATTCTCTCTATAGACCATGTATAATCCTTTTATATTAAACTTCGTTAAACTCAAGTCTTAAATACATTTTATATTGTTTACAAAACCTAAAGTTTCAAAAGAATAACTTAATAACTCAATTCCCTTTATTGTATTTAGGATGGACATTATATCTTAGTATGAGGTAGAATTTATCAAAGAATTAAATTCTGGTTCGTAAGTGAAATTGTCAATTACTTAATAAGATAATATATTCTGAACAATCTCCATACCTTATATTCAAATGACACATTAATATTTCCAGTGTCAAAAGGTAAATCAATATAATCTCTTATGTAATCTAATTTCATCTAAATAAAGGTTTAAAGATTTTAAGTATCTAATTTCTATTTACAAACCTCCTTATAAATTCTAACTACTAAATACATTACTTAACTATAAACTCACATCCTGAATATTGGTGTTAAATGTATTTATATGGCTTAACTAGTTGTAAGAAACTTAAGGATTATTATTTAGATTAAATGCCTAATCATAGTTTAATGTAGTTTTATATCATAATCCTTTTAATGATTTTATCTTAAAATATTAAGTTATTACTCAATACTATAAATATTAAGAAATAATTAAATCTAGACTTATTTATCCTCTTCACATGTAGATGTAAAAGTAACTCATTTATTTTACCATTGTTTATATAATAAGAACATTTAAATGTAAAAGTATTTCATTTATTTTATTATTAATTATATAATAAGATCTATTTGTGTAACCCTTTATGTAGACTAATTACAAATATTCCTAAATTTCAACTTATTAATTTCTTAACCCAATTATAGATTTACATTGTGGTCATTGACTAAATATATACGTATATTTAAATACTGTTTATATAAATCTTAGAAATTCAAAGATAACTAAAAACTCAACCTATAACCATAAATTAATACCACCTCATATAATATTCTTTTATTAGTATCATGTAGAGGTTTAGTTTAACTCATTAATTCCTTCATATTACATTTTCTATAAGGTATTTTATTCCTTTTATTTATTAATCGTATATATATATATCCTTCCTATTATATTTCTCACAAGGAATGTTATTTCCTTTATCTATTTTTATTGTATTTATATATATATATATATATATCTACATATATTAAGATTTATCCAGAACATTCTTCAAGAAATTCTATTGTATTTAATTATATAATATCTTTTAGACATATCCACAACTGATTTATGGTTTATAAAATAAAGTATTTCCCTTAGTTTTAGTTAAACATATTAGCTTCCATATTATATAATAAATAAAATGTAGTTTAGTTAAATTCCTTGATTTAATATAAATTTCTATTTTATTTCTCTCATATAAATATATATAAATATATGTAACAATTTTTACCCCACTTAAAGTTAATACCCAAAATATTTATAAACATACTGTATTAAATGTTAATTAGTCTTATTATATTTTCCCCAACCTATAAAGTTCAATAATCAACTACACTTTAATTTTTGATTACATTAAAACCATATATTATAAGTTATTCTTATGAAAAACTCATGAACACAATTTTTAAAACCTTTTACCATTGCCCAAAAATTCCCAAATTTAATATACAGTAACTATAACATTTTATACATATTATAAAAATTTTGTTTCATAAAAATATCTTTTTAATTTAACCAAATAATTCCAGAAAACCCGTAACTTGTAAAAATCATAACTTATGTTTAAAAACTCCAAAATCATAATAATTTACATCAAAATAAACTAGATTAAATAAGGAATCTATGGTTAAAATTTCAAGTCAAAATACCTTCGGGAAGATATTTAAATTAACCCAACAAGTTAAGGTATTATTCTGGAATTAATAAAACTCAAAACAACTTAATCTCCTCTGTTTTAATCTCGGCCGTCCGTCCCTATAATTCAGGATCGGACGGCCACTGAAACTTGAGTTCATCCCCAACCTTCAAACGAAACCCGAGTACTAAATCCACGATTTCTCTCAATCTACAGAACCAAATTGAGTGATTCTTGTTTCTATGGTTTTGAATTTCAATTACGGTTCTAATGATACCAATTTCCCCAATTATAATGCAGTATACAATGGTTTTCGAATTCAGTTTCGAAGTTAGGGTTCGTAAGGGGTTCCGAATTCGTTTCTCTCAAATTCACTCAATCTAAAGCGTAATTGATGCAATTGAATGATGTTTTTGACCGATAATGTAACATAGTTTAGCAAGGTTGAAGGAATTTGGATAAAACTCACCGGAGTTGTGCGAATTGAGTGAATTCAATTCGAAAATCTGGAAAAGACTCGAACTTTAAACAGTTCGTGGTGCCAACTTTGAGGATCTATAACTAGCAGTACAAAACGAGTTAGATAATGAGTAAGGGCTCATTGGAAAGAAGAATTGTAGATCTACACAATGATAACAAGCACTAATCCTAACTCGCACCATACAGAAAGATATTGAAGCTAGAAGTTGCGAGTTTACCTTACGTTTTCTGGAAAGAAAACTGTGATTTTATGCTGTGATGAATTCGAAACTTTAGACACCTCTCTCTTACAAACGGTTTGGAATTGGCTTTGGTCATCAACACGAAAGTTATAGAGGGATTAGAGCTCTTCAAAACGAGCTAAAGAACACGAAATTTGGATGCTAAACGAAGAAGTTATGACTAGTCGAAGTTACCTGATTCGAAAGGAGAAACTGGAATTTGCAGTTTCGGTTTTGCAAGGTGGCTACTTTGTATCAAATTTCCGGCTGATGTATAATGAGTTAGGGTATGTGTGAGTAATGGTTGGAAAGAGGATTCAAAGGAGAAGAGAATGCAAAAGACGGCATTGAAAAATATTGAGAGATGAGTGAGATACAGCCGTCCAAAGTTAGGGCAAAATCACTGCTGGAAGTTCCGATTTTTAAGCTAAGTGTGGGCGGCCTGTGACTGGTTGACACGTGGCAGATTTCAAAGTTTTGACTCAAAACTTCAATCTAGCATAACTTTGGCTAGGATGATCCGTTTTTGACGTTCTTTTTATCGATCTTCATGGTTTTTCATAACCTATTTATTGGTATAGGTTTCATGGCCTGGTTTGACCATTCTCAAAAAGTCAACTCTAGCAAGGCTTAATAAGCTTTAAGGTTTCTAGAATTTTATATTGACTTTTATGTTTCAAAACAATGTCCCAACACTTCCTAAAATCTTTATAATATATTTGGAGTGTTTAGAAATTTCCCCAAGATTTATTGACTTATAAATCTTATTATTAAATTCATAATACTATAGAATAATATATAATAATTAGGAGAAAACCCCTAAATAAATTTCACAACCCCTTATATTAATTTAATATTCATAATTCCATATAATAATTTAATATTCATAATTCCATATAATAATTTAATATTCATAATTCCATATAATAATTTAATACTTAATAGTATTATTAAAGGTTTAATAAAAGAAATCCCCTAAATTAATTTAAATTAATTTAGGGGTATTTCAGCATATCCCCCTTAAAAGAAACTTCGCCTCGAAGTTTAAAAATCAACTAATAAGCACTCACACCGCTTCGGGTGTGCTGAGACAATAAAAGTTCCAATGAAGTTCCATACCAAACCAATCCTTTATTTCCATCCACTTCCATAACAACATTCCACTCAAGATTACTCAAAATCAAACTGAATCAGGATATAACAAGATATAACATGATGAAAATCAAAAGTCACATACTGAGTCATAATGCAAAAACCAAGCACATACAAACACCTCTCATTCTGCTAATACTGTTCTCCCTTTGCTAACAATGCAACGAGGCATAATCCGGATGAGATAACGAAGGAGGAGTATGCCAGCATATCCCCCTTAAAAGAGCTAAGGTACGCCCTCGTACCGCTACTAATGGCACATTCAAAGAATTCAACACCTTATTAACCAGCTTTGTTGAATTTTACTGCACCGTTGATTATATCTATGATCGTTATATATATCTGTATCTCTTGATTGTTATGTATTTGTATTTCCTTGGTGGTTATAAAATTTTATCTTATGATTATTATCCATTCATTTAATGACTGATACAAATTATATGTCCATAGATGATCATTTATCATATCAATTATATTACTAAGCTATACCTCGGGTGTAACGTACTTGAGTAGTTTAACATAATATTCCCGATCATTTAATAATCCTCAATAATCTTCCAAAATTATCTTCAAAGGTTTATTGGCCAACCATATGTTAAAACTCTATAAGATAAATATTTTCTGTGACTTTTCAAGTTTCAATTGTTTCTATGTTTACTTTATAAAATTTACTTATTATATAACTTCACCCAAGGCAGAATTTTAGAAAGTTCGTCCAAAATCTGATTCCTTTATCTTAAAATTTATACATTATATATATATATATTTTTAAGGTAGGGACCCTATATAAAATTTTAGGTCAAATGCATTAGTCTAATGAAAACTCACTCACTCTTGATAATTATTTTCCTTAAGGTTTGTTCTATGTAAGTATTCTTCTGATTATTAAATCTTAGTACTCTCTTAGACAATGGTGGCTTTTGGTAAATATCACTCTTAGTGTGTCTTTTAAAATTTTATACCTGTATAATGTTAAACTTCCAAGTAAACATGAGGATTTTCAATCTTTAAGTAACTCTCAATTTTTCTTTTTTTTTTCTTTTTTTTTTACGCTGCTCAATACTCAAGTATTTAAGGATCAATGATACTTAGTTTAGTATTACTCCACTCAATCTTTAAGTAACTTCTTTTATTGATTTTTTTTATATTCAACAAGGGGTAGATGTTCTACCTTGAACTACCCAAATTTTAAATTCCTTTCCTCCATATATAGGTATTTTTCACCAAAGATTTAACTCAATAAATGCTTTACGTATATGAATTTAATGTCTTAAGATATACATTTTAAATTGTTCATTGTGGCTAGTAATGAAATATGCCTAGCTCAAGATTTCATGATGGTAACGTCTTACCACCAATCCTCCTCAAGTTCAACACAATACATCACTTACGTAGAAGATTATCTACAGTTAGATGACAAGGCTTGTCTAACCCCTAAACTTCTAGAAGTGGGTGTGCACCCCCACTACTTTCAGCCTAGGAGTTCGTCGCACCAGGCACTTCCCGTAGGGTGTTAGGTTTAGGTGTTTTCTTTCTAAAGTTAACATAGAGTTTTAATGTGTTTTACAAGTTCAGATGTTGATCTTTTCTAATACGCTACTAGTTCTTGTTAGCTTAATAATTTCCTAGACTTAAGATTTATCTTAAACATTATCTTTAGGTAATAAATTGATATCAAGTAGTTCATGAGATTTATTTTCAAACCTTAAAGGAGTTGAAGTACTTTCACATAATATCAAATACTAATTTAGTTATGTAAAGTTCTATTTGTATACTGTTTTCAACCAAAAGTATTCTTTAAAATTCTAGGAATTTGTGTACTAGCTTTTAAAGGATTGCATTTTTAGCAATGTATTCTCCATGAGTATGCTTTTGAAAAATAGCTTAATATTTGGTTTATCTCAACCAAAATCTTATCGTACTTAGTATAGGGTGTTCCAAACTTATATATATATATATATATATATATTCTGTAGTTTATTGTTGGAACGATATAAAACACATCACACTCAACAGACATTCACAAAAGAAAAGTGTGTAAAGGAATCATTCACAATTCCAAAAAGGGTTAGGAGTCGTGCCTTACTGGAGTCCTCACCTCCCAATTCTACCCCAGTTCCCCAGTTTTAAGTGCACCTATAATCTAAGTATTTCACTCGGCTTGTTTTCTCGGGTTCAGAGCGTAACTACGCTCTGATACCACTTTCTGTAACGCCCCTACTTAACATAATTACAGCGGAAATAAAATACTAAAGGCGTACAGATCATCGGGTTCCAAACACCCGGCACCAAACCTCACCAATTTACAACTTACAATTAACTAAGTTACGGTCTGAACTTCGAGAAAACTAAATATAAGCAAAACAATAAATAAATACATTCACTCTCCATAAACCTAATCCCATCCCAATCACTCATGTTCTTCGTGGCCACCTGTAAATCAATTTGTACCTGCAAGATGAAACCAAGCAGCCCACCCCAAAAGGGGCGGGTCAGTTCCCTGGAATGGAACTGGTACAATTCTCCAAAAACAAACTTATAAAACATAACTCTTCAAAATAAATAACATGGAAACAAACTCTTAAAAGTAAAACAGAGATAAAGCACTTCAAAACAATCAAGTTTAAAGAGAAAGGAAAACAAGACAAAGATAAAGAACTTCCAACACAAGTCATCCACTTAAGTAGTCACACCACATAGTTAGTAAGCATCCATTGTTGATGTTAGAACCAATTCCCGTTTGGAGTATAAAGACTCAGATAGTCACAAAGGACTAGGAATAATAAGATAGATCCAAGAACCAATAACTCAAGAGTGGAATAATTCAATTGGGAGAGATGGCCCCCACCGCCAGATATCAATGTCCATATGGACGAGGGATATACAGCCCCCTGCTGTCAGATTTAAATGTCCTGGTGGACGAGGGATATACAGCCCCCTGCTGTTAAATTAAAAATGTCCTGATGGACGAGGGATATACAGCCCCCTGCTGTTAAATATCAATGCCCCTATGGGCGAGGGATATACAGCCCCCTGCTGTTACCATTAAAGACGCGCGCACGTCGAAAGAAAGATTTCCAAGATTGACCTTTTTCAAAAATCCCGCTAGATCACCAACTACCCAGAGCAATACCAAAACACTCAGTCCTACAGAGTGCAGAAGCGTAAACCCTAAGCAGCCAATGTCTAACGGGCAACCAAGTAGAAGAAACCAATACCCAAGTGAGTTCCACATCCAAGGCTCAGTTAGTCACACAAGCTGGGTCAGTCACACAACCATTTCCTTTTTTGAAGTTCCTCTTAAAGCCAGTTAGCGTTTTCCAAAACATTCCACAGGTCAATCAGCCAAAATAACGTAGTACGAGCAATCGTACAAAACATTCCATAAAGTCCAAACACATCAAGCTGAGTACGAGAAATCGTACAAAACATTCCATAAAGTCCAAAACACATCAAGCTGAGTACGAGAAATCGTACAAAACATTCCATAGAGTCCAAAACACGTCAAGACGAGTACGAGAAATCGTACAAAACATTCCATAGAGTCCAAAACACGTCAAGACGAGTACGAGAAATCGTACCTGGGTAACGCTGTAGCAGTTCTAATCAACTTGCGCAAACAATCAACAATACTCTGAAGAATATTAAAGGTAGTCTATCATCAATCGCTTGTAGCCTAAGTTAAGCTTAAATAAATTCCTTACTCTTATTCCAAAGTCTCAATTGTCTTTTAAGCCCTCACTTATGTGTTACGTATAATCTTTGAGTTATTTGAGAACGTTGTATAGCCCAAGGTGGTAAGATCAAGGAATGTATTCGATTAACATTTGCTAATTGTCCACTCCTATCCACTTTATTCATACTTAACCATAATCCTCACTTTTAAAACTTTCGAGACCTTTATATCATAAATGTGTTTTATATTATATAATCAATCTTAGAATTTCAATAATAAACTTAGGCTCAATACTTTTATCCTTAATTCAGAATAAACATTGTATTATGACCTATGATGAGTTCATCTTAGAATACTATACTATTATTTCACAATGCAATGATATGTATCTTTATCAATATCTACTAGATAATCCATTATAACTAAGTCTTCCCCTTTAACTTAATTAAGATCTACATCCCGTATACTGAAATCGTAGTGTGGTAGATGCATTTTAGTATAACTTATTTGAGCTACTAAACTCAATTATCTTATCTTTAGCTCAGAATGGCCTTTAATTACAACCATCCATTAATCTTGTCATAAGTTGTTAAATTACTTTTCATCTTGAAATAACCATATTATAGTTAACTCTAACTTATCAAACTCTCACATTTAGTATCCACAAGGTATATTATTTACTTAACCATAACTTTATAATAAGGTGTCTTAAGATAACCTTTTATGTATCCTTACTTACATTTAATTCCCTAACTGTTTTTACTTTTACACACATTCTCTCTATAGACCATGTATAATCCTTTTATATTAAACTTCGTTAAACTCAAGTCTTAAATACATTTTATATTGTTTACAAAACCTAAAGTTTCAAAAGAATAACTTAATAACTCAATTCCCTTTATTGTATTTAGGATGGACATTATATCTTAGTATGAGGTAGAATTTATCAAAGAATTAAATTCTGGTTCGTAAGTGAAATTGTCAATTACTTAATAAGATATATATTCTGAACAATCTCCATACCTTATATTCAAATGACACATTAATATTTCCAGTGTCAAAAGGTAAATCAATATAATCTCTTATGTAATCTAATTTCATCTAAATAAAGGTTTAAAGATTTTAAGTATCTAATTTCTATTTACAAACCTCCTTATAAATTCTAACTACTAAATACATTACTTACTATAAACTCACATCCTGAATATTGGTGTTAAATGTATTTATATGGCTTAACTAGTTGTAAGAAACTTAAGGATTATTATTTAGATTAAATGCCTAATCATAGTTTAATGTAGTTTTATATCATAATCCTTTTAATGATTTTATCTTAAAATATTAAGTTATTACTCAATACTATAAATATTAAGAAATAATTAAATCTAGACTTATTTATCCTCTTCACATGTAGATGTAAAAGTAACTCATTTATTTTACCATTGTTTATATAATAAGAACATTTAAATGTAAAAGTATTTCATTTATTTTATTATTAATTATATAATAAGATCTATTTGTGTAACCCTTTATGTAGACTAATTACAAATATTTCCTAAATTTCAACTTATTAATTTCTTAACCCAATTATAGATTTACATTGTGGTCATTGACTAAATATATACGTATATTTAAATACTGTTTATATAAATCTTAGAAATTCAAAGATAACTAAAAACTCAACCTATAACCATAAATTAATACCACCTCATATAATATTCTTTTATTAGTATCATGTAGAGGTTTAGTTTAACTCATTAATTCCTTCATATTACATTTTCTATAAGGTATTTTATTCCTTTTATTTATTAATCGTATAATATATATCCTTCCTATTATATTTCTCACAAGGAATGTTATTTCCTTTATCTATTTTTATTGTATTTATATATATATATATATATATATATATCTACATATATTAAGATTTATCCAGAACATTCTTCAAGAAATTCTATTGTATTTAATTATATATAATATCTTTTAGACATATCCACAACTGATTTATGGTTTATAAAATAAAGTATTTCCCTTAGTTTTAGTTAAACATATTAGCTTCCATATTATATAATAAATAAAATGTAGTTTAGTTAAATTCCTTGATTTAATATAAATTTCTATTTTATTTCTCTCATATAAATATATATAAATATATGTAACAATTTTTACCCCACTTAAAGTTAATACCCAAAATATTTATAAACATACTGTATTAAATGTTAATTAGTCTTATTATATTTTCCCCAACCTATAAAGTTCAATAATCAACTACACTTTAATTTTTGATTACATTAAAACCATATATTATAAGTTATTCTTATGAAAAACTCACAAACACAATTTTTAAAACCTTTTTCCGTTGCCCAAAATTCCCAAATTTAATATACAGTAACTATAACATTTTATACATATTATAAAAATTTTGTTTCATAAAAATATCTTTTTAATTTAACCAAATAATTCCAGAAAACCCGTAACTTGTAAAAATCATAACTTATGTTTAAAAACTCCAAAATCATAATAATTTACATCAAAATAAACTAGATTAAATAAGGAATCTATGGTTAAAATTTCAAGTCAAAATACCTTCGGGAAGATATTTAAATTAACCCAACAAGTTAAGGTATTATTCTGGAATTAATAAAACTCAAAACAACTTAATCTCCTCTGTTTTAATCTCGGCCGTCCGTCCCTATAATTCAGGATCGGACGGCCACTGAAACTTGAGTTCATCCCCAACCTTCAAACGAAACCCGAGTACTAAATCCACGATTTCTCTCAATCTACAGAACCAAATTGAGTGATTCTTGTTTCTATGGTTTTGAATTTCAATTACGGTTCTAATGATACCAATTTCCCCAATTATAATGCAGTATACAATGGTTTTCGAATTCAGTTTCGAAGTTAGGGTTCGTAAGGGGTTCCGAATTCGTTTCTCTCAAATTCACTCAATCTAAAGCGTAATTGATGCAATTGAATGATGTTTTTGACCGATAATGTAACATAGTTTAGCAAGGTTGAAGGAATTTGGATAAAACTCACCGGAGTTGTGCGAATTGAGTGAATTCAATTCGAAAATCTGGAAAAGACTCGAACTTTAAACAGTTCGTGGTGCCAACTTTGAGGATCTATAACTAGCAGTACAAAACGAGTTAGATAATGAGTAAGGGCTCATTGGAAAGAAGAATTGTAGATCTACACAATGATAACAAGCACTAATCCTAACTCGCACCATACAGAAAGATATTGAAGCTAGAAGTTGCGAGTTTACCTTACGTTTTCTGGAAAGAAAACTGTGATTTTATGCTGTGATGAATTCGAAACTTTAGACACCTCTCTCTTACAAACGGTTTGGAATTGGCTTTGGTCATCAACACGAAAGTTATAGAGGGATTAGAGCTCTTCAAAACGAGCTAAAGAACACGAAATTTGGATGCTAAACGAAGAAGTTATGACTAGTCGAAGTTACCTGATTCGAAAGGAGAAACTGGAATTTGCAGTTTCGGTTTTGCAAGGTGGCTACTTTGTATCAAATTTCCGGCTGATGTATAATGAGTTAGGGTATGTGTGAGTAATGGTTGGAAAGAGGATTCAAAGGAGAAGAGAATGCAAAAGACGGCATTGAAAATATTGAGGATGAGTGAGATACAGCCGTCCAAAGTTAGGGCAAAATCACTGCTGGAAGTTCCGATTTTTAAGCTAAGTGTGGGCGGCCTGTGACTGGTTGACACGTGGCAGATTTCAAAGTTTTGACTCAAAACTTCAATCTAGCATAACTTTGGCTAGGATGATCCGTTTTTGACGTTTTTTATCGATCTTCATGGTTTTTCATAACCTATTTATTGGTATAGGTTTCATGGCCTGGTTTGACCATTCTCAAAAAGTCAACTCTAGCAAGGCTTAATAAGCTTTAAGGTTTCTAGAATTTTATATTGACTTTTATGTTTCAAAACAATGTCCCAACACTTCCTAAAATCTTTATAATATATTGGAGTGTTTAGAAATTTCCCCAAGATTTATTGACTTATAAATCTTATTATTAAATTCATAATACTATAGAATAATAATAATAATTAGGAGAAAACCCCTAAATAAATTTCACAACCCCTTATATTAATTTAATATTCATAATTCCATATAATAATTTAATATTCATAATTCCATATAATAATTTAATATTCATAATTCCATATAATAATTTAATACTTAATAGTATTATTAAAGGTTTAATAAAAGAAATCCCCTAAATTAATTTAAATTAATTTAGGGGTATTTCAGCATATCCCCCTTAAAAGAAACTTCGCCTCGAAGTTTAAAATCAACTAATAAGCACTCACACCGCTTGGCTGAGACAATAAAAGTTCCAATGAAGTTCCATACCAAACCAATCCTTTATTTCCACTCCACTTCCATAACAACATTCCACTCAAGATTACTCAAATCAAACTGAATCAGGATATAACAAATATAACATGATGAAAATCAAAAGTCACATACTGAGTCATAATGCAACCACACATACAACACCTCTCATTCTGCTAATACTGTTCTCCCTTTGCTAACAATGCAACGAGGCATAATCCGGATGAGATACGAAGGAGGAGTATGCCAGCATTCCCCCTTAAAAGAGCTAAGGTACGCCCTCGTACCGCTACTAATGGCACCATTCAAGAATTCAACACTTATTAACCAGCTTTGTTGAATTTTACTGCACCGTTGATTATATCTATGATCGTTATATATATCTGTATCCTGATTGTTATGTATTTGTATTTCCTTGGTGGTTATAAAATTTTATCTTATGATTATTATCCATTCATTAATTATTAAGTTAAGACTGACGGATACAATTATATGTCCATAGATGATCATTTATCATATCAATTATATTACTAAGCTATACCTCGGGTGTAACGTACTTGAGTAGTTTAACATAATATTCCCGATCATTTAATAATCCTCAATAATCTTCCAAAATTATCTTCAAAGGTTTATTGGCCAACCATATGTTAAAACTCTATAAGATAAATATTTTCTGTGACTTTTCAAGTTTCAATTGTTTCTATGTTTACTTTATAAAATTTACTTATTATATAACTTCACCCAAGGCAGAATTTTAGAAAGTTCGTCCAAAATCTGATTCCTTTATCTTAAAATTTATACATTATATATATATATTTTAAGGTAGGGACCCTATATAAAATTTTAGGTCAAATGCATTAGTCTAATGAAAACTCACTCACTCTTGATAATTATTTTCCTTAAGGTTTGTTCTATGTAAGTATTCTTCTGATTATTAAATCTTAGTACTCTCTTAGACAATGGTGGCTTTTGGTAAATATCACTCTTAGTGTGTCTTTTAAAATTTTATACCTGTATAATGTTAAACTTCCAAGTAAACATGAGGATTTTCAATCTTTAAGTAACTCTCAATTTTTCTTTTTTTTTTCTTTTTTTTTACGCTGCTCAATACTCAAGTATTTAAGGATCAATGATACTTAGTTTAGTATTACTCCACTCAATCTTTAAGTAACTTCTTTTATTGATTTTTTTTATATTCAACAAGGGGTAGATGTTCTACCTTGAACTACCCAAATTTTAAATTCCTTTCCTCCATATATAGGTATTTTTCACCAAAGATTTAACTCAATAAATGCTTTACGTATATGAATTTAATGTCTTAAGATATACATTTTAAATTGTTCATTGTGGCTAGTAATGAAATATGCCTAGCTCAAGATTTCATGATGGTAACGTCTTACCACCAATCCTCCTCAAGTTCAACACAATACATCACTTACGTAGAAGATTATCTACAGTTAGATGACAAGGCTTGTCTAACCCCTAAACTTCTAGAAGTGGGTGTGCACCCCCACTACTTTCAGCCTAGGAGTTCGTCGCACCAGGCACTTCCCGTAGGGTGTTAGGTTTAGGTGTTTTCTTTCTAAAGTTAACATAGAGTTTTAATGTGTTTTACAAGTTCAGATGTTGATCTTTTCTAATACGCTACTAGTTCTTGTTAGCTTAATAATTTCCTAGACTTAAGATTTATCTTAAACATTATCTTTAGGTAATAAATTGATATCAAGTAGTTCATGAGATTTATTTTCAAACCTTAAAGGAGTTGAAGTACTTTCACATAATATCAAATACTAATTTAGTTATGTAAAGTTCTATTTGTATACTGTTTTCAACCAAAAGTATTCTTTAAAATTCTAGGAATTTGTGTACTAGCTTTTAAAGGATTGCATTTTTAGCAATGTATTCTCCATGAGTATGCTTTTGAAAAATAGCTTAATATTTGGTTTATCTCAACCAAAATCTTATCGTACTTAGTATAGGGTGTTCCAAACTTATATATATATATATATATTTCTGTAGTTTATTGTTGGAACGATATAACAACACATCACACTCAACAGACATTCACAAAAGAAAAGTGTGTAAAGGAATCATTCACAATTCCAAAAAGGGTTAGGAGTCGTGCCTTACTGGAGTCCTCACCTCCCAATTCTACCCCAGTTCCCCAGTTTTAAGTGCACCTATAATCTAAGTATTTCACTCGGCTTGTTTTCTCGGGTTCAGAGCGTAACTACGCTCTGATACCACTTTCTGTAACGCCCCTACTTAACATAATTACAGCGGAAATAAAATACTAAAGGCGTACAGATCATCGGGTTCCAAACACCCGGCACCAAACCTCACCAATTTACAACTTACAATTAACTAAGTTACGGTCTGAACTTCGAGAAAACTAAATATAGCAAAACAAAATAAATACATTCACTCTCCATAAACCTAATCCCATCCCAATCACTCATGTTCTTCGTGGCCACCTGTAAATCAATTTGTACCTGCAAGATGAAACCAAGCAGCCCACCCCAAAAGGGGCGGGTCAGTTCCCTGGAATGGAACTGGTACAATTCTCCAAAAACAAACTTATAAAACATAACTCTTCAAAATAAATAGTAACATGGAAACAAACTCTTAAAAGTAAAACAGAGATAAAGCACTTCAAAACAATCAAGTTTAAAGAGAAAGGAAAACAAGACAAAGATAAAGAACTTCCAACACAAGTCATCCACTTAAGTAGTCACACCACATAGTTAGTAAGCATCCATTGTTGATGTTAGAACCAATTCCCGTTTGGAGTATAAAGACTCAGATAGTCACAAAGGACTAGGAATAATAAGATAGATCCAAGAACCAATAACTCAAGAGTGGAATAATTCAATTGGGAGAGATGGCCCCCACCGCCAGATATCAATGTCCATATGGACGAGGGATATACAGCCCCCTGCTGTCAGATTTAAATGTCCTGGTGGACGAGGGATATACAGCCCCTGCTGTTAAATTAAAAATGTCCTGATGGACGAGGGATATACAGCCCCCTGCTGTTAAATATCAATGCCCCTATGGGCGAGGGATATACAGCCCCCTGCTGTTACCATTAAAGACGCGCGCACGTCGAAAGAAAGATTTCCAAGATTGACCTTTTTCAAAAATCCCGCTAGATCACCAACTACCCAGAGCAATACCAAAACACTCAGTCCTACAGAGTGCAGAAGCGTAAACCCTAAGCAGCCAATGTCTAACGGGCAACCAAGTAGAAGAAACCAATACCCAAGTGAGTTCCACATCCAAGGCTCAGTTAGTCACACAAGCTGGGTCAGTCACACAACCATTTCCTTTTTTGAAGTTCCTCTTAAAGCCAGTTAGCGTTTTCCAAAACATTCCACAGGTCAATCAGCCAAAATAACGTAGTACGAGCAATCGTACAAAACATTCCATAAAGTCCAAACACATCAAGCTGAGTACGAGAAATCGTACAAAACATTCCATAAAGTCCAAAACACATCAAGCTGAGTACGAGAAATCGTACAAAACATTCCATAGAGTCCAAAACACGTCAAGACGAGTACGAGAAATCGTACAAAACATTCCATAGAGTCCAAAACACGTCAAGACGAGTACGAGAAATCGTACCTGGGTAACGCTGTAGCAGTTCTAATCAACTTGCGCAAACAATCAACAATACTCTGAAGAATATTAAAGGTAGTCTATCATCAATCGCTTGTAGCCTAAGTTAAGCTTAAATAAATTCCTTACTCTTATTCCAAAGTCTCAATTGTCTTTTAAGCCCTCACTTATGTTACGTATAATCTTTGAGTTATTTGAGAACGTTGTATAGCCCAAGGTGGTAAGATCAAGGAATGTATTCGATTAACATTTGCTAATTGTCCACTCCTATCCACTTTATTCATACTTAACCATAATCCTCACTTTTAAAACTTTCGAGACCTTTATATCATAAATGTGTTTTATATTATATAATCAATCTTAGAATTTCAATAATAAACTTAGGCTCAATACTTTTATCCTTAATTCAGAATAAACATTGTATTATGACCTATGATGAGTTCATCTTAGAATACTATACTATTATTTCACAATGCAATGATATGTATCTTTATCAATATCTACTAGATAATCCATTATAACTAAGTCTTCCCCTTTAACTTAATTAAGATCTACATCCCGTATACTGAAATCGTAGTGTGGTAGATGCATTTTAGTATAACTTATTTGAGCTACTAAACTCAATTATCTTATCTTTAGCTCAGAATGGCCTTTAATTACAACCATCCATTAATCTTGTCATAAGTTGTTAAATTACTTTTCATCTTGAAATAACCATATTATAGTTAACTCTAACTTATCAAACTCTCACATTTAGTATCCACAAGGTATATTTACTTAACCATAACTTTATAATAAGGTGTCTTAAGATAACCTTTTATGTATCCTTACTTACATTTAATTCCCTAACTGTTTTTACTTTTACACACATTCTCTCTATAGACCATGTATAATCCTTTTATATTAAACTTCGTTAAACTCAAGTCTTAAATACATTTTATATTGTTTACAAAACCTAAAGTTTCAAAAGAATAACTTAATAACTCAATTCCCTTTATTGTATTTAGGATGGACATTATATCTTAGTATGAGGTAGAATTTATCAAAGAATTAAATTCTGGTTCGTAAGTGAAATTGTCAATTACTTAATAAGATAATATATTCTGAACAATCTCCATACCTTATATTCAAATGACACATTAATATTTCCAGTGTCAAAAGGTAAATCAATATAATCTTATGTAATCTAATTTCATCTAAATAAAGGTTTAAAGATTTTAAGTATCTAATTTCTATTTACAAACCTCCTTATAAATTCTAACTACTAAATACATTACTTAACTATAAACTCACATCCTGAATATTGGTGTTAAATGTATTTATATGGCTTAACTAGTTGTAAGAAACTTAAGGATTATTATTTAGATTAAATGCCTAATCATAGTTTAATGTAGTTTTATATCATAATCCTTTTAATGATTTTATCTTAAAATATTAAGTTATTACTCAATACTATAAATATTAAGAAATAATTAAATCTAGACTTATTATCCTCTTCACATGTAGATGTAAAAGTAACTCATTTATTTTACCATTGTTTATAATAAGAACATTTAAATGTAAAAGTATTTCATTTATTTATTATTAATTATATAATAAGATCTATTTGTGTAACCCTTTATGTAGACTAATTACAAATATTCCTAAATTTCAACTTATTAATTTCTTAACCCAATTATAGATTTACATTGTGGTCATTGACTAAATATATAGTATATTTAAATACTGTTATATAAATCTTAGAAATTCAAAGAGACTAAAAACTCAACCTATAACCATAAAATACCACCTCATAATATCTTTTATTAGTATCATGTAGAGGTTTAGTTTAACTCATTAATTCTTCATATTACATTTTCTATAAGGTATTTTATTCCTTTTATTTATTAATCGTATATATATATCCTTCCTATTATATTTCTCACAAGGAATGTTATTTCCTTTATCTATTTTTATTGTATTTATATATATATATATATATATATATATATATATATATATATATATATATATATATATATATTATATATCTAATATACTACATATAAAATCCAGAACATTCTTCAAGAAATTCTATTGTATTTAATTATATATAATATCTTTTAGACATATCCACAACTGATTTATGGTTTATAAAATAAAGTATTTCCCTGTTTTAGTTAACATATTAGCTTCCAGATATATAATAAATAAAATGTAGTTTAGTTAAATTCCTTGATTTAATATAAATTTCTATTTTATTTCTCTCAATAAATATATAGATAAAATAGTAACAATGTTTTACCCCACTTAAAGTTAATACCCAAAATATTTAAAACATACTGTATTAAATGTTAATTAGTCTATTATATTTTCCCCAACCTATAAAAGTCAATAATCAACTACACTTTAATGATTACATTAAACCAGATATTATAAGGGATTCTTATGAAAAACATGAACACAATTTTAAAACCTTTTACCATTGCCCAAAAATTCCCAAATTTAATACAGTAAACTATAACTTTTATACATATTATAAAATTTTGTTTCATAAAAATATCTTTTTAATTTAACCAAATAATTCCAGAAAACCCGTAACTTGTAAAAATCATAACTTATGTTTAAAACTCCAAAATCATAATTTACATCAAAATAAACTAGATTAAATAAGGAATCTATGGTTAAAATTTCAAGTCAAAATACCTTCGGGAAGATATTTAAATTAACCCAACAAGTTAAGGTATTATTCTGGAATTAATAAAACTCAAAACAACTTAATCTCCTCTGTTTTAATCTCGGCCGTCCGTCCCTATAATTCAGGATCGGACGGCCACTGAAACTTGAGTTCATCCCCAACCTTCAAACGAAACCGAGTACTAAATCCACGATTTCTCTCAATCTACAGAACCAAATTGAGTGATTCTTGTTTCTATGGTTTTGAATTTCAATTACGGTTCTAATGATACCAATTTCCCCAATTAATGCAGTATACAATGGTTTTCGAATTCAGTTTCGAAGTTAGGGTTCGTAAGGGGTTCCGAATTCGTTTCTCTCAAATTCACTCAATCTAAAGCGTAATTGATGCAATTGAATGATGTTTTTGACCGATAATGTAACATAGTTTAGCAAGGTTGAAGGAATTGGA
This sequence comes from Limonium bicolor, assembly GCA_023374045.1. Taxonomy (NCBI): domain Eukaryota; kingdom Viridiplantae; phylum Streptophyta; class Magnoliopsida; order Caryophyllales; family Plumbaginaceae; genus Limonium; species Limonium bicolor. The sequence goes on from CM041783.1 coordinate 62,488,728, forward strand.
TAAAACTCACCGGAGTTGTGCGAATTGAGTGAATTCAATTCGAAAATCTGGAAAAGACTCGAACTTTAAACAGTTCGTGGTGCCAACTTTGAGGATCTATAACTAGCAGTACAAAACGAGTTAGATAATGAGTAAGGGCTCATTGGAAAGAAGAATTGTAGATCTACACAATGATAACAAGCACTAATCCTAACTCGCACCATACAGAAAGATATTGAAGCTAGAAGTTGCGAGTTTACCTTACGTTTTCTGGAAAGAAAACTGTGATTTTATGCTGTGATGAATTCAAAACTTTAGACACCTCTCTCTTACAAACGGTTTGGAATTGGCTTTGGTCATCAACACGAAAGTTATAGAGGGATTAGAGCTCTTCAAAACGAGCTAAAGAACACGAAATTTGGATGCTAAACGAAGAAGTTATGACTAGTCGAAGTTACCTGATTCGAAAGGAGAAACTGGAATTTGCAGTTTCGGTTTTGCAAGGTGGCTACTTTGTATCAAATTTCCGGCTGATGTATAATGAGTTAGGGTATGTGTGAGTAATGGTTGGAAAGAGGATTCACAGGAGAAGAGAATGCAAAAGACGGCATTGAAAAATATTGAGCGATGAGTGAGATACAGCCGTCCAAAGTTAGGGCAAAATCACTGCTGGAAGTTCCGATTTTTAAGCTAAGTGTGGGCGGCCTGTGACTGGTTGACACGTGGCAGATTTCAAAGTTTTGACTCAAAACTTCAATCTAGCATAACTTTGGCTAGGATGATCCGTTTTTGACGTTCTTTTTATCGATCTTCATGGTTTTTCATAACCTATTTATTGGTATAGGTTTCATGGCCTGGTTTGACCATTCTCAAAAAGTCAACTCTAGCAAGGCTTAATAAGCTTTAAGGTTTCTAGAATTTTATATTGACTTTTATGTTTCAAAACAATGTCCCAACACTTCCTAAAATCTTTATAATATATTTGGAGTGTTTAGAAATTTCCCCAAGATTTATTGACTTATAAATCTTATTATTAAATTCATAATACTATAGAATAATATATAATAATTAGGAGAAAACCCCTAAATAAATTTCACAACCCCTTATATTAATTTAATATTCATAATTCCATATAATAATTTAATATTCATAATTCCATATAATAATTTAATATTCATAATTCCATATAATAATTTAATACTTAATAGTATTATTAAAGGTTTAATAAAAGAAATCCCCTAAATTAATTTAAATTAATTTAGGGGTATTTCACCGATACTACGCATCTCTGCTCCCTAATTCCACAACTCACGTTGCTGCTCCCCTGAAGTGAAACCCAAACCCTCAACTCTCCCATACATCTTCTGTTATAACACAAGATTTGGTTATTATTTTATTTCGTCACAAGTTATTCTAAGTTAGTGCATTATGATTCAGGACGTGGAAGTCCTTTTGATTAAAGGCAAGGGCGAGGTGGTCCTTTTTCGTTTCAGATTTTGGTAAGGGTATTATTAGCATTGAGGTTAATTATAACTCTTTTTAAACACTATTCTAATTAGTATTTCCTCCACTACCTAATCACGTTCTATTCTCAACCCTCATTCCCGATCAGTTCCTCAGAGACGTTGAGACGTTCTTCTCATTCTTCTCTCTTCACGCTTTGTTCTTCACCAATTTGTCCAAGTGCTGCGGTCTGGGAATTCGAGTTCTGCTGTGAATACACCCCCCCTCCGTTGCAATTCGCATTCTGTTCAAGGTATAGAACTCATCCCCTTTCAGTCCTTCAGTTGTGCAGAATTTTACATTCTAATTCGCTCTCTGCAATCTGATGATGAATTAGCGGTGCTTCTCTAGTCCTCTGTCGAATTCAATCATTGTTGGCGTGCTCTGCAAATCCGTAGACAGATTCAGGTGAGGTTTGTGTTGCGGTTTCTGGATTTCGGTTTCAGTTTCAGAGTTTAGTTTTGCGTCTCTGATTTGGGATTTTCTCCGCAATTGTGACTCAGTCAGAAGCTTGGTACTGCATTGTTGGACTGTGTTGCCGGGTTGCTCTCCGAGATTCTGTGTAACTGGGCTCTGCTGTTTCTGATTCGGGACTCGTCTCTGCTGTAAACTGAGGTAGGTGGCTTTCGGATTCGATCCGTGTGTTCAGCCTTGGGGAGTTTGGTTTCTACAGATTAATTCGATGTATTGACTTCATGTTTGGTGTGTGATTTATGCTCGATTTAATGCCATTTCAATGGATTAAACCCCCAAGGTTGTTTTGTAAATGTGTGTGTTGATTTGATTAAGTTTTGTGCTTCTGTTCGTGTTAAATCCGCTTCTGTTTGCTGATTTCTGTGACTTGTCCGAACTTCCGTCCGAACTTGGAAGTTCGGACAGGTCTCTGTTGCGCTTCCTTTTTTCGAGTTTTTGAGGTGTCCGAACTTTGAAGTCCGGACACCTCTATTTTCTGAAAACAACCCGAGCTTTGAAGCTCGGACTCACCTCGTAACTTTTCCGAAAAACACGTCCGAACTTCGGTCCGAACTTCGAAGTTCGGACATCTCGATTTTGCTCTCTGTTTTCGCTTCGACTTGTGTCCGAGCTTCGAAGCTAGGACACAAGTTCGGACATCTCGATTTTGCTCTCTGTTTTCGCTTCGACTTGTGTCCGAGCTTCGAAGCTAGGACACAAGTTCGGACATCTCGATTTTGCTCTCTGTTTTCGCTTCGACTTGTGTCCGAGCTTCGAAGCTAGGACACAAGTTCGGACCTCTCTCTGTTTTCGCTATAACTTGGTCGTTTGAGCTCCGTTTTGAGTGCCGTTTGCGGCGTTGGATTCCTCTTTCCAAGTACTATCTGTTTATACATGTTTGAGCACTTGGTTATGTGTTCTCTGATTTTGTAGCCTTCAACAAGCTTCTGAATTCTGTAACTTCGGTTTGTGGGGTTGGATTGCCCTTCTGATTTCACAGCTTTATATCTGCTCTAGTGCAATGGTTGCACGTATGCTTATTGTTTTTAAGCTTCTGTTTTGGGACCTAGTTATCTCTGTGTCTGAGCCTTTGGATGGCTGGTTTCGCTGTCTCGTAGCGCGCTATGTAGGATCCTTCTGTTCACGGGTGAAGTTCCCCGTTCTGCTCACGGGTGTTTACACCTGTTCTGTTTACGAGTGAGGTTTCCTCGTTCTGTTCACGAGCTGGTTGCTCATTCTGTCTGTATGCTGTGATCGCTAGGGTCCCACTCTGTTTTTCTGCTTCTGTCTGCTTCTGCTCTGTTTGGTCCCTTAATGAATGGACTTCTGTTTCTGATTTCTGACATGTTTATGGTTTCTTCGACTCCTTCTAATTTGTCAATATTCTGTAAATGTTTTGAGCATGCTGGTTGATGAAGTTGGTCATCTACTGGGCATAGTTGTGTGCTCATTCCCCTACTTCTAACGCTTTTGCAGATTGATTAGCGAGGATCGTCTACCCTCAGCTTCTGGAGTTTAGTTGCTTCGTTATTTAGCTCCTTTTGAGACCTTTGTATTGAGTTTGATCCTTTGGGCCTCTTCTGTTAGCTTTTGCTTTGGTATTCGTTTTGGTGGGTTCTGTAATACTTTTGGGATGTTACGACATCATTTGATTATACTTTATTTAAGTATTCCGTTTGGGCCTTATTTGTTATCTGTTTAAGTTTGCTTATTAGAGCCTTGCGTTATTATGTAATAATATGCGGCGTGTAATACCCCTAACTCCTAGGCCAATGTTGGGGGTGTTACATTTAGTGGTATCAGAGCTCTGGGTTCTAATCTGCTGGGATTTTAAGTTAGCCAGTCAGTCAGAAACGTCAGTGTTAGTGTCTGAGTCTAACTGCTTGCTGTTGGACTTTCAGAATGCCGCCAAGAAGAGCAAATAACCCTCCAGGGAATGTGGCTGATGCTGTTCAGCAGTTCATGACGCAGCTCATGCAGACCATGGCTGCAGGAGGTGGACCAGCTGGAGGAGGACCAGCTGGCGGAGCAGGCCCAGCTGGGGCAGACGCTGAAGGGAGGAACGTGAAGGCGCTTCAGGAGTTCATGAAGCTGAAGCCGCCATCGTTCGATGGGGCAGGAGACCCCCAGGTGGCCAGTCACTGGCTGTCAAAGGTGGAGGATCTGCTGCGTGTGATGGGCTCAGAGGAGGAGCAGAAGGTGGACTTCGCCACCTTTTTGTTCAAGGCCGAAGCCAAGGAGTGGTGGAGGTCAGTTATGGGGAAGTTCCCACAACCTTGGACGTGGGAGCAGTTCACTGGGGAGTTCAACAAACAGTTCTACCCCGATGTGTATAAGGACCAGCGCATCTTGGAGTATAACCGACTACGCCAGGGTCGGGACATGAGCGTTGAGGAGTACGTCCGCAAATTCATCAGTCTGTCTAAGTTTGCACCTGAGCCTGACGAGCATAGGAAGGCCAGGAAGTTTGAGAGTGGCTTGAGGCCAGACATCCGTTCTGCTGTGACGCCCCTGCGTCACAAGACCTTCAGGGACGTTGCTGATGTCGCCCTGTTGGTAGAGGCTGATCTGAGGGGTCGCCAGGCTGGAGCGAAGGACCAGAAGAGGAAGCAGAGGTCCGATGAGAGCGACAGGAGGGATCAGTCTGCTTCTCAGAAGAAGCAGTCTACTGGAGACCGAGCTGGAGACCGCTCTGGAGACCGCGCACGAGATAGAGGTGGTTCGTCTTCGTCAGCTCCCGCCCCAAAGTGCCAGGTCTGTGGCAAGTTTCACAGAGGTCAGGACTGCTACAGGAAGTCCGAGGCCTGTTTCAAGTGTGGATCCATGGGACATAGGATTGCTGATTGCCCTCAAGCTGAGAGGAGCAGGGGTAGTTCTGGAGGTAGAGCCGTTGAGTCTGCTTCAGGGTCCAGAGATCGAGACCGGGCTGACCAGAAGAAGCCCCAGGGCCAGGCCAGAGTGTACGCGATGGCTGGAGAGAGAGACCGATCGACTGACAGAGTTGTCACAGGTATTCTCCAGCTGTCTTCTCGTTCTGTTTTCTGTTTGTTTGACTCTGGAACCACCCACTCTTTTATTTCTGCTGAGTTGGTGGGTGAGCTCGGTTTGCCTGTTGTGCCTCTGGATGTTGAGTTGTGTGTGCATAGTCCATTGGTTAGGGACTCTTCTATGTTGTTGAATTCTGTCTGTAAAGCTAGTCCTGTGTTAGTCAAGAATAGGATTCTGTGTGCTGACCTCATCCCGATGGAGATGACTAGTTTTGATGTGATCCTGGGCATGGATTGGCTTGCTGCGCACCATGCCCACATCGATTGTGCCGCTTCGAGAGTCACTTTTGAGGAGCCGGGCCAGCCCCGTTTGATTGTAGCAGGGAATGGACTCCCGTGCTCGCCGCCAGTCATATCAGCGATGCAGGCGTTCCGCTTTCTGAGGAAAGGATGCCAGGGATATCTGTGCTACATCCCTGAGGTTCGCAAGGATGCGAAGCTGGAGGACATACCAGTGGTCAGAGACTTTCCAGATGTGTTCCAGGATGACGTACCTGGGCTTCCCCTGTCAGAGAGGTGGAGTTCTCGATCGAGCTCGCACCTGAGACTCAGCCGATTTCGAAGGCCCCATACCGGATGGCGCCTGCTGAGCTTAAGGAGTTGAAGGTCCAGTTGCAGGAGCTGCTGGATAAGGGCTTCATTCGCCCTAGTGTGTCGCCTTGGGGAGCGCCGGTGTTATTTGTTAAGAAGAAGGACGGTAGCATGCGTTTGTGCATTGACTACAGGGAGCTCAACAAGGTTACCATTAATAATAGGTATCCTCTCCCTCGCATTGATGACTTGTTCGACCAGTTAGCAGGAGCTAAGGTGTTTTCGAAGATCAATCTAAGGTCCGGTTATCATCAGCTGAGGATTAAGGCAGACGATGTGCCTAAGTCCGCTTTCAGGACTCGTTATGGACACTACGAGTTCCTAGTGATGCCATTCGGTCTGACGAATGCGCCTTCAGTATTCATGGACATGATGAACCGGGTGTTCAAGCCGTTTTTGGACCAGTTCGTGGTAGTATTTATTGATGACATCTTGGTGTATTCCAAGAGTGCTGAGGAGCACGAGGAGCATTTGAGGACCGTTCTCCAGACTCTGAGGGAGAACGAGTTGTACGCGAAGCTGAAGAAGTGTGAGTTCTGGTTGGATCAGGTGGTGTTTTTGGGACATGTGGTCTCTAAGGATGGTATCTCCGTGGATCCGGAGAAGATTAGGGCTATCACCGAGTGGGCCAGGCCTACTAATGTTGGGGATATTCGTAGCTTCCTTGGATTGGCGGGCTATTACCGCAAGTTTGTGGAGGGCTTCTCCAAGTTGGTGATTCTGTTGACTCGTCTGCTTCAGAAGGATGTGAAGTTCGAGTGGAGCGATGCCTGTGAGCAGTGTTTTCTGGAGCTGAAGAAGAGGTTGACTACTGTGCCGATCTTGACTCTTCCAGAGGGGACCGAGGGTCTTGAGGTTTTCTGTGATGCGTCCCATAGGGGACGGGTGTGTTCTGATGCAGCAGGGGAAGGTGGTTGCATATGGCTCTCGTCAGCTTAAGCCATATGAGAAGAACTATCCGACCCACGACCTGGAGCTAGCTGCTGTGGTGTTTGCTCTGAAGATTTGGAGGCACTATCTGTATGGAGCAGTGTGCAAAGTTTATACGGACCACAAGAGCCTCAAGTATCTGTTCACTCAGAAGGAGTTGAACTTGAGGCAGAGGAGGTGGCTGAGTTGCTGCACGATGATCTGGAGATCCTCTACCATCCTGGTAGAGCGAACGTTGTGGCTGATGCGCTCAGTAGGAGGGGTCCGTCTGGGACCGTTTGTGCTTGTCTGGTGTGCAGAGGTCTGCTCTCGAGTTGCAGCGCATGGGTATCTGGGTCGTCGTCCAGAGAGGTCTGGCATGTTAGCAGCGTTGCAGATTCAGCCTACCTTGATCGACAGGATCAAGGCCAGTCAGGAGCTTGATGTCAGTTTGGGTAAGATCAGAGATGAGTTAGCTGCGGGTCAGGAGTCTGAGTTCAGGGTTTCAGAGGATGGCTGTCTGAGGTTCCGAGACCGCGTCTGTGTGCCTGCTGACGATGCTTTGAGACGTGAGATCATGCAGGAGGCTCATGGAGCTCCTTACTCGGTGCACCCAGGAGGTGTAAGATGTACCGGGACTACGTGAGACTTTTTGGTGGAGCAACATGAAGAGGGACATCTCCGACTTTGTATCCAGATGTAGGACCTGTCAGCAGGTCAAGGCCGAGCATCAGAGACCAGCTGGTTTGCTTCAGCCTCTTCCCGTTCCGGAGTGGAAGTGGGAGAGCGTCGGTATGGACTTCGTCATGGGACTGCCTAAGACTCCGAGGGGTTTTGATGCAGTTTGGGTCATTGTGGACCGGCTCACGAAGAGCGCTCACTTCCTACCTGTCAGGAAGACCTTCAGTTTGCGCTTGGCTCAGCTGTACGTGGATGAGATTGTGCGTCTACATGGGGTTCCCGCTTCTATTGTGTCTGACAGAGATCCGAGGTTTGTGTCCAGATTCTGGCAGAGTTTGCATCAGGCTATGGGGACGAAGTTGTCTTTCAGTTCAGCTTATCATCCTCAGTCAGATGGTCAGACAGAGAGGACGAATCAGGTCCTTGAGGACATGCTCAGAGCATGTGTGTTGGACTTTGGGGGCAGTTGGGATCAGCACGTTGCATGATGAGTTCGCCTATAATAACCTTCAGACCAGTATCGGGATGGCTCCGTTTGAGGCCTTGTATGGCAGGAGGTGCAGATCACCCATCTGTTGGGATGATCTGAAGGAGAGAGCTGTGATTGGTCCAGACTTAGTTCAGGATGCTGTGGGCAAGATTCAGTCTATCAGAGAGCGTCTGCTTGTGGCTCAGAGTCGTCAGAAGAGATACGCCGATCAGAGGAGACGACCTCTAGAGTTTGAGGTGGGCGACCATGTGTATCTGAAGGTTTCTCCGGTTCGTGGAGTTGTTCGGTTTGGGAAGAGAGGCAAGCTTAGCCCTCGTTTTGTGGGTCCTTTTGAGATCCTAGAGAGGATCGGACCGGTTGCCTATCGTTTGGCTCTGCCTCCATCTTTAGCAGCAGTGCACAGTGTTTTCCACGTTTCTATGCTGAGGAAGTATATTCCAGACCCGTCGCATGTGATTGACTTCAGTCCGCTTCAGTTGAGGGAGGACTTCACGTTTGAGGCAGTTCCTTCGAGGATTCTAGCCGGATGTTCGTAAGCTCAGGAGTAAGACCATGCCCTTGGTGAAGGTGCAGTGGTCGGGTCAGTCAGAGGAAGAGGCGACCTGGGAGGTCGAAAGTGAAGTGCGCTCTAAGTTTCCCGCCCTTTTCGAGCAGTAGGTATGTTTTAATTTCGAGGACGAAATTCTTTTAAGGGGGAGGTGATGTTATAACCCAAGATTTGGTTATTATTTTATTTCATCACAAGTTATTCTAAGTTGGTGCATTATGATTCAGGACGTGGAAGTCCTTTTGATTAAAGGCAAGGACGAGGTGGTCCTTTTTCGTTTCAGATTTTGGTAAGGGTATTATTAGCATTGAGGTTAATTATAACTCTTTTTAAATACTATTCTAATTAGTATTTCCTCCACTACCTAATCACGTTCTATTCTCAACCCTCATTCCCGATCAGTTCCTCAGAGACGTTGAGACGTTCTTCTCATTCTTCTCTCTTCACGCTTTGTTCTTCACCAATTTGTCCAAGTGCTGCGGTCTGGGAATTCGAGTTCTGCTGTGAATACACCCCCCCCCCTCCGTTGCAATTCGCATTCTGTTCAAGGTATAGAACTCAGCCCCTTTCAGTCCTTCAGTTGTGCAGAATTTTACATTCTAATTCGCTCTCTGCAATCTGATGATGAATCAGCGGTGCTTCTCTAGTCCTCTGTCGAATTCAATCACTGTTGGCGTGCTCTGCAAATCCGTAGACAGATTCAGGTGAGGTTTGTGTTGCGGTTTCTGGATTTCGGTTTCAATTTCAGAGTTTAGTTTTGCGTCTCTGATTTGGGATTTTCTCCGCAATTGTGACTCAGTCAGAAGCTTGGTACTGCATTGTTGGACTGTGTTGCCGGGTTGCTCTCCGAGATTCTGTGTAACTGGGCTCTGCTGTTTCTGATTCGGGACTCGTCTCTGCTGTAAACTGAGGTAGGTGGCTTTCGGATTCGATCCGTGTGTTCAGCCTTGGGGAGTTTGGTTTCTACAGATTAATTCGATGTATTGACTTCATGTTTGGTGTGTGATTTATGCTCGATTTAATGCCATTTCAATGGATTAAACCCCCAAGGTTGTTTTGTAAATGTGTGTGTTGATTTGATTAAGTTTTGTGCTTCTGTTCGTGTTAAATCCGCTTCTGTTTGCTGATTTCTGTGACTTGTCCGAACTTCCGTCCGAACTTGGAAGTTCGGACAGGTCTCTGTTGCGCTTCCTTTTTTCGAGTTTTTGAGGTGTCCGAACTTCTGTTCGAACTTTGAAGTTCAGACACCTCTATTTTCTGAAAACAACCCGAGCTTCGAAGCTCGGACTCACCTCGTAACTTTTCCGAAAAACACGTCCGAACTTCGGTCCGAACTTCGAAGTTCGGACATCTCGATTTTGCTCTCTGTTTTCGCTTCGACTTGTGTCCGAGCTTCGAAGCTAGGACACAAGTTCGGACATCTCGATTTTGCTCTCTGTTTTCGCTTCGACTTGTGTCCGAGCTTCGAAGCTAGGACACAAGTTCGGACATCTCGATTTTGCTCTCTGTTTTCGCTTCGACTTGTGTCCGAGCTTTGAAGCTAGGACACAAGTTCGGACCTCTCTCTGTTTTCGCTATAACTTGCTCGTTTGAGCTCCGTTTTGAGTGCCGTTTGCGGCGTTGGATTCCTCTTTCCAAGTACTATCTGTTTATTCCTGTTTGAGCACTTGGTTATGTGTTCTCTGATTTTGTAGCCTTCAACAAGCTTCTGAATTCTGTAACTTCGGTTTGTGGGGTTGGATTGCCCTTCTGATTTCGCAGCTTTATATCTGCTCTGGTTCAATGGTTGCACGTATGCTTATTGTTTTTAAGCTTATGTTTTGGGACCTAGTTATCTCTGTGTCTGAGCCTTTGGATGGCTGGTTTCGCTGTCTCGTAGCGCGCTATGTAGGATCCTTCTGTTCACGGGTGAAGTTCCCCGTTCTGCTCACGGGTGTTTACACCTGTTCTGTTTACGAGTGAGGTTTCCTCGTTCTGTTCACGAGCTGGTTGCTAGTTCTGTCTGTATGCTGTGATCGATAGGGTCTCACTCTGTTTTTCTGCTTCTGTCTGCTTCTGCTCTGTTTGGTCCCTTAATGAATGGACTTCTGTTTCTGATTTCTGACATGTTTATGGTTTCTTCGACTCCTTCTGATTTGTCAATATTCTGTAAATGTTTTGAGCATGCTGGTTGATGAAGTTGGTCATCTACTGGGCATAGTTGTGTGCTCATTCCCCTACTTCTAACGCTTTTGCAGATTGATTAGCGAGGATCGTCTACCCTCAGCTTCTGGAGTTTAGTTGCTTCGTTATTTAGCTCCTTTTGAGACCTTTGTATTGAGTTTGATCCTTTGGGCCTCTTCTGTTAGCTTTTGCTTTGGTATTCGTTTTAGTGGGTTGTGTAATACTTTTGGGATGTTACGACATCATTTGATTATACTTTATTTAAGTATTCCGTTTGGGCCTTATTTGTTATCTGTTTAATTTTGCTTATTAGAGCCTTGCGTTATTATGTAATAATACGCGGCGTGTAATACCCCTAACTCCTAGGCCAGTGTTGGGGGTGTTACATCTTCTCTTCTGATTTTTTCTGCGTTTTCGTTCTTCACCGTCGAAGCTCCAGCAATAGAAGATCCTGGCCGTGCTCACCCCATTTGCTTCAGTTCGAAATCGCTCATCCTTTGGTAACTCTCAACTCCATTTTTCTCTTCATCACCTTCTCTTGTGAGTTTGTGTTGTTTCTTTTTTTAGCACCGCAGAGTTTCCTCCAACTACAAATTATAATCTACTGCTCATCCTTTCTCTGTATCTTTCTCGTTGCCGTAACCCTAACTGCATTTCGTCAACCGGAAAATCCATTGCAAGTCTCTTTATCTTGTCGTTGCCGTAAGCCCTACGATCTCATTCTCTTTACCCATAGGTCTGTTATTACAGCTTTCATTATCGTTTTTGTGTGTTTGTTTTGGTGATTTGAGCTATTTTTGCTCCATTTTTGTTGTCAATCTAGCTTTCTCTAGTTTTTATTTTGTTATCTGTACAGATCTTGCTTGCATTTTTGTATGAAATGCATCTGTTTGTGGTTTGTAATGCGTGTTATGTGTTTGAGGTGTAGAAATGGTGATGAGTGTGAGATATGAATGGTTTTGGTGGTCTTTAATGCCTAATTTGTGTACACGCATCAACAATATTCCACATTTATCTTACGTTTTCCTTTGGTTTGCTGTTTGTTAAGGCTTGATACCCTTTTTCTATGTTAAATGCAGAGAAAAGCCAAGGAAACACTAGATTTACTCACAAGGGAGGTAATGCAACAAACGGGGGTCGAATCGGAGTCAAGATAAAGAATTTGGAGGATTTTGAAGGTACGTCCGAGCTTGAGTCCGAACTTCCAAGCTCGGACATGAGTCGAGGATTTGTGTGCTGTGACTGATGAGATGTCCGAACTTCGGTCCGGACATCGAAGTTCGGACATGATTCAAGATTCTCAACGAGGGAACACTACGGTGCATGTCCGAACTTGTGTCCGAACATCGAAGTTCGGACACAAGTCGAGACTTCTGGGATTGGAGCGCTCAAAGCATTGTGTCCGAACATTGAAGCTCGGACCAATGTTCAGACAGGACGAAAAATTCAACATAAACTCGGCGTTTTGAAGGGAAAAAGGAGGAGGAAAAGTCTATTTAACTGACCTAATCAGAGGAGAAAGGTATTCACGCATCATCGATCATTACAACACACTCTCTCACGCTGATAAACGAAGTTCTCTCCATTCATCCACGCCAATTGCATCAGTTCACCTTCATCCACATTCACCAATCATATCAACATCGTTCTGGAGGAGCAACGACAAAAGGAAGTGCGACCATCATCTTCAACCTTGCGCTTGCAGTCATCGATACTGGATAATCGTTCAACAGAAGGGTTTCTCTTCCTTTAGATGATTTCTATGTTGATTGTATTTATCTGTTCCATTGCAATGTCTGGCTAGTAGGGATTTAACTCTGGGGTAGGGTTTGTTCAAAGATGGATTCAATGTAGTTAAAGATTCTGCAATTTGATTATGAGGTTGTATCGGATTGTTTTCAGGTTAATGATCATCAATTATCTTCTCTATTAATTTCGCGAGTTATAGAGTTGTTCTGCGAAACCTATTAAGATCAGACAAGGTGATTAATAGGGAGTTCGAAATAACCTGGGAATTTGGGGAAGGATTAGTCGGATAGATAATCTTTCCTACAAACGCTAACAATTCTTGGTGCTTATTCCACCTATATGTGTTTTGCTAACTGCTAGATTAGAGTTGACACGTTCTGATAGGTGAGCTCTTCAATGAACTAGGATTTAGCATTGAAGAGATAGAAAGAATTAGCCTTTCCGTTCTCATAATTAAATTGTAGGAGTTGCTAGATTCAACCAGAAAAGAACAACCCGAACCCGGAGTTCCACTCACTTTATCAAACTCATCACTCATTTTCATTAATTGTTTATTTAAGTTTTGATTTGCATTTATTCAATTCAATCACAAAAACAATTCACAACCCCCCAATTTCCAATTTTCTTAGGACTTAGGCTTATTTATTCAAGTCCCGCGGTTCGATATCTGGTTGCTTAACTTTCTATACTATAGTGACCGGGATTTTTGCAACCCGACAGACTTATTGATTTATTATTTTCTAGATTAATTTGTTTAGTTTTTAGTAGATCAATTTACTTGTTTGCAAAAATGGCGCCGTTGCCGGGGACTTGACTTTGTCAAGTCCTTTGCCTTGGTTGTCAATTGTTTTTATTTTATTTGATTTGTTTTGTGTAACTGCGCAGGTGTTTGGTGAATGCACGGTACTCGATCTCGAGGCCCACCAAGATTCAACTTAGACTTAGAGATCAACCGTACAGCTCGAAGAGCGAGAAGAGCACTCACCTTCGCCATGGCTGCTAACGGACCAGCCAATCCCAATGCCAACGCTGAGCAGTCCACCTTGGGAAGAATTAATTGGCCGCCAGCTGCTCCTAGAAGAGGACCTGTGACTTTACCGAACCTCACAGCTGAATTAACAACAGAATGGCAAAAGTTAAAACCAATCCATCAAACAAACGCTGTCAGGAATCATCTAGCAGGGACCTTCTCAGGCGCAGACCCGGCTGATGCACTCGACCATGTCCATCGGTTCTTAGTCCATCTGGATTCGTTGGGGATGTCCCAGAGGCTTGAGGAATATGCTCGGCTGTGCTTATTTCAGCACAGTCTATTAGGGGAAGCCTCGAAGTGGTTCCACCGTCTACCACCAGGTATCATCACTACCTGGGAGCTGCTGACGGAGAGGTTCTATGAGAAGTATATTCCCATCTCCCGGACCAGACAGATGATCGCTGATCTGACCGCTTTCAGACAGTCCGGTAACGAGACAATATGTGAAGCTTGGGATAGGTTCAAGGAGCTGCTCCGCCAGTGCCCGCATCACGGTCAGAATATGACGTCCTTGGCCCAGGGGTTCTTCCAAGGGCTGAGAGATGAGCACAGAGCCGAGGTCAGAGCCGCATTGGGTGGAAATTTGTTGGCTAAAAGCGGAGAGGAATTTATGTCAGCCATGGAGTCCTACTGTGAGGAGCTCCGCCAGTGGAGCAACAGTGGAGGAAGGGTCTTCACAGTTGGGCAGACCTCCTCTCGGACTCCAGATCCTATGATGGAGCAGATTGCTGCTGAGCAGGCCCATTTAAGTACCACAGTGGGCAATATGGCAAAGATGCTCGAGCGGCTCACTATGGGACAGACACCTGTGCAAGCCGTCAAGAAGGTGTCTACTGGTCCAAATGAAGTATGCTGTTCTCAGTGTGGAGACAGCCATGACTACGAAGACTGCCCGATGGTTGCTGAGATGAGGCAGACTGAGGAGGCAAATGTAATTGGCCAGTACAACAGGCAGCCTTGGATGCAGAACCAGCATCCAAACCTGAGGTACGGTAATCCAAATAACGCCCTCAACTCACAACAGATGCAGCCTCAGAGGGCAAGTCAGGGAGGACCACCTGGTTTTGTTAGGCCACCATACAATCAGTTTAGGCCACAGCAGTCTCCAGCTCAGCCATCCTCACTGAGTTCGAACAATGCTAATTTAAAGGAGATGATGGATAAACTGATGGCCTCTCAAGAGCAACAAACAGTGATAAATCAGAATCTGGCAGCTGGCCAACAGAAGCTTGAGAACGCTATGGTGGAGATGCAAGGAACTATGAGTCAGTTGACTCAGTTCCTTCTACAGCAGAGACCGTCTGGCTCACTGCCTTCCCAAACAGACCCCAATCCTAAAGCTCAGTTGAAGGCAGTGACAGTCTCAGAAACCGTGGTAATTGAGGACTGCTCAGATTCTGAAGAGGTGGCAGCCGTTACCTTAAGAAGTGGGAAGCAGTTAATAAATAGAAATCAAATGGCTGAGGACCAAGCTGACGAGGAGACCGGTCACCCTTCTTCTAGCACTGGTGCACCGTCAGGGCCCCCAGCCCCTCCTGAGGTAGTTGTTGAGGAGACCCAGGCTCCTATTTCTTCCCCTTCTCATATTTTGACTGCTAAAAACTCCAAGGGTAAGGTGGTTCCGAAGGAACTTCCTTTCCCTAATAGATTAAAAGAAAAAGAACTTGATGATCAATTTGGGAAATTTTTAAGTGTATTTTCGAAGCTTACTATTAATATTCCCTTGATTGATGCTATCAAGCAGATGCCTAACTACGCTCGCTTTGTGAAGGATTTGATTTCTAACAAGCGAAGGTTCAAAGAAAAGGAGATTGTTCAGCTGACAGAGACGTGCTCTGCAGCCATCCAGCAGAAGCTCCCTCCAAAGTGTGGAGATCCAGGGCAGCCCATCATCCCTTGCACCATTGGAGACATGGACTGTGGGTACGGACTCTGCGACCTTGGAGCAAGCATCAATTTAATGCCGTACTCGATGTTTAGAAGCTTCATGCTGGTGAGCTTGTCCCAATCAACTTTAATTGCAATTGCTGATCGTTCGTCAATCAAACCTCGGGTATGGTTGAGAACGTTGTGGTAGGTGTTGGTAACTTCTTCTTCCCTGCTGATTTTGTTATTCTTGATATGGATGAGGATGTGAAGTGCCATTAATTTTGGGTAGACCATTCCTGAGAACTGCTAAAACTGTCATTGATGTTGACAAAGGAAAAATCACCCTGAAATTTAATAATGAGGAGCTTAGTTTTGATATCACCAAGATGATGAGAACAATGCTTCTTCTCATGCTGTACTTTCTATTGATGTCGACTATACTGATGATTATGATGCATTTCGCTGAAAGTACTGATGACTCTTCCTTCCTGTTTGAGAATTCTGATCTGTTAGAACAGGTGTTATGCCATTCGATTGAGGATGACAAGGAGAGCACTGAGGTAGCTACTGTTGTCCAGCAGCTTAACCAGGGACGAACCTATTTTCGCCCTCATGCTCCTCCTGTGGAGCCACTGGACAGGCCTACTCAGAGGCTCATTCCTTCAGTAGAGAAGCCCCCCACTCTTGAATTAAAAACTCTTCCTTCAAATCTTAAATATGCTTTCTTGGCAGAGGGTGGCGCCCTGCCAGTTATTATTTCTTCTTCTTTGTCTGTTTCGCAGGAAAGCAGACTTCTGGAGGTATTAGGAAGACACAAGGGAGCATTGGGGTGGTCAGTGGCAGATATTAAAGGGATCAGTCCAGGGTTCTGCACTCACCGAATCTACATGGAAGATAGTATCAAACCAGTGAGGCAACCCCAAAGGAGATTGAACCCCAACCTGAAGGAAGTAGTGAAAGCTGAGGTTTAAAGCTTTGGATGCGGGCATCATCTACCCCATCTCTGACAGCCGCTGGGTTTCTCCCGTGCAAGTCGTACCCAAGAAAGGAGGAATTGTGGCGGTGCCCAATGACAAGGGAGAGCTGGTGCCTCAAAGACAGACCACTGGCTGGAGGATGTGCATAGACTACAGACGTTTGAACGAGGCCACAAGAAAGGATCATTTCCCGCTGCCGTTCATCGATCAGATGTTGGAGCGACTGGCTGGGCAGGAGTACTACTGTTTCCTTGATGGATACAGCGGTTACTTCCAGATTCCCATCGCAGAGGATCAGGAGAAGACCACCTTCACCTGCCCTTATGGCACGTTTGCCTATAGGAGGATGCCATTTGGTCTCTGCAACGCACCAGCCACCTTCCAGCGGTGCATGATGGCCATTTTCAACGAATTTATTGAGAAGAATAGAAGTCTTCATGGACGACTTCTCGGTGTATGGCCAGAACTTTGATGTGTGTCTGGATCAGCTGGATCAGATACTAAGCAGATGTGAGGAGACCCACCTGGTTTTAAATTGGGAGAAGTGCCATTTTATGGTACATGAGGGTATAGTGCTTGGGCACAGGGTCTCCAAAGACGGCATTCAGGTGGATAAGGCAAAAGTGGAAGTCATTGAGGGGTTACCTCCTCCCACTTCAGTCAGAGGAGTCAGATCTTTCCTGGGTCACGCGGGGTTCTATCGAAGGTTCATCCAGGACTTTTCAAAAATCGCGAAGCCCTTGTCTGATCTCCTGCAGAAAGATGTAAGTTTCATTTTTCAGAAGAATGCTTGAAGGCTTTTCAGACCATCAAGAATAAACTCATCTCTGCCCCCATTGTGGTTCCCCCTGACTGGACCCTTCCTTTTGAGGTAATGACTGATGCTAGCGACTTCGCTGTTGGTGCTGCACTCTGTCAAAGGAAGGATAAAATCTTGAGGGTTATCACATATGCAAGTAAGACTCTGACGGAGCCTCAAAAGAACTACACCACCACTGAGAAGGAGCTACTTGCTGTGGTGTTCGCTCTTGACAAGTTCAGACCTTATTTGCTGGGGAGTAAGGTAATTGCTCACACCGACCACTCGCCTTGAAATACTTATTCCAAAAGAATGATTCCAAGCCCAGACTATTGAGATGGATCCTGCTTCTCCAAGAGTTCGACTTGGAAGTGGTTGATAAGCAAGGGAAGCAGAATGGGGTAGCAGATCATTTATCGAGGCTTGAGACTCCAGATGACGGGGTCCCCATAAATGAGTTCTTTCCCGACGAAACGATCTTTGTAATTGGGAAAGTCAAGCCATGGTACGCTGACTTGGCTAACTATCTTGCCTCTGGGTTGGTTCCCCATGATCTAAGCTACAACCAGAGGAAGAAGTTTCTGTCTGAGACCCGTCATTACGTTTGGGAGGACCCCTATCTCTTCAGAGTATGTGCTGATGGATTGATCAGAAGATGTCTCCCATGAAGAGGTAAACAGTGTAATAGAGTTCTGCCATTCCCGAGAGGCGGTGGTCACCACGGTCCCTAGGACAGCTGCTAAAGTGTTAGAGTGCGGTTTTTACTGGCCCACTCTACACAAAGATGTCCACCGCTTCTGTGCTCACTGTGATAACTGCCAGAGGATGGGGAACACTTCAAGAAGGCATGAGATGCCAGAAGGGAATCCTTGAAGTGGAATTATTTGATGTCTGGGGTATTGACTTCACCGGCCCATTTCCTTCTTCTCACGGAAACCACTACATCCTTGTTGCTGTAGATTATGTTTCCAAATGGGTCGAAGCAATCCCCTGCCCTTCTGCTGATGCTAGAACCGTGGTAAAATTCTTGAAGAAGAACATCTTTACCAGATTTGGTGTGCCAAGAGCTATCATCAGTGACGGAGGTTCTCATTTCTGCAACAAAGCTTTTGATTCTCTGATGACTAAGTACGGGGTGACTCATAATGTTGCTTTGCCTTATCACCCCCAAACTAATGGGCAAGCAGAAGTGAGTAACCGAGAGCTCAAATGGATTCTTCAGAAGACAGTCAACTCCTCCAGGAAGGATTGGTCTGTCAAGCTTGATGATGCTCTATGGGCCTATAGAACCGCATTTAAAACTCCCATTGGGATGTCCCCCTTCAAGCTGGTATACGGGAAGGCTTGTCATCTCCCAGTTGAGCTAGAGCACAGAGCCTATTGGGCTTTAAAGGCTCTTAATTTTGATTTGTGAAGCTGGAGAGAAGAGGCGATTTCAGCTTTCTGAGTTGGAGGAACTGAGGGACCAGGCGTACGAAAGCTCAAGAATCTATAAAGAGCGCACCAAAAAGATCCACGACCGGATGATACAAAAGAAGACTTCAAAGTGGGGGATCTAGTGCTACTTTTAACTCTAGGCTACGCCTCTTCCCTGGGAAGCTTAAGTCACACTGGGCAGGCCCCTTCAGAGTTAGGAGTTACATCTATGGAGCATACGAGCTGGAAAATAAGGCTGGTGAAACCTTTAAGGTAAATGGTGCTCGTTTAAAAGGTTATCTTGGTACTGATCATAACCTTTTTCCTTTGCAGGCAATATTCTTTTGGAGAGTGAACCAATCCTGCATCGAAGATGAATTCTCAAGAGACGAGTTCGAAATGTGAAAAAGAAATTCTCTTGGCGAATGCGAAAAGAATTGAGAAGGCTGAAGGAATTCACTGTGGCTGTTGTGGAGTGCTCATCACACCTCTTCTGATTGATCAAGCGAAATTGTCTAGCTAAAGACATTAAAGAAGAGCAGCTGACTGGGAGGCAACCCAGTGTTTTCGGTACTTTCATTCTGTGTTTTTTTTGTTTATAGTTTTGTTTTAGTAATGTTGTTGTTGCAGTGGTTGGGCTCAAAGGAAGAGTGGTGCAATTTGGGATGTCCGAACTTCAGTCCGAAGATTGAAGTTCGGACCTAAGTCGAGGGCAAGAGACCTGCGCAGAAACGATATGTCCGAACTTCGGTCCGAAGATTGAAGTTCGGACTCAGTTCGAGAGTCTGAGAGCTATGCAAAACGGGATGTCCGAACTTCGGTCCGGACATCGAAGTTCGGACCGAACACGAAGCGCAGCCCAGGTATGTGAGTCCGAGCTTCTGTCCGAACATTGAAGTTCGGACAGCTCGAAAATTTCTGAATTAGAGGGGCGCGGACATAAACCCTCACAAACTCCATCCCCTACCTCGCGACAGCCGCACCAGCCCCATATTCCCTCTTCTCCAATCTCCCATAACTCACTCAAAACTCCACCAAATCCCTCATTCTTACTACCAATC
The DNA here is from genome assembly GCA_023374045.1 of Limonium bicolor. Lineage (NCBI taxonomy): Eukaryota > Viridiplantae > Streptophyta > Magnoliopsida > Caryophyllales > Plumbaginaceae > Limonium > Limonium bicolor. Next base: position 62,507,995 of record CM041783.1, read on the forward strand.
TCTTCGTTTTTGAATCCTCTACACTCCTAGCACTCGAATCCACCAGAAACATCTTGAATCTGCCCGATTTTGGAGCATACCTGTTCGAACCCTAACTACCGAATTGGTGGTTTTTGAGTTCGATTTATTGCAAATTTGTGTTGTTCTATCTTCTCCTAAGCTTTCATTCAACTCAAACAAGGTAATTTCTCTACTTTTCTACCTCTTTTAGTGTGTTTTTGACAAGATTTGGAATTTGAGGTATGCAAAAATCGAGACTGTGCTGGTTACTACCGAGATTTTTTAGTTTCATTGCGTACATGGAGTTAATCTTCTGCTATGATGTAACTTGCTGGATAGAACTGTTAAAACTTGCATTATTGTGATTTCCTTGAAGACATTGGAGGTGTGGTTGTTGCAGAGTGGATTTATCGTGAGTGATTAGAAGAGGTGTAGTTATTAAAAGAAAGAAATTAATACTCAAAATATCCGTCGGGCTGCAAATTATAACCCGGTCGCAGTAGTATAGAAGACAGAAGCGGCCGGGGTCAAACCGTGGGACTTATAGCGAGCTAAAATAGTTCCTAAGCTTGTCACAAAAAGGGGGGAGTTAATTGACTTGTTTTAGAGAAAAATATGACAGATTAGAAAACTGAGTGCAGATGAATTAAATGGAAGTCCGGGTTCAGGTTAATATGATTTAATTAATTGTGCGATCTTCTACCGGTTTAATAAAAGTTTGGCAAGATTCCTATAATTTTCTTAAGGTCCGATGAAAACTCTTAAGAACTCGTTTACCTGTATGCAAGGTCCGATGAAAACTCGAGCAAAAGCCTGTAAACGGCAGAGGAGTATGAGGCTTTATTCTTGCAAACATGTATTACTTAACGATGAAAATAAGTTCTTACAGTTTTACGGCTTAATTAACCTCTGATTCTACCGATGAAATTAAAACAGACTTAGTAAGGCTTTTTAATAAACGATGAAAAATTTATTAAATGGAGAAAACAAAACTTTAATCGTAACAAAACTGAATTATTTAAACACGGTAGAAATATATTTACACAGCTTAACAAACCATAATTAAAACCTTGCCCGGAGCAAATCCTCCTTAGCCAGACATATTAACTGGTAATAAATCTGACAGAGGTTGGACGTAATAACAGCACGGAGACGTGATTAGTGAATGGAGAAATGGAGAGGTCGAAGAGTGAAACATGTACGTAGGTTATTATAAGTGAAGTGGGTGAATTAGAGAATTAATGGAGTGAAATGGTATATGGGAGCGAATTACTGGAATAGAATGAGATGAGGTGAGAATGAGTGATTTTCTGGTTTTCTCCGTGCACTCGTATAAGGCTGTAGGGAATGGGTATTTATAGAAGAAATGAAGAGGTAGTCTTCCGTAGATATTTGCTTCATTGATTGCTTCATTGATTGAAGCATTAATTGCAGGGGACAGGAGGCAGATTGCAGGAGCGATTTAAGGTAGGCGTCGGAGTAGATAGATAAGACGATTCAAGTTGAAGACGACGACTGGCGGAAGAAGAAACTAGCCCGGGTTGATTTTTAGTCTGTACCGCCTCTTAACAGGCGGTTTTTCTTGTGCTGACCGCCTCGCGGTTGCCCTAGAGATGTGCCCCCATTATGGGCAGTTGTGTGTGAGTGGTCCGCCTCGCGGTTGTGCGAGAGTGGTCCGCCTCGCGGTTGTGCGAGAGTGGTCCGCCTCGAGGTTGTGGGTGAAGTCCGCCAGGCGGTTGCACCAGTCTCGTCCGCCACTTAGTAGGCGGTTGCCTGTGAGACGTCCGCCACGCGGTTGCATGTGAGACGTCCGCCTCCTCTTGGGCGGTTGCAGCTTGACCGTGGCCCATTTTACTTCAAACTTTGACCGGCTCTAGATTCTTCGTTTGGACTCTGTTTCCTGAGCCGTTTGCGTCCACGCGTTTGTCTCTTCGTCTATTTTACTCCCGGCTTGGTTTTCCTCATGTTAAACCAATAATTTTGTGAGAAAAACAATAAAACATAAACTAGAGGAAAACAAACCGAAGTGGAGAAATGAGCAAGAAAAGTGCTAATATTAAACATGAAATACACCTATAAAACATGCTCATTTTAACACTTATCAGTTGTGCATGGCTAAACTGGTGAACAGCAAAGATGGCTAAATCTGAATGAATAACTGTCCTTTTCTGCTGTGCTGTGGTTGAACCACATTATTGGGATGTTATTTTGAATCTATGGATTTTGAATGATTGAGATTATGTCTGACTGAAGTGCTGTTACACCCAATTGGAATTTTCGGATTTTTGTCAGTTAAGTCTCTGCTGGTCACTAATTGTTGAGGATTATCATTGCAAATTAAAAATTGATTGACTTCTGCTGTGGAGATTAATGAGTTTTTTAGGGGACACTCTGTCGAATTTTGGGTAGTTATATGCACACTTAGCACTATTTTCTTGCCTGCCTTGAATTGACATTGCTTACCTTTGTATGAGCAGATGTTGAGCAGAATTACCGGTCGTGGTAAGCGGGCTGCAGGAGCTAGCACCAGTTCAAGACGTCGGGGTCAGGAACCGGAATTCAGAAATGATGAAGCCCGGGAGTGGTTTGCGAAAGAGGTAGATATAATTGTTGAACGAGGTGTGGTGTCGGAGTTAGAGCAGCATTTGGGTTTGAGGGGGATATTAAACCCATTTGGCTGGAGCAAGATCTTGAATATGGGAGGGCCGTACTCTGAGAGGATTGTGCGCATGTTCTATGCCAATGCGATCTACCAAGATGGCCAGATCAAGTCCCTTGTAGATGGAGAAAGAGTAACAATCTCCACGATGGAGATTTCTCAATATATGGAGATTCCTTATCCTGCTCCCGAACCCCCTCAGGGCCTCAACCCTGTTGATTTCAAGAACGCAGCTATCCACCACTACACCCCCCTTATGGTTCAGGGGCCTCGACGACGCAGAGGGGATGACCCATCAAAGCAGGTTGTCCCTGCTGATGCGCTTCAGAGCCCGCAGGAGAGAGTTCTGCTTGCACTACTGGCTGCGAACATTGTCCCACGTCAGAGCTCCGACCTCAACCAAACAGACTTTCTACTTCTTTAGGCGGTGCTGAATCCGTCGTTTGCTGGGGCTGTTGAGGTTACATATTTGCCTTGGGTCATCTTCGAGCACATGCAGCATATCCTGGAGCACAGGGATCGCCACAAGTTAGGCTACCCAGTTATGCTCTGCCACATCCTTAAGAGGCAGTTGGTTACCATTCCGTCCGCGGGACTGCATGCTCCGCGGTCCCCTATTGATGTGGGTGCTCTAAAGAAGATGTGGTTTGAGTTCAGCGAGGGCCAGTGGAGGAAGAAGGCTGCCGCGCGACCACAGAAGCGCCAGCGAGAGGGGGTGAGGGACCATCAGAGCCCGCCCCTGCTGCTTCACCTGACGAGCAGGAGGCATATCTTGCACTGCCGGCCCCTGGGAGCGAGTACGTCACTCGCTATGATTTTGCTCAGCTGGAGTCTCGTTTCGAGGACATGGATCGGCGCTATCAGGCGGAGATCGAGACTCTGCAGCAGCAGGCCCGTCGCTCTTAGGAAGACTATCAGGCTCTGCTCGATCAGTTCCAGCAATGGCAGGCGTACTATCCGCCTCCACAGTGATTATGTTGCTGCTTGCTATTTTTGTGTAGAAGCCGTTCTTGGACTTCTTTCTGGATTTGTTTTTAGTTGTGTTGAACTGTTTACTTTTATTTCGATTGGGTTGTAATTTTCTTTTGATTTTCGTTTGTTTGAATCTTAACTCTGAATATTGGTTGTCACTAATCGATGCTACTAGCACACTTTCTGTTTTGTTTGTTCAATGTGTGCAAGTGTGTTTTACTATGCTGCCTCCATGCCGGACACTAGCTTGGACCTAAGTGTGAGGAAACATTCTCCCCTACCTGGACACTAAGTGTGAGGAAGAACCTCTTCCTCAGAGCATCATAAAAGAAATCAGGGGAGTTTTCAGTTTCTTATTCTTTTGGTTAATGTTCGGCTTGTGCTTTTAACATGAATATTGATCCGTTCACCCTTGTGAGTCTGCCACATTCAGTCCGATCTCCTTATTGTGTTAAAATTCTGAACAATGCGGACATTGCTCCTCCTTAAGTGTGAGGAAGGGGGAGATCTTTTTGAATGTGTCAGTCATTTATTCCCGCCCTAATTTTTGTTTGGTTTTGGGCTATGTGGGGGTAACTCTCTTAGAGTGCTCTTTAGTGTTAAATACTTGGGTGGATCTTTAGTTGTGGAGTTGAGTCCGGTACTGACCTAAAGAGTTGGTTTGCTCAAAGTTGTGTGCTCTCATAATTTCTTTCGAATGACTGAATTTTGTTAAATATCTGTGAACAAGTTAGTTGTGAAGTTAGAACTGGTTTAGCTTGGAACCTTGGGAATGATGAGAATGTCTGGAATGAAGGATAAAGGCAAGGTACTCCTCTGATTTAAGTTATTTTCTGAACCAAAAACAGGCCTCTTCCATCCGGTTATTAAGTCCTTGGGGGTGTTTCATCACCCATTTACCTAAGGTCGTCTGATCTGGGATAAAAGACCCAATACGTTACAAGGATGGAGAGAAAAGTCTGGGGGATGAATTATTCGCGGAAAAAAATTTGCATGTACACAAAAGAAAAAAAGAGGAAGTTCTTTAAAGTCTTATGTTTCTGGCAATTCCTTAAATTAAAACATGAGTACGTGGTGTTGAAAGGTTCTGCGGAATATGGCAGAACTTCACACCTCTTGTCATCCAAGGGTTTGAGAAGAGAAAAGGTTGGAAGGTTCTGAGTTACTCCACGTTTTTACTTCATGATTTGACTTCTTCATAGTCTTTTGTTTTAAAAAGTGTGCGTCACTGTTTGAGAGTCATGCAGTTAAGAGCAGATCGATTTTTGGGTGATTATTGTGTCTTTAACTCCTTATTTTGTGCAATCCCGAGGTTTGGCTCTGAGGCATTCTGAGACGTTTTACTCCTGCTTTGCTTGAGGACAAGCAAGGTTAAGTGTGAGGAGGTTTGATGAGTGTGAGATATGAATGGTTTTGGTGGTCTTTAATGCCTAATTTGTGTACACGCATCAACAATATTCCACATTTATCTTACGTTTTCCTTTGGTTTGCTGTTTGTTAAGGCTTGATACCCTTTTTCTATGTTAAATGCAGAGAAAAGCCAAGGAAACACTAGATTTACTCACAAGGGAGGTAATGCAACAAACGGGGGTCGAATTGGAGTCAAGATAAAGAATTTGGAGGATTTTGAAGGTACGTCCGAGCTTGAGTCCGAACTTCCAAGCTCGGACATGAGTCGAGGATTTGTGTGCTGTGACTGATGAGATGTCCGAACTTCGGTCCGGACATCGAAGTTCGGACATGATTCAAGATTCTCAACGAGGGAACACTACGGTGCATGTCCGAACTTGTGTCCGAACATCGAAGTTCGGACACAAGTCGAGACTTCTGGGATTGGAGCGCTCAAAGCATTGTGTCCGAACATTGAAGCTCGGACCAATGTTCGGACAGGACGAAAAATTCAACATAAACTCGGCGTTTTGAAGGGAAAAAGGAGGAGGAAAAGTCTATTTAACTGACCTAATCAGAGGAGAAAGGTATTCACGCATCATCGATCATTACAACACACTCTCTCACGCTGATAAACGAATTTCTCTCCATTCATCCACGCCAATTGCATCAGTTCACCTTCATCCACATTCACCAATCATATCAACATCGTTCTGGAGGAGCAACGACAGAAGGAAGTGCGACCATCATCTTCAACCTTGCGCTTGCAGTCATCGATACTGGATAATCGTTCAACAGAAGGGTTTCTCTTCCTTTAGATGATTTCTATGTTGATTGTATTTATCTGTTCCATTGCAATGTCTGTGAAATACCCCAAACCTAAGTATGCTAAGTAAACATCAAATTATGATGTAGTAAGGCTAGAATATGCCTTAGAAAGATTGGTAGACAATTTGAACCAAGGAAAACACAAGAAAGTGCCTTAAAGGCAATCAGGGCAAAAACGTGCTCTAAGCTTGGAGAGACTTGGGTGAGTACCCAAATATCATGATAAGACCTTAGTAATATCCTAATGGTCATTTTAAATCAATTAGCAAAGAAAGAAAACCAAGCTTGAAAACAAGTTAAAACACAAAATGTGCTTTAAGAAGTCTTAAAGCACATTTTTGAGAAATTGTCTTAGAATTGAGTTTTGAGTGGCTAAATGTCCATCATTACTCTTTAATCAACATGTGTACTAATTAGTATCACATTAGGAGGTCTAAATCAATGAGAAATCAAAAATTTCCCGATTATGTGCCTTGTTTAGTGAATAGTAACTATTTAGTGCTAGTTAAGTCATAAGTCAACATAAGTCAATAAGATGGTCAACCAAGACCATAAATATCTCCATTTACTAGAGGGGGCCGGTTTGATGTGGGGAGTCACCACATGAGTCATCAAATGAGAAGGAAAAGAAGAGTAAAGTGAGAAAAGTTACTATTGCTTTATAAAAGCAACTACCTTATATTAGTCTACCTCTCTCCTCTCTTCTTCATTTCTCTTCTTCTTCCACGGTTCTTCTCTTCTTTTCCTCTGTTCCAAACCGTCCCAAGCAGCCTCCATTGTGCATTGTTGCTTCACCTTGCTTTGGCAACAACTTACTCATTTTAGCTCCAAATCAAAAACTAAAACACATTATTCTTAGTAGGTCAAGACCTATCTTTCTATCTTTTCAAATCTTTCAAAGCTCCATTTTGGTGCCATGAGAAAACTTCATTGATGGAGGAAAATCAAGTTTGAAGAGCTCATTAGCTTCTCCATTCTCTTAAGGTAAAGAATATGTAAGAAAAATCAAGTTTCCACCATTTCTTCTACATGGCTGAAAATTTCTACTCATGGGGCCTTGTTTTTTTGCCTTGTTCTAGCTTGATTTATTCACCAAGGACTAGTGGATGTCCTATTTCATTCAATGCCAAAGTCTACCTTGAGACTTCAAAGGTAATCATCCACTTTTATGCCTTAGAACACATTTCTAACCTAGGTTTTTAATTCCTTGAGGTTAGTGCATTGTTTAGTACTTATATGAGTCCTTGAATATCGATTAGAACATTGGCAAGGGGAATTTAAGTGGTGGCCGAGATCTATGCAAGAAGAAGGCCTAAGGAGGAGATTAAGATAAGCTTGAGAAAACAAGGTAAAATGCTTACCTAATGGTGGTTTAAGATTAAGGAATGAGTTTTAGATAAGTACCAATGTGGCTTAGAGCTTACATTGTGTATTGGGTTATAACCTAAGAAAAAGAACTTAAACAAGCTTATGAACTTGTGATTAAGGAACTAATGAGAATGAGTTAGTAATATAAGGTTAAGGTGGATTTTAAGAGCATTATAACTACTATGAGATTGATGAGTGTATTTGCAGGTTGAAAGCTTATATATGTGGGAAATTCAGTGTTTAAGTTTAAGTCATTTAAGGGCCTAAGAGCCATGTCATTTAAGAGCCTTAGTGCTATGCAATTTAAGATTATTGCAATATCTTGAGTTTGTTGAGAATGAGTTGGTTTGGGTGATGAGATATGATGAGAAAGAACTTGATGTGTGTGAGATGGTTGAATGAGGAAAACAATGCAGTTGGGCATGATAAGATGCTAGAGAAGCTATGGCAGAATTTGAGTAGAAAACAAAGTGTTTAAGTGGTAGTGGTGAGCTAATATGCCCTAGGGTTTACTAGGGAGCATGAAAAAGAAATTGGGTGGAAATGAGTTAACTAAGGAGTTCTTGAGGTTTAGAATGACTAGAGATGTCTAGGAGGAATTAGAGGATTGGTGAGTGTATTAAACACACCAAAATCATGATATGAGGAATGTAAGACTTGTGCATAAGTTTTAAGGAAATGATGTATAATGTTCTGAGATGAATTAGTTATGAACTAGAGAGTAAAACAATAAGAGTTTTGGGAAGTTTGTGTAAGCGGTGGTGATGCTAGTAGTGGACTAATAAGGTTTTAGTTAGATGACAATGAGTGGACTTGGAGATGGAAGAGAAAAGTGTAAGAGAATGTTGTAAATTGTCAAGGAAAAGACTAGGAATGTATAAGAGTGTATGATTATGAGAATGGTGTGTAAGTTGAGTAAAAGAGGTGTAGATGTCTAAGAGGGACTAGGGGATCCAACTGGTTAATTTAAAGCACCAAAACCATAGTGAAGGAATCTAGGAAACTTGTACAAACTTTGAAGGAAAATAAGGTATAATGACTGTAGGCATGTGCTAGAGTACATATAGCTTTGAGAAGTGTGAGTAAAGCAAATGGGTTGTGCATGATGATGCTTGAGGAGTACTTGAGATAGTTGTGAAGAAACATTTGGATAGTTGAAGTTTTAGACAAAGTTTGCATGTTGGGAATGTAAGGAATTAAGTTATAAGTGTCAAGAGTTTAGTAAGAACTTGAATAATGATCAAGGAATTTAGAGGTGAGTTGATCCATGAGTTAGGAGGATTTTAAGTGCTAAAATGGTGTTGGAACATGTGTTAATACATGGGAAAAGATTAGAGAATTTGGACAAAAGAACAAGTGTGGAAAGAGGTTCAAAACTGTAAAATTTGACAGTTTAAGATGTGGTCCGGGACTTAATCCTTGGATAAAGTCCCGGACCAGCACTAAAATCAGGCCGAGAATGTACCCAGGGGTTGGTCCGGGACTTGGTAAGTACCAAGTCCCGGACCATAGCTAAAATAAGGCCGAGACTAAGGACAGCCATTGGTCCGGGACCTTAGGTCCGGACCATGTCCCGGACCAGGCAAAAATACAAAGAAAGTGTGCTTTTCAAGAGGTAAATGAAGGGGCTTGTTGGGGAATGTTTTATAAGGTTGTTGAAGTTGTTTGGTGGAGTTTTAAGGATATTGGGGGTGTGCAAGTGTGAGGTAAAATGAGAAATAAGTAACATAAGAGGTTAAGCTTAAACTACAATGACTTAGAGGTACTTAGTTGGAAATCATTAGTGATTGAGTAAGCTAGGTTAATTAAAAGTAATTAAACCACCCAATTTGGTGAATGTTTTAGGGTTTGAGAATTTGGACTCCGGAGGAGAGTAAGCGACCGAACGACCAACGGTGAACGGTACAGTTCTCTTGTGACCTGCTTGCTAACGAGGTCCCTCGGCTTGTGTGCTATTTGTTTTTTGTGTGCTCACTAAACAAGATAAAGCATGCAACCGGAATATATTATATTGGTTGTATTGTTGTGTGACGTTTGAAAACTAACACAACATACCGTGAAACTTACTAACCAACGTTTAGTAAGGAAATGAGTGAGACTAAGGAACGCTCCCTAATATGGGACGATATAAACCGAAAGAGGTTAAACCAACAAACATGTCTTGAGACTACTACTAACTGGAACTTGAGTGAGGAAACCCGGACCGATCTCCGGTCATGCATGCTAAGGAAAGGGGTCGGTATCTATAGCAGATTCGACCCGATTAAGGACTAGTCCTCGGACTAGTAGCCTTGGTGGGTCGGTGACCGGCTCGGCTACATTGGACATCCATCCAAGGTAGGTGGCTTTAAGATGGCGTGGGGGGATCAAGCCTACATCCCCAACAATTTAAGAATTGTTTATTGCCGGTAAGTGTCCTGCTGCTGGCTAGGGTTAACCAAGCCCTACAAAAATAAACAACGAACTAAGGGCTAACCTGTTCCCAATGAGAGAACGGTTGCATACTTAAGGTAAGGTTAAGATAAGTTCAACCATTCCTTTTTAAAGGATGGTTTGTATTGTTAAGATTAAGATTAAGGTAAGATTAAGATAAGTTGCAACCATTCCTTTTTAAAGGATGGTTTGTATTGTTAAGATTAAGATTAGGTAAGGTTAAGATAAGTTACAACCATTCCTTTTAAAGGATGGTTTTATTGTTAAGGCTAAGATAAGCTACATCCACTCCTTATTAAAGGGTGGTTATTCCTAAGATTAAGATAAGATTAAAGTTGAGGTGAGGTAAGGATGGACTAAGATTAAGAGGAAATAACTTAGGAGTTAAATAACTAACTCTCTAATTAAGGGAACGCATTTAAGTCGTTCATTGTGTGTGACTTTGATTGTTCATATCTGTTGTTGTTTACTGCACTTTCTATTATGTTGTGCATTTAATCAACCTCCATGCTATCGACAATTAGTCGTCGTAGCCACGTTAGCTTGGGGGCCATGAGGGGATCGTACCAGCATTCGTGCTGACCCCCTTTGGGGCTGTTTTTTACTACACAGGTACAACAGAAGCGGCCGTCGCAGAGTAAGAAGAGGATACAAGTGTTAAGGGTTAGAGTGGCCTACGAGTTTGCATGTACACTCGTATGGCAATTTGAGTTAGTAAGATGTATAGATGTGAGGGGGGTTGTAAGAAGATATGTATATGGTTAAGATTGTTGTACTAATGTTTCGGTAATTCTGTAGACCGACCCGTGGCAAGGTCCTGGATGTAAGGATTCCGCTGTGACATGTATGTATATATGCTGTTTAAGTTGGAGACCACAATTGGATTGAGTTGGGGTGTTACAGTCTGGCTAGTAGGATTTAACTCTGGGGTAGGGTTTTGTTCAAAGATGGATTCAATGTAGTTAAAGATTCTGCAATTTGATTATGAGGCTGTATCGGATTGTTTTCAGGTTAATGATCATCAATTATCTTCTCTATTAATTTCGCGAGTTAGAGTTGTTCTGCGAAACCTATTAAGATCAGACAAGGTGATTAATAGGGAGTTCGAATTAACCTGGGAATTTGGGGAAGGTTAGTCGTAGATAATCTTTCCTACAAACGCTACAATTCTTGGTGCTTATTCCACCTATATGTGTTTTTGCCAACTGCTAGATTAGAGTTGACACGTTCTGATAGTGAGCTCTTCATGAACTAGGATTTAGCATTGAAGAGATAGAAAGAATTGGCCTTTCCGTTCTCATAATTAAATTGTAGGAGTTGCTAGATTCAAACCAGAAAAGAACACCCGAACCCACCCGGAGTTCCACTCACTTTATCAAACTCATCACTCATTTTCATTAATTGTTTATTTAAGTTTTGATTTGCATTTATTCAATTCAATCACAAAACAATTCACAACCCCCCAATTTCCAATTATCTTAGGACTTAGGCTTTTTATTCAAGTCCCGCGGTTCGATATCTGGTTGCTTAACTTTCTATACTATAGTTGACCGGATTTTTGCAACCCGACAGACTTATTGATTTATTATTTTCTAGATTATTTGTTTAGTTTTTTAGTAGATCAATTTACCTGTTTGCAAATGGGCAAGTCCAAATCTAACAAAAATAAGGTTGTTGACGACTTGTCTACCCAAGAGATTGATGCTATTATACGAAGTAGTTTCTGATTCTGTTCTTTTTTATGTTTCACTGTTATTTGATTCATATTATTCATGTTGTTTATTATTCATTTAATACTTCTGTTGCTTCTCTGATAGTTTTGTATTTTTTATGCACAGCAACCAAACCCGTTTCCACAGATGCTAACTGCTTCTGTTAGAACTGAGTAAGTTTTTTCTGACATTTTATATTCCTATTCAATATTTTTATTTCATTTTACTTGTATTTTATTATTTATTTATTCATTTTAGTCATAATGTTGGTTCATATTAATACGTTGGTTGGTTCACAAAATTAAGGGTTTTTTTTTAATTATACAGCCACCAAAATCTAGGAAAGGAAAAGAGAAGGTTGTTGACGTTGTTCTAAACCTTGCCGAGTGAAAAACAGAAACCAACCAACTTTCTGATTTTGTGCCTCCAGAGAAGGTTGTTGAAGAAACTGAGCCTGTTATAACGAGGTAAATTAGCTTTTTTTTGTGCTTTTTTATTTTATGTATTTGAATCATATTGTTTTGTTATTTTTTATGTTTCAATACAGATTTTGGTTACATAACTAATAGTTTTTTATATTCAGACAAGCAAAAGAAGAAAAGGAAAAGAGAAGGTGTGTGATGTTGGTCCTTCTGAGGCTGTTCATGATTCTGTTAAACTTCCGAAAAGAAAAAGGCAAGTTAAAGAGGATGTACTTTCTGATCATTCTGATGAAGAATCTGGTTTATGTATAGTCTCTACACGTATGGCTATGAAAACATGATTCATGTCATACATAATATTGAATTGAGCAATGGTACTTGTAGAGGAAATAGGATTTGGTTCTCTTCTTCATCTGAGGCTCAAACGTTTGCATGGTCTTTGAATTTCTGGTTGTTAAAAATTATGACTGGGCCTCAGTGTGTTTGTCTTTGGATGGTGGATGGTCAGAAAATTGATGTCTCTACTGATGCTATCTATTCTTGTCTTGGTCTTCCTCGGGGTGCTTTGACAGTCACTGAGCGACTAGTCAGTTCTGTGATGATGCTTTTAAATGATTTTATTGTTTGGCGAGATGTTGGAATGTGAAGTGGAAAGGTCCCACTATCAAACAGATGGCTGAGAGGGTGCATAGTTTTAGGGGTGAGGAATTCAAAAGAAATTTTGTCTGTTTTGCTCTTTCATGCTTGGTCAGTTCACACCAAACTGGCCACTGCAATTGGAAAGTTCTGTATTCACTAATGGATTTGAGTTTATGTAAGCAAATGAATTGGTGTGAGTTTGTGAAGTGCAAACTCAATCAAGCAATGATGAGTTGGGATAAATCTCAAGCGGAGGGTAAATATTTTACGGGTTCTTTGTTGTTGTTAAATTTGATTTATCTTGATCGTACGTCATTAGGGGGTAATCCGGGGGTTAGGATTTTTCCTTCGCTGTTATGTTGGGATCAGAAGCGATATTATGAAAGGGTCAAGTTAGAGTCTCTTGCTGGCGGTTTTGGGCGGGGTAAGATTGAACCCCCTCTTTCTGTTGATGAGCTGGATCAAATTCCAAAGTTCAGCAAAAACTTTTCAAAAGGTGAACCTCGTAAAGCTGAAGCTGGTTCTTCGTCTTCATCGGTAATGTTTTATTTCTGTTTTTTTAATTCCTTGTTTTATTTATGACAGATTCTTTTTTAAGCTTAAATGCTCTTAACTTTTTGTTTTCTTGTATGTTTCAAGGATATTGTGACTCAAATATGCGAATGTGCAAACGCTGTAGCTTCATCCCTTTCAAGACTTTCAACGTTGACTCTCAAAGCCAAATCTGAAGGCTTGGTGACTTCTCCATTGAAAAACAATGAAATTAGTTTAGCTCTTGCCTGCATGATGAGTAGCTTTGAGTCATTTGAAAAGACTCTTGGTGACGATTCTGAATCTGAACCATTTAAAGGTAAGACTTCATTTTGTAACAGACTTAATACCATTTTAATCTCATTCTATGGTTCACTTTTCTAAGATGTTCGATTCTATTATGATATTCTTCTGATTCATTTCCTTGTTTTTGTCTCAATATTTTCATATAACAATATTTTTCTCATTTGAAGAAGATGATTTTGATGATGTTGTACCACCTAATGATGCTGTCACGATATGCCCAATGATGTTCCTGGTAAACTTGTTGATTCTGGTATTTTTTACATGTTTTAGAAAATAATTTAGTTTCATATAATAGTTCATTTTTTTAACTACACCGATTCATTTTTGATATTAACTGATTCATTCGATTTATTTTTGTGATGTCAATGTTTTAATATAGATATTCCTTCTGTTGGAGAGGGTGTTTCTGATTATGTTCCTCAATCTGTTGAAGTTGACAAAGAATCGGACACGGTTGTACATCCCAAGCCTGGTGGGATTTGTTTTTTGTTTTAAAAAAAATCAAAACTTTTAGATTCTTATAATAATTCATTTTTATACATGATTTATTCATTTCTGATATTACCGATTCATTTTTTAATTTGTTATGACAATCTTCAAATGTGAAGTTATTCGTTCTGGTGAAATGGATGGTTCTGATGCTGTTGGTCCATCTTCTGAAGTTGTTAAAGAAGTGCCCAATGTTGTACATGATAAAGGTTGTGAGTTTTAAATTTAAATAATTATGATTTATACTTCTTACAATGTTTCATTATGACATCATTCTTGTTTCATTTCTATTATACTATTGATTCACTTTTCTCTAACAATATCATTTTAATTATTTGAATACTGAAAATGATTCATTTTTATTACTGTTGTGATTCGTTTCTATTATTAAAATGATTCATTTATTCCTTAATAACATGACAATCTACACATGTATTAGTTGGTGTTGATGAAGAAGTTGCGGATGCTGAGGATGTTGTAGTTGATGAACATCTGGAAGTTGATGAAGATGTTGCGGTTGGTGAGGATGTTGTAGTTGATGAACATCTGGAAGTTGATGAAGATGTTGCGGTTCGTGAGGATGTTGTAGTTGATGAACATCTGGAAGTTGAGGATGATGTTAAGAGATGTAAAGGTCCTGATAACACTAGTAAGACTTCACATTTTATAATAAAGCTTCTTTATTTGCATAATTAAATTAAGTTAATTGTAGAAGAATATTCATTTTAATAACTTCTTTGATTCATTTCTATTATATAACTGATTCACATATTTTTAATAGTCTTAAACTTTTTTTGACAACAGTTCCTGGAATTGTAATGATGATGATGATGATTTTCAACCTGCTCCTGTGAAACGCTCTGTTAGATTATCTAAAAGGTCTGCAGCTGGTAATACCAGCATGACTGAGAGTTCTCGACCTATGAAACGGTCGAAGCTACCAATTAAATTCCAAAAAATGGTTTTTTGTGGACCAAAAGTCTACTACATCTGTCCAATTGAAAAAAGGAGGAAAAACAAGTCAGAAGCGTCCAAATGAAATTATTTGTCCAGTACCCCTTGCATCTATTCCTGCTCCATCAAGTTCTGCCCAAACAACGATGTCTCTCATTTTTGGAGTTCGACCGGTGGACATAAGTAAACAAAGTGTCTCACCTCTTCATCCAAAATTGATCCAACTTATACGGTCTGGTGCTGATGAGAGGTAATAGTACATTTATTCACTTTTCTTGTTTTTGTTTTTTTCTTTATTTCTTTGTTTCTTATTTACTTTTTATATGTTTTTCAGTCAAGTTTTGTTTGAGGATGAACTGCATTCTATCACTCGCAAGAGTTTCCTTACTCTGGTCGGTGATGTTGAGCCAGACCAAGTACTTATTGATAAATATGTGCTGTTGTTCAATTTGGACAATGCAAGATACAGCCCTGCTGGTCCAGAGAGGGTCTTTTTTACATTAGATAGCTGTGTAAGTGTTTCTCTATATAGAAAATTATATATTTAAATGCATTTAGATTCTTTTTTAATACTTGCGGTTCAGTTTTTGTTTCATAAATCTGCTGTTTTCTGATTATGTTCTCTTGCTGTTGTAGTATGTACCGTTGAGTGTTGGAGTTGATGGTGTTCCTTCCCCTGAAGATGTGTGTGTTAATAGAATGAGCAAACAACTTCTTGACATTTGTGCAACAGACTTAGAAAAGTTGTCTGGAGTAAAACTGTTTTTTATTCCTTATGCTGTTGATGGTCATTATTTTCTTATTGTGATTAATTTCATCACTTTAAGCATAGACATAATTGACAATAGTGATTCCAAGACATCCATCGAAGAAAGATATGGGGATTGTATTGATTCTGTGGTAAGCTTTTTAAAAAATTATTTGTAATGCTTAAAAAGATTTTCTAAATATTGTTTTAACTCTTTTACTGTTTCTAACTCATGTTTTTATTGTTTCAGGTTTCTGCATTTTCATCAATGTTGGAGACGCTCTGTGATGAGCGATATAAACTCTTCAATGATTTTGACTACTACATCTTGCCAATGTCTTGGAGGTCTTCAGCATTTGGGAACTGCTCGGCCATATACATGCTCAGACACATGGAAACTTACATAGGGCAAGGTTTTAATTGGAAGAGTTCTAGTTCCAAACTTGCCAAAAGATCTGTGAGCATTCAGCTCTTTAATCTTAGTTTTTATCTTTTTTTTCTGATTTTCTATGTGTTTTTTATGTTGTTCTTTTGTTTCTAAAAATATGTTATGTTTATCTTTTTTGTAGAAAGAGCCTTTGGATCGTCTGAGGATGGAGTATGCTGTGCAGATTCTTGTTCATAAGAATAACTTGAAGAAGGGTTATGTTTTAGATTGCGTTATGAAAAAGTAGAGCCTTTTTTAGAAGTGTAAGAAATGGTTGGATGTTAGAAGCTTTGGTGTATCTGCTATGAGACTGTTTTAGAACCTTTGGAGCTGCCATGAAACTGTTGGGGGGTGAAGTGTGTTTTAGAATGTGTTATGAAACTCTTATTATAAGTGTATGAAAAAGAAGATCCTAGTTCAGATCTTTATGAATCTTTTTTTGTTTCTTATTGTATCACTGGTTCTAAAAATTGAACCATTCTGAAAAGTGAAATTGAAGGTTTGATTTTGTCAATTTGTTATGAAAGTTTACAATTGTTATTTTTGATCTGTTTATTACACATTTTATCTTTATTATTTGTAAATTGAATCACTTGTTTCTGAAGGTGAATCATTTTGTTGACAAAAAAAATGAACCATTTTTCTGGAAAGTGAATTAGATGTTTCTTTGAATGAATCTTTACATCCTATAAAATGAATTAATCCAATTATCGTACAAGATAACACATACTTTGTCAATCAACATTATTGTCACGATTTATACCCAAACATACACATAACTATCTAAAACACATTTGAGACAATCCATTGTGTATAACATATGTTCAACATGTGAATCTTTTATTTTATAAAATGGAATCAACAGTATCAACAATATGAACCTTCTAATGTACTGTGTATCATACCATGTTATCAACTAAATGAATCTGAAGTGTTTACAAAAAAAATTCTGTACTCTCTAAATCTGGAATTATTCTTGTAAGTGTTCCACCCTCATTTACCGGATGTGCAAATGAGACTCCAACAGATTGTGCGTCTTCATCAACATGCATCATCGATTTAATTGAACTTTTGTTTTGTAGATATGTTCTTACTGCATTCTTGTTTCTTCTTTTGCTCCTATTGTATATCTTCTCTGTTGTGCTTTTCATCCTTTTGGGTTTTCTCCCTTTTGTTCTTGAACCTTGCGGATCAAGGACTATCGTCCTTGCTTGAATGGTGCTTGAATCACCAGTTTGAACATTTTGTGTAGACAGCATTGTTTCCACTTCTTCTTGCAAGTTTCGAACAGCATTCTCACACAAACCTTTCGTCTCCATGTTGTTTTCAGTAGCAGCAAGAATGTAATCAAATTTTCTGCGCATCATCGCTCTCCAATTTGGTGTTGCTTCTGAATTTGGATTACATCCATCTTCTGTTTGGTTCTTCTCTGTTGAAGCTTTATTCTTCCATCTATCAAGCACATAGTCTTCTCCCAGCTCTTGTACACACCTCAAGTGTAGTATGCGTATGCAATGTGAGCAAAGGATTCCTACCTCAATTATCAGTTTACATGTGCAGCAAACACTTGAATCTACCTTCTTCAATGTCACCATATGCTTTATTTCTGCACTCTCTGTTTGCCATATAGTGTAAACCACATTGTCCTGATCTTCGTTGTATTTTTCTTGCTGCAATGCTAGACTTTTCAAAAACTCATCTTGAAAGATTTTATAAGCTTCATGTGTGTATACCTCTCTTGCTGCTGATAGAAGTTTCACATTTTGGGCTATCATGTCTGGCTTGCTGTTGGAGCACCTCCAATCATCATATTGTTTAATTTCACGCCATTCTGAAATCACATTACAGAAAGTTTCGTAGAACTCAGTAAGTGTTGAGGTCTTCTTCATCCTCCTAGAAAGTGAGTGATTTGTACTTTCACTCCTCTGAGAGGACAATGCACCACCAGAAAAATAATTCTTTGAGAATGCTCTGCACCATTTCTCCCGTGTTTGATACAACTTGTTAAGCCATGAATTTTGTGCACACTGATACTCTTCTATAAGCCTGCAATATTTTAAAGATCAAGTTGTTATTATTATTTACATTTAAATTATAGTAACTACACAAACTCATACTGGCCTACCATTAACAAACGTGCTCATATCAGAAACTAAAACTGTATAGCAGACGTTACTTCATTTTTATATCTCTAATGATTCACTTTAACTACATTAATAATTCATTGTTCACTATAACTTCATAGCAGACAATAATGACTCACTTAAACTATATTCTTTTCAAACTATAACTTTATAGCAGACAATAATTCATTTATATGACACCTATGGTTCACTTTAGTTTCATATATGATTCACTGAATATTAAAAGATAACAATCAATTAGAAACAACATAATCAACAACTCTCTTTTAATTTCTTCCCTTACCTCGACCAGACATGGTTGAACTCAGCTTCTGTTTCACAATACTTCAAAATGTACTGAAACTTGTTGTTGAATCCTTCTCTCCGATGTATCAGGTGACTAATATGTTTTTTCGCATTCTCCATGATATGCCATACACACAATCTATGATTTGAATTTGTAAATATCTTCGAGATTGCATTATCCATTGAAGCACATTGGTCTGTCATAACTGTTTGTGGTTGAATGAAATCCATAGACTTCAGAAATGTATCAAACAACCACAAAAAAGATTCAATCTTTTCATTCAACAGAAAGCCACATCCGAACATAACATTTTTTCCATGACAGTTCATTCCCACAAACGGTGCACATATCATATCGTATTTATTTGTACGATATGTAGTATCATGTACCAGAAGATCTCCCCACAACTTGTAATCTTCTTTCATTGTACCATCCCTCCAGAAAAAGCTGCACAATCTCCCATCTTCATCCAACAGGAAATCATAGTAAAAATCCAATTCGTTCTCTCTTCTTGACTTAAAAATTTCAAGCAGGTTGTTTGAATCACTTCCCACAAATGTAGTTCTAACAGTCTGCATTGCATCATAGAGATCTTTCTGTAAGAACCCTACATTTGAAGTCCCACCCGCTTCTGTTCTCAAAAATCTGTATGAATCAGCAACCGATATTCCACTTTTTTTCATGATTGATACATGTTCGATTGTATCAGTTGGTACCCTTCTGTGAGATCTGAAATACTTCACTTCACTTGGAGGAAAACGGATGAGAATGTTCCATTCTGTGACTTGTAACAGTCCATTTTGTGTTTTGGTCCTCGACTTTGAAACCTATCATTGCCTTGCATCCTGTCCTTGAATCAGTTTTTGAGAACAATCTGTTTTGTGCTTTGCTTACATTTTTTTTCCTTCTTGGCAGCAAACATATGTTCTTAAAACAATGCTACCATCTACTCTCTTTTTTTTTTCTTTGCAACGTATACCGAACCCTTTCTTGTATGCGTAATTGTTGTATAGTTGATATGCTTCTTCTTCACTAGTTACCACTTTGCCTATCAACTCTGAATTTTCTGCTTCAATGAATTGACTTACTCCTATAGCAGAGAATAATTCACTTTTAATATAACTAATGATTCATTATAATCTAACATTAAATTCACAATTGTGACACTATAGTACCAAAAATTTTTATACTGCTACGCTATTATTAAACAATACTTCTAATATAAACATACTAGAATATTCTTCACTTATATAACAATGATGATTCAGATTTAACTTGCATAAGATTCAACATTGCACTAAAACAGAGTCTCACATTTAAAAAATTATAATATGAAAGATAATATTATAGCAGACAATGATTCACTTATACTACACTAACAATGCATGTTATTAAAGCATTTGATTCATTGTAAAAACACTGCGGAAACATATTAACATGATTTACTTTACACTAACACAACATAATCTATAGTAAGATTTACCAAAAGTGAACTGAGCATATAAACTTCTGTTACTAAACCAACGCATTTTGCAACAGTATAATACCATCAGATTCAACTCTGATTTGAGAGAGTTGATTTTCTTCATCGTTAGTGCTCATCGTCAATGCAATACCATCAGTCTCCACTGCTGTATTGAAGCTCATTGACAGTGTTGTATGTCTAGGTTTTTCCTATCGGCAGCTAATAATGCGTATCATCACTGCTGAATCAACGTCATTTGCAATTCGAAAGTATGATCCGATACTTGGCTGATTAATCGATCACTGCTGAATCATCGTCATTGGTTGGAACTGTGGTCCAATGCTAGCTTGAAGAAATTGATCGCGTTTGTGGATAAGTGAGCAAAAATCGACCGTCGTTGATCAGTTTGGTGCGATTGTGGCGTGATGATTTTGCTCTGTTATTAGGTGAGCTAAGATTGAAAGCGATCTCATCGGACAAATGGTGCGATGCGTGGCGTGCGTTCTGTGATTTACTTCACGAATGGTGTGATGATTCCAACACGTTTGCTAGCGTTTGTGTTTGAAGAGGCGTGCGAGCAGAGGAGTTGTTTTAGTTGAAATCTGATCAACACTTTTCTAGCGTTTGTGTTTGAAGAGGCGCGCGAGCAGACGAGTTTTTTTCAGCGTTCTTTTATTTCTTCCAACCACAGCCAGCCACGTGGAGTCGTCGCCACACAGTACCGTGGCGCCTTCGCCACCCTCTCCGTTCCATTGTTGTAACCGCATGCAAAAGAGTTGTTGACTCCATAATTTTTATGTCAACTTTGTGCCACTTAAAGTCAACCGGCCGGTCGATCACAGATGTAGCAACCCTGTACAGAATTGAGAATTGATCGCCTGAAATTAATTAATGTGCAATAGTACGCGAGTCCTTTCCAATATCGATCATTAATTCAAGTTCCATTTTAGAAGTCAAACCAAA
Source organism: Limonium bicolor (assembly GCA_023374045.1). Taxonomy (NCBI): domain Eukaryota; kingdom Viridiplantae; phylum Streptophyta; class Magnoliopsida; order Caryophyllales; family Plumbaginaceae; genus Limonium; species Limonium bicolor. The sequence continues at coordinate 62,528,730 of CM041783.1, forward strand.
CTAAACGTGTCAATCATGTACCAAAACATTAGGGATTTGACCCTTAATTAAGCAGTTGTCGCTCTTTCACCTTTTTTTTTTAAATAAATGATGAATATATAACTGGTAAATGGTTACAAGAAAGTAAGATACATAGACGGTCTATGTATCTGAGAGCTAATAGGGCCATCACAGCTAAGAGAGGCCAAATTTACAAAAGCCTTATGGCACTAGATCGAAATAGCGATTAAAAGCGATACAAATTACAAATACAAAGTTACAACAGAATGGTTCGAACATACAAACAGCTCCTAAGAGCAAAGGACTCTATCAAGCCAATCCAAATCTGTACTGGTTGCATTCATCTTCTTCCATATGATAGCTTTCATGGCGACCTTGATGTCAGAAATTATGAGAGTGGGATCTCTCGCTTGGTTGGCCATGGCTCGTTTGCATCTTTCTATCCAGAGATGATAGACGACATTGGCGACAGCCGCTCTCTTCACTAAATCAATTGGCCGCCGCCTTCTGCAATATCGGCTGATCCAGGATGAGCAGCTACGGAGGCTTCTCCTGTTTGTGGGGATACCCAACCAATCACAAGTGCTCCACCAAACTCTGCTTGAGTACCTGCAATGAAAAAACAGATGGTCGCTTGTCTCCTGAGCACACTCACAGAGCCAGCACCTGTTAGCAATACAAATGCCCCACGATTGGAGCTTATCACAGGTTTTAAGCCTACCTTTTAGAGATACCCATAAGATAAATTTAGCCTTGGGGACTGACCACGTGTTCCAGTAGACATTGAACCAGGGGAAGGGCCGCGTAGGAATGGAGACATCATTATACAATAAGCTGACCCTAGGGCGGCTAGGATAGGAGTGGAAGAGGGAAAGGGCATCATTCAGTGAGCCACATTGCTCAATCTACCAGTTCCTTGCATGAAGGATAGCTTTCCAGATCCATGGATCATTCCCTTGCAATAAGGAGAAACTATATATATGTACCTTCTAGATACAGTCTGATATAACGTCCATTTAACGTACAAACTTTTGGCTGCACTGCATCAGTTTAGAAGTTAATTAATGGCTTTAACTAATTAATGGTCCCATGTTTTCTCGAAAGATACATATATACTTCTGTTATGCTGGGACGGAGTTGACTTGACAAATTTAAGTTAACCAGCCACTACTTAAAGTCAATACATATGTCGGTCGATCACATATCTGGCAAACTAGCCTGAAATTAATGAACTAATTAATGTGTCGTGCAAAAACTTACTAATACGTTAGATTTACAAACAACGCAGTAAATGTATCCACCATCCCAAAATTATGCTCAAATAAAAAACTTGTAGCTTAATTAAATGATATATTGGCCCAGGTTTTCTCCCAGAGAGGCTCTCTCTAGACGATTTTACAAGTGATTTCATTTCCTTCTGTAGGAGTGAATATTCTGATTGTCTAGCCAGGGGTATTATGGTCCCAATGGGGAAACAATTCCCAGCAAAGTACAAACGTAGATATATTAGCTATCTTGTCACCATTAAAGCCAGCAGCTTAAGGGTGTTCTCTCAGAAATATGGGTTAGCCAACCACCAACTTCATTACCAGTCTCATCAGGGTATTAACGTTCCCAGCCTTTTGATATTTTTTCATACCCATAGTGTCTCTGGTGGTGTGAAGTGTGAAACGAGTTTCCAGTTTCATATTGCTTGGCGTTGGTTCTACTTCTCTCTGCATCTGCGATCGTTGGAGTTCAGAGGAAAGGAAGTTAGTCTGGAGTTTCTGGAGATGGATCTTCTTAAAGCCAGCTGTGATTTGCTTCGTCTTCATCCTGCAGAGAATGAGAAGGTTGATGGTGATGCTCTGTTGGAAGGTAACAAACCCAAAGAACTAAATAAAGCCCTGTACGGGAGACTTTGGCAGCCAAAAACCATCAACTGTAAGGCTTTACATAAGTTCTTGAATCTCATTTGGAAGCCAAAGTCTCAGTTTAAGGTTAATGAAAGGGATAATAACCGATTCACGTTTGAGTTTTCTAATGAATCTGATGCCAAGTTTGTCCTGAGCAATGGACCGTGGCATTTCCAAAATCGGTTCTGGTTGTGACAGCTCTTGATCCTAACTTAGCTATTGAAGAACATGACCCAAGATCGGTAAAACTTTGGGCATCAGTTCACAATCTTCCCATTTCCTTTTACAATAAGGAGTCAGCTGTAGGACTGGGCAATAGGATAGGTAAGTTTGTTACATGCTCTGACCGTCCAAATCCACTAGCTTCCAAGGTGCTAAAAGTATGTGTTGAAGTAAACATTGCAGATCCCTTATGTAGGCTGTTAGTTTTGTCTGTAGCAGGGAAAGACAGATGTTGTCGTGTATCTTATGATAATCTGCCTTTCCTTTGTTTTAGATGTGGTAGGATTAACCATGTTGTTTCTGAATGTTCCTACAAGAATGATGCTCTGTCTGCTCAAGATAAATATGGACCATGGATGAGAACTGAGTTTGCAGGTTCTTTAGCGGTGATGGAAGATAATTTTCTAACAGACCATGCTAGTGGTAGCTTGAGGAGGTTGGGTAATGAGTTATTGATAGAGAAAGATGTGTCTGATATTCCTGAGGATAGAAATGGAAAACAGAATCTATCAGCAGGAAAGACTAGTGGTTTGTTTAAAGATGGGGCTGGCTGTTCCAGGGAGGGTGGAAACAAACCTGCAGAGACCAAGCTAGGGGTGCAAGATTCAGATAAGGAGTCTGTTACCGATAAGGTTAAGGGCGTGGATCACCGGTCACGCCTCAGTCACCACCCTGATATTAATGAGAAGGTCAAGAGGAAAGAAGGGATAAAAGAAAAGGCCTCTGATAAGAGCATAGCTCCTGCTAAACTTGTTTTTACACTTCCAAAGAGGCAAGACAAGGAGAAGACTGTCCTCTCTCTAATTCAGTTTGACCCACTGGGTCTGAATGGAGAGTATAATAGCTGTGCAATACCCTTTAAAAAAAGGACTGTATACCAGATGGAGGATTGGACTGAAGCCTTGAGAAAGTTCCAAGAATCCAAGGCAAAGAAATCAAAGTTTACTCTGGAGGAAGAAGGGGATCTTAATGAGTCTATTACCCAAATCTTGGAGGAAGCAGATATGCTATCCGCCCCTCCTGGTTTCCCAAACAAGCTACTTCCTCAGCTAGAAGAGTATAAACAGAGAGAAGGCAAACAGCTGTATAGCCTAGGTATTGGAGAAGGTGATAGTAAAAAATGGAGTTGCAAGAAGAGGAGTCCTCCCTGCCAGCATCTCTGACCCTTCCTATCCTACCTTCATTCTTCTCTCCAGCAATACAATCTATATTTCCTGACAGATGAACACGATGACGATCAAAGCAGTCTGTACAATCGCATTTGCCCTAGCAATAGCCGTTACCCTTTTCTCATCATCACCAACACCATCAGGAGACATTCTTCCCACTGACTACCAACCGGACACCAAGAACCACGTAGAGTACTACGACCAAGAAAAGGCAGCTGCTGCTACCACCAATCTTCCAAAACAAAACAAGAGGGTGAGTCGATTCTTGGCCGGAAAGGGCAGTACAAATAACTACCATGCCGCGACCCACTGCAACAAAGATGGTGATGTGTGCCTCATCGACAAGTACAGCACAACAGGACGAACCACATGTTGTAAAAACAAGTATGTGGATCTCAATTATGACGATAAGAACTGTGGTCATTGCGGAAACAAATGCAAGTATACCAAGTCTTGCTGTCAAGGAAAATGCGTTTACTTGGCATATGATAAGAGTCATTGTGGTGTGTGCCATCATAAGTGTGGGAAGGGACAGCCTTGTCTTTATGGAATGTGTGAGTATGCTTGATCCTGGGTATCCTTTGAGGAATTAAAGTTTATGAATAGCATGCATAATCACTTACTTATTTACTTACTCCATATGTATTCATATCATATTTTATGATCAAATGTTACAATTAAGCGTTAAATATTAATTGGTCGACTGTTGGTGATATACAAAGTGTTCAATTAACATATTAGAACTTATGTTATATATTATGAAGAAATATTGACATAATTGTGAAATAATAGTATAATCCTCAATGGATTACCGATTGTATAACTCAAATATATAGTTACATGTACATGAGATAGTGGCCTGAATATAGGAAGTGGTTAGGAGAATGTGGGGAGTGGTTAGGAGTCTGTTAGTAGATATTTTTACAGCCCCCCGCAGTCGAAGCCGCAGTGGGGCGAAGGCACAGACTGTCCCTAAACTCTATAAACAATTGATACGGTAATCCTTTTGTCATAATGTCTGCAAATTGACTGGTGGAGGGAACATGGAATACGCGAGCTTGGCCCAATGCAACCTTTTCACGAACAAAGTGGATGTCAAGTTCGATGTGCTTCGTGCGTTGATGTTGGACTGGATTTGCAGACATGTAGACGGCGCTGACATTGTCACAGAAGACGATGGTGGCGCGCGTCGTGGGAGCATGCAGTTCGAGGAGCAGGTTGCGTATCCAGCAAGATTCTGCAATTGCATTTGCGACAGCTCGATATTCAGCTTCGGCACTGGAGCGGGAGACTGTGGGTTGTCGCTTGGATGACCAAGAGATAAGGTTGGGGCCGAGGAACATGCAGTATCCAGAGGTAGACCGGCGAGTGTCGGGACAACCAGCCCGGCGGCGTCGGAGTAGACGGTGAGTTGGTCGGAAGTGGATGGAGTGATACTGAGACCAAGATTGAGGGTTCCCTTGACATAGCGAAGGACGCGTTTTAACGCAGTGAAGTGTGCTTCCCTCGGATCGTGCATGTGGAGGCAACATTGTTGGACGGCATAACTGATGTCGGGGCGGGTGAAGGTCAGATACTGGAGGGCCCCGGCTAGGGACCGGTAGGCGGTGGGGTCAGGGACGGGAGGACCGGCATCGTGGGGTAGTTTGGGGTTGGTGTCGACTGGTGTATGACTGGGATTGCAATTGCTCATGCCAAACCGGTGAAGAATGTCTTTGGCGTAGGTTGTCTGGTTTAGGTGGAGGCCGGTGGGTGTGCGGGTGACGGCGAGGCCAAGGAAGTGATGTATGGGACCCAGGTCAGTCATGGAGAACTCGGTGCTGAGGGCATTAATGATACGACGGAGAAGTTTGGGAGAGGAGGCGGTGAGGATAATGTCATCGACGTAGACTAATAGATGTGCTTGATAGGTGCCAGTGCGAAGGACGAAGAGGGAGGGGTCGGAGCGGCAGCTGGTGAAACCGAGGTGGGTGATGTGGTCAGCAAAACGACGATACCAGGCGCGTGGGGCCTGTTTGAGGCCGTAAAGTGCTTTGCGAAGTTTGCATACGTGGTTGGGAAAAGTGGGATGGATAAAGCCTGGAGGTTGTTGGCAATAGACGTCCTCTGTAAGGTGGCCATGAAGGAAGGCGTTTTTGACATCGAGTTGATGTATGTCCCATTGTTGGGTAACGACGAGTGAGAGAACGGTCCGGACAGTGCTGGGTTTGACAACGGGGGAGAAGGTTTCATCAAAGTCCAAGCCGTGTTCTTGGGAAAAACCACGAGCGACCCATCGTGACTTATACAGGGAGAGGTTTCCATCTGCATCAAATTTATGGCGGAAAAGCCACTTACCAGAAACAACATTAGCATTCGGGGGTCGGGGAACTAGGTCCCAAGTTCTATTTTTAAGAAGAGCATCAAACTCCTCCTTCATGGAATTATACCAGAGTGGATCTTGGAGGGCTGCTTTGTAATTTTGAGGAAGAGGGGTAGTGGAGACGTGGAGGTTGAAAGGGAGTTTTGGTTTTGTGATGCCCGACTTGGACCGGGTAGTCATAGGGTGCGTGGAGGGGGGAATGTCGAGAGGTGCAGAGAGGGGCGCGGTGGTTTGCGTGGGGGTGGATGACGTGGCAGATGGGTCCGGATGGTGGAGATGTGGTTTCGGGCTGGGAGAGAGGTTGGTGGGCGATGCGGGGGTTGAGGTAGAGCTCGTGGGCCGTGAGGCGGGAGAGGAGTGGCCAGGTGTGGGCCGTGGGGTAGAAGACGGCAGTGGGATATGAGATGCATCGGTGGGGAAGTGTGGGCCTGGGCTTAAATGTATGGAGGTGGGCGCAGTAGAGGGTCGGTGTGGGGGTTGGCGATGATCAGTTGGAAGACCCAATAGACGTAGAGAGTGAGGTGGGCCGTTGGGGAATACGGGGGCCGAGTCGGTGTGAGGGTGCGCAGGACCAGAGGGGGGAGATAAGGATCCGGTTTGTTTTGAGGTCAAGACACCGATATCCCTTATGGTGAGGGGCGTAGCCAAGAAAGACACATGGGGTGGTGCGGGGGGCCAGTTTGTTTGTGGAGATAATATTGGAGTGTGGGTAGCATAAGCAACCAAGGGTGCGTAGGTGGCTGTATGTCGGAATTTGACGGTAGAGCATTGTATATGGGGGGCAATAATTGGTGGTGATTGAGGGTGTAAGATTTAGTAAATATGTGGCGGTGGCTAAAGCTTCGGCCCAGAAGGAGGAAGGGAGGTGCCCGTGAAATAGGAGAGTACGGATGGCATTTGTAATGGTGCGAATCATTCGCTCGGCCTTGCCATTTTGTTGGGAGGTGTGAGGACACGAAAAACGTAGGGTTGTACCATAGGGTGCTAGGTAAGAGTGTAGGGTACAATTGTCGAATTCGCCCCCGTGATCGCATTGTATTGTTTTGATTGTGCAATTAAAATGAGTTCGAACAAACGCATGAAAGTTTTGTAGAATGTTGACGGTGTCGGATTTGAATTTGAGCGGAAACGTCCACAAAAAATGCGTATAGTCGTCGAGGATAAGCAAAAAATATTTATAACCGCTAATGCTTGGAACCGGTGAGGTCCATAAGTCGCAGTGGACGATATCAAATGGATAAAAAGTAACAGAAGACGACCGTTGAAAAGGCAGCCGTGTTTGTTTGCCCAGAGAACAGGCATGACAATGTAAGGGCAAATTATTTGTGGTGGAAATTAAATGCTGTTTAAATAAATATTGTAAAATTGCAGGACTCGGGTGTGCGAGTCGATGATGCCATGATGGAGTGTGAGCGGTGGTAGTGAGTGCCGCATGTGGAGAGTACCGGTTGGTGTTGGTGGTGAACAGATATAAGTCGCCATGGCTATTAGAGCGGTGGATCACGCTCCTGTTGGTAAGATCCTTAACGGAAAAACCGAATTGGTCAAATTCAATAGAACAATTATTATCCCGACAGAACTGACGAACGGAAATCAGTTTCTTGATTAAATGAGGAGCAATCAGAATATTATTTAAATGAAATGTGGAATATGGTAGACGAGTGTGACCAACGGATGTAATCGGTAAAGTGGTACCATTCCAAACAATAATTGTAGAAGGGAAAGGGAACTTAGGATTAAGGATAGATGATATATTACCGGTAGAAGGACTCATATGCGACGACGCACCACTGTCCAGGTACCATTGAGAATCAGTGGGGCGCGTGGGCATGTTCAGGGAGTTGAGGGCATGAATCAGACCTTGCTGATCCCAGGCTTGCGCAGGCGGTGCAGTGAAGAGGGCAGGGGCTGGAGTTGAAGGTCGCGGTCCTAATATTCCAGCCGCAGGTGCAGGTCCAGGCGGCGACCAGCTGTGCTGCCACTGGTTGGTGTTCGTCCCGTAGAGGAGATTCCACAGCTGTGACTGCAACGACGAGCGCCCGCGACCACGACCCCGCCCGCGGCCACGACGACCAGACCGGGAATTGGAGTTGGAGCGCGCCGACGTGGAGGACGAAGATGCGTCGGGAGTCGGCTCCTGTGGTGGCGGCGTGGGTGTGGAGCCGGAAGCAGCAGGGGTGGTGACAAGTGCAGTCGCGGTGGTGAGAGAGGTAGAACGGCAGGTTTCTTCTAAAATCAGAGCGCTGCGCACTGATTGAAAGGTTGGGAATGGGTTTTGAAATTGCAGGATGCTACGGAGGTTTGAAAAACTGTCGCTGAGCCCGCTTAGTGTTTGGAGAACAAGGTTTTCGTCGGTGACAGGATTGTCAACGTCCGCCAAGGCATCCGAAAGAGTTTTGAGTTTGGCACAATACTCATTGATAGATAGTGAGCCTTGTCTGAAACCGCGAAACTCCGCTTCTAGTTGGATGGCTCGCGCCTTTTTGTTGTTGCGAAAGAGATCTTCGATGGAGCGCCAAACATCAAATGCGGAGGCGTTGGGGCGCATTATTAAACTGAAGATATCTGTATGGATAGTGGCATATATCCAGGACAGCACCGTGAAGTCGAGGAGAGCCCAACTCTCATCCGACGAAGGGGGAGAGCCATCGATATGGGAGAGGAGATTAAACTTGCCCAGAGTGACAAGAAATAAGTGGCGCCAGATGGTGTAGTTAGGCGGCGACTGCGTCAGTTCGACGCGAATGTGGTTCGAGATGGAGTTGACATGCAGGGCTTGTGAGACGGCAATGGCGTCGGGGGTAGGAGTAGGCGCACTGGTGTGTTCCAGGGGGGTGAATGTGGTGGTGAGGCGAGAAGTGTTCGTTCCGACGCCTGAGGAGAAGGAGGAGGGGATGGATTGGGATTGTCGGCCATGGGGATTGAGGGCGTGCGATGTTGGTTTGCAGGGGAGCGTCGGTGCAATCAACAGAGTAAGGCGGCGTGGAAAGATGGAGGGCAGGGACCGTCAGAGAGAGAGGGGAAAATAGAGAGAAAAGTTTGTTACGAGGAGAAAAAAAATCGTAGAGTGAGGAGGCAGGATCGGGAGAGAGAGGAGTGGTTGAGATTCTTAGGCTAATACCATGTGAAATAATAGTATAATCCTCAATGGATTACCGATTGTATAACTCAAATATATAGTTACATGTACATGAGATAGTGGCCTGAATATAGGAAGTGGTTAGGAGAATGTGGGGAGTGGTTAGGAGTCTGTTAGTAGATATTTTTACAATAATAACATCCTCACTTTGTAATTTTTCGATCGTGTTCTTGTTTTAGTATATATATAAAAAAATGAATGATGTTTTTTATTGGTGAATAAGTTATCAAAACATTTTCATGTATCCTGACCTTAGTTTGTAGAAAATGATAAATGTAGAACATATAAACAATTGATGTGAGGCAGAGTTTCTTCTCTATGGATAAACTTAGATATCGCAAAGAAACTATATAAGCGTCTAGACTCTATCTATGTTAGATCCAACTTTGGTGTTACTGACAATCGAGTCTATCAACGGAACGATTCGATGTGGTCAAGCAACAAAAGATCATTTACAAATTCTGTTAGGAATCGCAGGCCATCGTCACAATTTTTCAACCTCCAGTCCCAGCAACAAAATGTTGAAGAAACTCCGCAGCCTTCCTGTTGGGTCTGAAGAAATCCAATCGATCATCTAATGCCAGCAACAAACCCGCATCCCAGGCAGCAGTCATGCATGCTCTTCGCCTTTGATTGGTCAAACCATCCCACTCACAATCAAGTTTGGAGGAGGTGAAAATGATTACATGATCGATTGGATTAAGGGCTTTATTAATTCATAGCAATTTTTTCTTAGGTAGCGCCCGTTTTTTGCAAGTGAATTCAGCTAGCTGGGAAATTCAGAAACGGAACCCGAAAGATCAAGAGAAGCGACTAATCAATGTTGTTATTAGAGGAATTCTGGTTCAAGCATGGTTGCAAAGCTAAATTAAAACCATATCAAAATCCTTTGGGTACGTCATTGTATTACATACCAATATAAACGTCATACCCAACTATCTAGAAGCACGTGTTCAAATTGAGACATGCGCAATGCAGATTATCAATGACAAGATCACGGTGGATATTGATGGAATCATAGAAAAGTCGGGATAGTGGAATATTGGTTGGAAGAACTTTCGCAACACGGATAATCTGAATCGGCAGAGGAACAGTAGCAGAAGCAGTCTCGAGAAGCCTCACAACCGCTTCAGTCGATAGGAGTAGCCGATTACAATTAATGAAGAGATGGTTTTTCTTTGCAAAATGACAATAGTCCAATGATGACAAATATTGAGGACCCGATTGCCAATAATGAAGAGGTGACTTTTCCTTTGCAAAGTGACTAGAATTGATTTCCCCAAGGTACTTTAACGGATTGGACATTAATAAATGTCGACCCTTCCACTTCTTGAATCAGTAAACTCTGGGTACAAATCTGGATATTCATTGTCCTTGATTTGTCTAAATGTAATACTATAAACTATTACTCCCTCCGTTCAATAATAACTGTTATTTTAGAAATTTGCACACTTATTAAGAAAAGTAGGACAATGACGTATGTGCCCCTACTTTTTACTTTTCCATTTAGAAAATAATTACTTTTATATTGAATAGTAGGGTTAAAAGTGGAAAGAAGTGTGTCAAAAGCTAGAATGACAGATATTTTTGAACAAGAATCATATCCTAAAACGACAGATATTAATTAACGGAGGGAGTAGATTAGAAGGAGAAGTAATTTGATGGTTAAAAATTATTCAGTCACTTTTCTAATATTCTTTTTTTATTTTTAAGTGAAAAATATTAACCAGTAGATCTATTAATTAACCCCACAACCATCCTAATAACTACAGTAGCTTTTAATTATTAGAAATTGACCTTTTAAATTTCACTTAAAATTCAATTAGCTAAATTAAGTTGCCGCTCAATTACCGATTGTTTTGTCATACGTATACTATCAAAATGCTAACTCGAATACTAATTGGGTTAAATTCGTGTACCGGATAAACATTAGCTATAATATTATTATCAGCGGGTAAATATTAGCTATAATATTACTGTCACTCTTCGTTTCAAATACTAAGTTAATACTACTTGAATTACCATGTAATCCTATACTCAACTGCTGTCTTTATATGTATACCGATGTAGAAGACTGATTGACATCCGAGTGGTGGAGGACTGAAGTAGGGGACGGAAGGTCCTGAGTTCGAATCCTCTTACCACCCACTTTGGTGGGGGAAAGGAGTTTATTCTCTTATTACTCATTCTAGGGGAGTGGAGGAATGGAGTTTTCTCTCCGATTACCCAACCTGGTGGAGGAATGAAGTGTCGTGAAGGACGGTGGTGGGGAAAGGAGTTTACTCTCCGATTACCCAGCCTGGAAGAGGAAATGGAGTGGCGTGTAGGCTGGTCCCAAGACGACGAACATGTTCGCCATATCGTCAGAGATGCAAGGGAAAGGTAAGGTGTGCCGTCCTTGGGGGAAAGGAGTTTACTCTCCGATTACCCAGCCTGGAAGAGGAATGGATGGCGTGTAGGACAGTCCCAAGACGAGCATGTCCGCCATATTGTCAGAGATGCAAGAGAAAGGTTGTAAGAAGAGGTCAAGAAAGGTCCCTGGAACAAGATCTCTAGGCTTTAGTAAGATGTCCCGTGTAATGTTTGTGTAAGGTAGGACTATAAAGATTATGTAAGAGTTGAGTCGGTGTTGTTTGATTTACCCTTGTGGCACCCTAGGCCATGTGCCTACAATTATCAAAAAAAAAAACTGTCATATCAAAGACAAATGTTACAAAATACTTAGTCAGATACTATTCATATATTCATCATGTCATAAGTCATAACACAAATAATGGCTTTAACTAATTAATGGACCCATGTTTTCTGGAAAGATACATATATACTTCTGTTATACAGAAATCTTGTTTAGGGGGGCTAAAAAATTTTTGACACTCAGAAATTGTTTAGGGGGGGCTAAAAAAATTTTTGACACTAATTTTCTTTAAAATTTTATATTATATTGTATTTTTATAAAATTTATAAGAGTAATTTGATAAATTTTTAAAATTTTCGGGGGACTAGAGCCCCCTAGCCCCTCCTCTCCGTCCGCCCCTGGTTATACTGGGACAGAGTTGACTTGAAAAATTTAGGGAAAATTACATCCCCCACCCATGAGGTTTGGGCTAATTACACGATCCACCCATGTGGTTTACGAATTTAAAATGCCCACCCATGACCTTTTGTCCGTTTTACATCCGTCAACAATTAGTCAAATTCTGTTAGTAATAGCCACATGGCCTTATCAAATGCTGACATGGGATAATTACATCATTTTTTTCTCTTCATCGGTCTACCCACAGCTTCGGATCTCCTCTCCCTCATCTATTCTCATCTCTGTATAGAAATCTCACAAAGAAACACAAAAACCCTAACAAATCCTAGACGTTGCCACCGTTGACGATTCTCAAATCTGCCACCCTCTCACAACTCTTCTTTGATTTTGCATACATTCTCCGGTCTACAAAGGAAATCGAGGAGAAGATGGCCTTCCCTGAGCTCCAAATCTTCATTCTCTTCTTCACGTAACTGTAGATTTGGAATTCCAACTACAATTTTGCAATCCCACACTGACGAAACAAGGAGAAAATTCCATCTTCGTTCTTTTCACGACGGTAATGGTGCAAATTCCAGCATCAGCGAACAAGGAGCAACAACTCCACCTCCCTTTAATCTCTTCAATATCGTTTTCGTTCTTTTCACGACGGTAATGGTGCAAATTCCAGCATCAGCGAACAAAGAGCAACAGCTCCACCTCCCTTTAATCTCTTCAATATCGTTTCTGGGTGTTACCTAAGTTGAGATTCCTGACCAGATTCGAGTACGCCCAACTGCGAATGGGTAGTCTTCGATTAAGAGCTTAAGCCGTGTGGGCTTGTTGGTCTTCAGCAGCGACACCTTTATAAAGAACAGGGAGTTGAATTAATTGTTGATGAGGGAAATCACTGTGGTAATGAAAAGGGAACCAAATTGTCCGTTAATTTGATACCTTGAGGATGTAATCGATGAAATTCTCTTCTTAACCATCTGTCTTCACTGCCTGAGTGATTCAAGATGAAGTAGATGTAGACCTCATTAATATCTAACCTGTCTCGAAGCATCTGGAGAGAAAAATTGTTGACAAAGTAGTATATTGTTGTCGATTGCAGATGTTATTTTGGGTTGCGAATCCGAAGAAAAAATGGGGAGTGAGATGAGTGAAGAGAGAGATGGGTGAAGTAACAGAGTAGTGAGGTGAGTCAAAGTGCCATGTAATTATCCCATGTCAGCTTTGGGACACGTCAGATAAGGCCATGTGGCTATTACTAACAGAATTTGACTAATTGTTGACGGATGTAAAACGGACAAAAGGTCATGGGTGGGCATTTTAAATTCGTAAACCACATGGGTGGATTGTGTAATTAGCCCAAACCTCATGGGTGGGGAATGTAATTTTCCCAAAAATTTAAGTTAACTAGCCACTACTTAAAGTCAATACATATGTCGGTCGATCACATATCTGGCAAACTAGTCTGAAATTAATGAACTAATTAATGTGTCGTGCAAAATATTACTAATACGTTAGATTTACAAACAACGCAGTAAATGTATCCACCATCCCAAAATTATGCTCAATTAAAAACTTGTACAGCTTAATTAAATGATTTATTGGCCCTTAAATTTTAAACTCTAACCATCACCATTTTCCACTTTTTGGTCGCCGACCCCTTGTATCAAGACAATATTGGGGAGGTAATTGATCCCTGATTAAGTAATGAAAAGTCACACCGCCATGCGTGCGTATATGCACCTCCACTTCTACCGATCATTTCTTCATTCTCCCGTACGACACAATTCATCACGTCTAGTATATATAAACCTCTCCTCCTCTACACTTACTCACAATTCACAGTTCCAAATCTCCAAAACTATACCTTATAACTCTCTCTCCCTGCCAGCATCTCTCACCCTCCCTATCCTACTTTCATTCTTTATTAGACATGTTACATGTTATAGTGCTCTATTAGTTATGTATCTAGGAGTTATTCTGGTGTAATCTTCTAGTATGTAATTAGGCCTATACTTGTAATTTCTTCCCCTCATAAACAGGACCCGGTTCAATTAACCGGTCTAATCCCGCTTCACTTCTCCCCCTTTCTCTATTACTTCCTGTATCTGTTCTATGTCAAACATACAGAGAATACACACATAGAACTCTCCCGATTGAGGAAGTTCTTCATTCCGCTTCAATACAGAAAGATTTTCTTTGTCAAAATCTTACATGGTATCAGAGCGCAGGACGCTCAACACAGAAAAATGAGTGATGAAAATCCAGAAACACATGAGAAGAATCACGGCAAGAAAGAAGAAGCATCAGCGACCGCATCAAGTTTGATCGATTCCGCTGATCCACTATACGTCCACCCAACCGAACAACCTGGCCAAGCCTTGGTGTCGAAGTTTACCGGCGAGGGTTTTTTATCCTGGAAATGGAGCATGCGCAGGGCGTTACGAGCAAAGAACAAACTAGGGTTTATCGAAGGAAATATAAAGAAACCTGATAAGGATGATTCCATAAGAGCGGTAGCTTGGGATCGTGCCAATTCACTGGTAGCATCATGGATTATCTCGTCTCTATCTCCCAACATCGGGAGAAGTGTGATGTTCAACGACGACGCGAAGCAACTCTGGGACTGGTTGTGCCGCCGTTTCGACAAGAAGAATCTTACAACCCTACATAACATCAATAACCAGATTGCGGGACTAAGGCGGGGTGACGACTCAGTAACAGACTATTTTATGAGGTTAAAGGAAGTTTGGACAGAGTATCAACTTGCGCTACCCACCGATTCTTGCAATTACTGCAGCGGGTGTAAATCTGAGGAGAATCAGAGAAATTTTAGAGAGCGGGAGGAACTAATCCATTTTCTAATGGGTTTAAACAAGACTTTTCTCCACATTCGAGGGCAGATATTGGCCACGAAGGACATACCCACACTTGAAGAAGCCTTCGGCCTTATTTTCCAAGAAGAAGAGCAACTAAAATCTGGATCAGACTCTAAGGATGGCGAAGAACAATCAGTAACCCTAGTTGTGAAAGGAGGAAATCAGTTCATCCCAGGCAAACAGAAATTCGCTGGCAACTCGGGATTCGCTGGAAACTCGGGATACGCTGGCAACTCAAGAAACCCTAAAAACGAAGTTAAGAAAAACAGCATCACTCTATTAGGCATCTATGTTGATGACATCCTTGTAGTTGGTAATGATGTTAAGGAAATAAAAACTTTGAAAAAACAACTTGACAAAGAATTTAAAATAAAGGACCTTGGGAGATTAAATTACTTCCTAGGAATGGAGTTCATAGAAACAAAAAAAGGCATGATTATGACTCAACAAAAATACACACACCAAATAATCAAAGACTTTGGTATGGAACAGTGCAGAACAGCTCTTGCTCCACTCCCATTGAATCTGAAACTGCTTAAAGATTCTGGACCCACTCTCGAAAATCCAAAAATCTATAGATGTTTGGTAGGAAAATTGAATTTCCTCACCAACACAAGGCCTGATATAGCTTATGTTGTTCAGTACTTGAGTCAATTCCTCCAATCTCCCACTACAGAACACCTAAAAGCAGCCTATCATTTGTCCTACATAAAGGGGACACCAGGTTTTGGGCTGTTTTTCAATAAGAAAGACAGCTATGATCTAACAGCATATTGTGATTCAGATTGGGCCTCTTGCCCAATCACAAGAAGATCAGTATCAGGTTACTATATTCTCCTAGGTGGCTCCCCCTTAAGTTGGAAATCTAAAAAGCAAGTTTCTGTGTCCTTGTCTTCTGCTGAAGCAGAATACAAGGCTATGCGGCAAGTAACCAGTGAATTGAGCTGGTTAAGCAGATTGCTGCCAGAGATAGGGCTAAACAACATTACACCAATTCCATTAAAATGTGATAACTTGGCAGCCATACATATAGCTAAGAACCCGGTTTCCCATGAACGTACAAAATACATCGAATTGGATTGTCATTTTGTACGTGAGAAATTGCATGAAGGTCTTATACAGGTACGATATGTGCCTACTACACATCAGCTGGCCGATGTAATGACAAAGCCCTTGACATGTAAAAGATATTATGATCTGTATAAGTCTTTAGGTTTGCAGGATACTATAGAACCCAGGCTGCCGGAACCAGCAGAGCCTGGATAGATTCCTTCCAGAGGGCGGTGTCTCAAACAAAAGGCACATTTTGTAGCAGTACAGCAATGTACCTTTTGAGGGGGGGGGGGGGGTATTAGACATGTTACATGTTATAGTGCTCTATTAGTTATGTATCTAGGAGTTATTCTGGTGTAATCTTCTAGTATGTAATTAGGCCTATACTTGTAATTTCTTCCCCTCATAAACAAGACCCGGTTCAATTAACCGGTCTAATCCCGCTTCACTTCTCCCCCTTTCTCTATTACTTCTCTGTATCTGTTCTATGTCAAACATACAGAGAATACACACAGAACTCTCCCGATTGAGGAAGTTCTTCATTCCGCTTCAATACAGAAAGATTTTCTTTGTCAAAATCTTACATTCTTCTCTCCAGCATGGGATAAAGGTCTCGAGGACGTCATCGTATTATTCCACTTCAAATTCATAGCAATTTTTTATTCTTCTGAGGTAGCGGACCGTTTTTTGCAAGTGAATTCAATTCGAGAAGCTAGCTGGGAAATTCAGAAACAGAACCCGAAAGATCAATTAGAGAAGACTAATCAATGTTGTTATAAGAGGAATTCTGGTTCAAGCATGTTGGAAAGCTAAATTAAAACCATATCAAAATCCTTTGGGTACGTCATTGTATTAAGGGGCGGACGCAAAGGGGGCCGGGGGACCCGAGCCCCCCGAAACTTTTGAAAATTTGTAAAATGCTTTTATAAATTTTTGAAAAATACAAAATAACATAATGTTTTAAAGAACAATAGTATAAAAAAAAATTTTGCCCCCCTAAACAAAATTTCTGGGTCCACTACTGATTGTATTACATACCAATATAAACGTACTACCTAGAAGCACGTGTTCAAATTGAGACATGCGCAATGCAGATTATCAATGACAAGATCACGGTGGATATTGATGGAATCATAGGAAAGTCGGGATAGTGGAATATTGGTTGGAAGAACTTTCACAACACCGACAATCTGAATCTGCAGAGGAACAGTAGCAGAAGTAGTGTCTAGAAGCCTCACAACCGCTTCAGTTGATCATTAAGGAGTAGCCTATTACAATTAATGAAGAGATGGTTTAACTTTGCAAAATGACAATAGTCCAATGATGACAATTATTAATGAGGATCCTATTGCCAATAATGAAGAGGTGACTTTTCCATGGGCTTTCCATTGCAAAGTGACTAGAATTCATTTCCCCAAGGTACTTTAACGGGTTCGACATTAATAAATGTCGATCCTTCCACTTCTGGGAATCAATAAACTCTCGCGCTGGTTAGAAAAAGGCTTGATGTTAGCCTACAATATCAATCATTAGATTATAGCTCTATTTATATCTATAATCATGAACATAAGTTATATTTATTCTTTTTGGAACAGAAATTTCCGTCAGAGAAACACTATTTATTCTGTTGGTGATAAGTTTCAACACGGAATTATCGGTTAGACATTTTAGTCAGAACTAAACCGGTCACTAATTTCCATCGGAAAAGATAATTCCGTTGCTTGCTGATAATCTAATTAACCCGGACAGACTTTTTGATTGCTAATAAAGTTATCCCAGACGGAATTTTCCGTAGCTAATACAATAATCCATGGTATTATAATCGTCCCTAATGTTATTATCTCCTATAGTAATTCTATTGCTGATCACGAACTTTATCTATTTATTCTGTAAAATTTATATTCCTAATAAATAAGAAGTGAGCTTAACAAGCTCATAACCAATAGTAGATATTCCCAATAAAAAAGAACCAAAAATAAAGATTCAAAACATAAATTCCTAATGCATTAATATAGATCCTTACAAACATTTGTTTCAATATCATTATCCATCAAAGTTTTCCAGCATAAAAAAAACTATGTTCATACAAGCGTGTAAATGGTGAAAGAGTGGGATGATAGTTTCTTTCTCTTTCCATTTGTACCAACAAAGTCATACTAGTTAGTTGTATCTGCCTAAAATTGTCCAATAAACAGAAAAAAACTAACAAATGTTTAGTAAGACCTACTCCCACTACAAAGTTCTATTTAATGTCTTCAAAATCAGCAGTCTCCTTACTTTCTTCCCTCCTCCAGCACCAACCAAAGAGCCTTCTTACATAGTAGAGCAACAGCCTATTCATACATGTGTTTACTTCGAAAATAACAGTACCATGATCCCTTCAATAGTTGCTGTCAAAACAAACAAATAACGTACAATCAAACACGTAATAGAACATATATGAATTGAATGATTGTTGTCAAGACAAAAAAACATATATATAATGGTTAATTACTACAACCATAGTATACCACAAATGGTAACCCACTACACAAGTAGCCAAATGGTATCCCACTAAAACAGTATACAAATAGCAAACTATTATGGGAATGACCATATACATTTTTCTTTATCATGAACAAGCCAAATTGTGACCCACTTAAACCATATCACAAGGAGCCAAAGGGTAGTCCTTAAGACAATACACAAGCAGCCAAGTAGTAGCCTACTAAAACAGTATACAAGCAACCAACTGTTATGGTGCAATCAGCACACTCAGCACCGCATGATTGTATACCAATAAGCACATCATGATAGCAGCACAATCAGCATATGCAACAAATCATTATTGTAGCCCAAACATTAAGGCAGAAGAAATGTCTCAATTGAAACCATCCAGTAAGGTTTTTATGTTAAAGCAACCCACAAATTGCTCCATACTCATAGGACAGTCCAGCCACCATGTTTTTGTCCATTGAAAAGCATGTATTTTTATCTTTTGCACCATGTCATCAATCACTAGTGGCTCATTTTCAAACACTTCTCTATTCTGTGCATTCCATAAACACAAAATAGCATAGCAAAAAGAAGATTTCCATATCCGATTTTGCCTCCTTTTAAGCCCCGCTCTTATCCACAACTCAAATGCTTCTTGACAATCATCTAGTAATGCAATATTTGTGTCCCAAAAATAAATGTTCCTTTGATTCCACCACACGTCCAATAGCCTACAATAACATTCACTCAAAGTAATCTAGTTCTGGAAGAGTAGGACATCCTTTGTAATTAGCCTCCCACAAATACAAAACCAGAGCATCATTTCAACTCATGGAGCAGCCAAGATTTACCACAAGATTTGGTATGATTTTGTCCCTGCACTCCCATTTTCCTGCATGATTAGTTCATCAATAAAAAAATTTGTCTCAAACTTACCAGATTTAGCTCTTTGTCATACCACTTTATCATGCTCACCCAATCGTGGAGAAAAAGGTGGTAAAACGGTAACTAAATTTTCCAGCATCTCCTCTTCGTATGCCAATAGATTCCGTCTCTAAGTAAACTGCCATATCCGCTCACTTCTGTTCCAAAAACACATTTCTTCAATTGATGCTTCTTTATGAACACTAAGCGAATACAACCTTGCGAACTGAAATTTCAAAGGTTAAGACCCACATCCAGACCACGGTTGCTCCAAAAAAGAGTATTCGTACCATCACCTAACACCACCATGATATTCTTTATTATGATTTCCTCAACCTCCTGATTCCCTACAATTGCCTTGACAGTTGATGTCCACACATCCTGGAACCTGCAAGCTTTCCAAGCTTGGACAAATTGTTTTTCACATTTCTTCACATCATAGATTGAATTAATTAGTTACTTCCACGGTGGGTTCGATTTTTCTGCATACTTCCACCACCATTTGGTGAGTAATCCTGTGTTCTTTCCCTCACATTGCCCAATCCAAGACCTCTGTGGCTCTTGGATTTAGTCAACTTACCCCATTTTACTGGTGCCGGAATTCTTCCTCTTTGTTTTCCCCAGAAAAAACTTGTTGAAGCACTATTGTATGATTTTTTGGACGTTTACTGGCATTGGGAAGAGACTGCAATAGTATATGGTATCGCATTTAAAACTTCTTTGATCAGCCCAGCTCTACCAACTTTAAATAGGGCTTATGCTCTGTCAACCTGCTAGTTTCGCTTTCACTTTATGGATTATAGGTTCACAAGTTGTAGATTTACGAGGATTTGCTCCTAACGGACACCTAGGATACAAGGTTGGAAGAGCTGATATGTTACACCCCAGAATACTCCTCAACATATTATTCTCCTCTTCAGTAGTATTAATGTTGAATATGGATGACTTCTCCTAGTTTATTTCTAAACCAGTTAATTCAACCGAGAGAATAATTTGATGCAACCTAAGCACCTCACTTACCTTAGGTTCACAAAAGTTGGGTGTGTCATCAGCAAATTGTAATTGGGTGAATCTTACATTGTTCTTGCCTACCTCAATACCTCCATACAGATCATTTTTTATTTAAAAGCCATCCCAAATCTTTAATTGCAATTACAAATAGAGTCGGAGATAGCGGGTCCCCTTGTCGCATTCCTCCATTGGCTAAAAAAGGCGCAGTGAGTGATCCATTGATCAATAGTTAATATCTTGAAGATGACAAACATTCCGGAATCCATTGAATCTGTCGTAGCCCAAACCCCATCTTACTCATAAGAACAGATAAACAGTCATACATTTTTCGAAAGTCTAGCTTAACTAACACCACTTTCCTCTTTTTCTTCTTCATCTAAGCAAGTATTTCATTTGCAATGAAAGGCCCTTCAAGAATCTGTCTTCTTTTAATAAAAGTTGACTGATTTTCACTGATCAAATGTGGAACCACACTATTAACTCATTTACTAGAATCTTTGAGATAACCTTGTAGATACATACATCCTACCATGCTTATTGGTCGATAATCATTTAGCTTGCAAGCTGTATCCGTACGTAAGTTGTTGCTTTTTAAAAAAGTTGGCGGGATCGGAGTTGAAGCAAGAAATCAGTTTTGTATATGAGATGAGATTAAAGTTAAAAAGCAAAATGAAAGTGGGAAACGGAGGAGGGCAGGTTGAGAAAAGAATATAATACTAGTATTTACTTAAGAAGGAAAAGAAAAAAGTGTACAAGGAATAAGAGATTTTCTGGCGAGAGAAAACATAACCAAATTTAATTTGCAATTAGTAATTGTTATTCTAATGAAGCCGTCAGTCCTACTTTTAGCATAGGAAAAGATTTCACTTCATTCATTCTTAAAACAATTCCAAATTAAGAAACCTCGTGATTATAACTTGAGCAAAGGACAGTAAGTTTTCACTTTATTCTAATGGGCGGCCCACCCCAGTGGATGGGGCTACTCTTCAGGAAATTAAGTTACAGGTAGTACTCTCTCCTGATAGTACAATAAAACAAGATAAGATGAAAAAAACTCGAGCCAGGAAGCCGCAAAGAAGATTTGCAAACATCTCCACGGAGGCCCGAGAATGTTTTAAATATGGTCAGCGATTACGTATTCATTATCCCTATCCTCGGAAATCTTTAATGAATATTGATCGTATCCTAAGGAGAAGTGGGGTGAAGAAATAAACCCTTCACAGTATTTATCAATTATGGGAGGACCATTTTATTTTGGAAAATTAAAGCTAGCTGATCCTTAAAGTGATGGGTCTCGTGTTCTGTGACACTCAATTCCATGGTGGTATGTCTAGAGTGCTGTATTACAACTATGGCCGTTTTGGGATGAGTCGGTGCGATGAGTTTTCGGCCAAATATGCTTTTTCTGAAGAGGTTATAATAATCCCATGTTTAATCACAAGTAGGGATGACCATGGAGGTAGAAGTGCTGGATGGGACTAATGATGTGATTTTTGATGGTCTGGCAAGCGCAAGGATATGGTCGGCTATGCTCTAAGTGTGCTGTAGTACTAATCTTTTCTTTTGTGGCAGCTGCCTATGGCGTCCTGGTATTTTAGTTGTCCTGTTTAGTTCTGGCTAAGGATTTTCCTAAGCTGTGTAGACCGCTTTCGGTCATTTCATTGCTACACATGTAGCCCCCTTATAAAAAAAAAAATAACTTGAGCAAAGGAGATTAGGACATGAAATCGCGTCTTACTCAATCACATCAGAAGTTTCTAGTTAATTACCACTACAAGGTGCTGGGTCAGGGTACAATGCTTGTGTACCCTCCCTCAGGCAGGCAGGGATATCTCTCTAGAGCCATCCATATATGATATAGCCAAGGAATTGTGGTGGTAAAATTCCAATTTTGATATATACCCATCTTTTTTTTTTCATTGTTACTCCAGTACACAGTACATACGAATAAGTTTTTTTTGATAAGTCGGGCTTTGCACCGTATATTACTAAAATTTGCGTGTTACACAGTACATACGAATAAGTAGGAGACATTTTGATCAAAAAAGAATAAGTAGGAGACACGTTAACTGTTTTATTCTCTTTTTTAATGAAGGAAAGTGGGTCTATAAATTGAAGGGCAAAAACCATATACATCCACATATCATATTCTATTGAAGAAAAACAAAAGGCAAATAGTCTTATTAATGGATCAAACGACTGATCTTGCGGGTTATTGGGCAATGGAGAAAAAGGTGAATGTCTTATCATTATCTACAGTATTATATTATTCTTAAAGATGTATATTATAACTTTTTTATGTCATGTCATTACCCAGAGATTGAATACTATTAACTGTTCGTTATACCTCGTATATAAATTAATTAATTAATGTTGTTGGTTGATCTGTTTCTACAGCAGGCAGCTGCTGATCATGAAGTAACTATTCGGTTGTCTCCTATTGAATCACAGCCTCCGCCATCCTCTTTCACAGCAACTAGCAGCATCAACCAGCTGGGTGAAATCATAGAACCTGATCATCATGCTAGAGCCACTACTACTAATACTAACAATGCAGCAGCAGCAGCAACTGCTACTGCTTCTGATAAAAGAGTGGTAATAGGAGGACACGTGCACAATCCCATCTGCTAGTTGCAGTCAGACTCACTATCGCAACTATAGTACTCCTTATTATAATGAACACCATATCTCCTTTAAGCCAGTCATGTCCATAATGTTACTTCCACTCATTTTCCGTCACGGAAGACGTGATGATTACACCACAAAAAAAATCTACCACCAATAGGCATCTTTCGTGAACTCCACATTCGTAACGAAGTCTGGAAATTAAGTTTACTATTGATTCTATTATATCAAATAGTAATAGTAATACTAGTACTCTCAATCACCATATCCACAGCAGTAATAGACGATATTCATCACTGGAACTTGGAATTTCTAGGAATCCCTTATTGGAAATGGGTAATTCTAGTAGATATCGTGGCATTAGGTCGTCAATTCATAGCAGTCATATAGCTGTTGTTTATATACCATCAACTTTATACTTAAAGCCACTTGGTTAACACGTCTACAAACCATATCAGATTCAGCTTCTATAAGCTACTATATCAATGGATTGATTGATCCGTTTATGTCAATGTTTTATTTCGGTGCAATCTTATCCATCTGGTTAATATACTTCCCCTTCAGTCTTCATCATCACCTAAAGATATTCGGGAAGAACCCAACAGATTCAATCACTTGGGGTATTGTCTCCTTGTTCATTGGTTCAATCTTATGGATTTTTAAGGATGCTGCGTTACTCTATTTATTAGCTGAGAATGTTTATCTAAGGAAGAAGGATAAGTTACTTAAACGTGGGTATCAGCTTTACTTTCTTTCACTCATCTGTGGGTGTAAGTTCCGTGTTCTACATCAAACACGAAAAGAAGGGGAAATGAGAAGTAAGAAGGGTAAGGATGATGATGATGATGATGATGCAGCAAAGTGGAGTACTGTTATGGATAACTTTACCAACACATTTAAGAGTATAATCAAGGGTGATAGACCGGGTGCAACACTGGATGATTTGGAAGAAATAGCTAGTTGTTTCAAGAGTATTGCGGTTGCTGATAACTCTTCTACTGAGAAGAATCAGAACATTAAGGATCTTGAATCCAGATGCAGCAGGATGATAGGAGACCGAAAGTAAGGAGATCAGCTATATATTATTTGGCTTAATATGAGTTGAGTTTTTCTTGTGATTTGATTAATATAATTACTGCATGCAGGTTTATTGATGAGGATGGGTTGAAGAATATATTCAATTTCGATGAAAAGACGCAAATCTGTTTATGCAGAACTGCGGTGGGAAAATAATCAATCTCATGAAATCTCGTATGATATGCTTTTAACCTGGTTGGTACGTATATATAATTGTCATTACTTTATTTATAGCTAATTTTTTCAATTATATATATATATATATATATCTTTTTTAATTAATTTGTTTTTCTCTTAGCATACAGATGGATGTTCATAAGAATAGCTTAGAATAGGAAATACATTGCTTGTTGCTGATTCAATAGGAACTACTTAAAACACTCATGGATGCAGTAATAGCATGAAGTATGATAGTAGCTTGGTTTCTCCTAACCAAAAGCTCTTTCAAAGTAATGCTTTTCACAGTTGGAGGAACATTTGCATCATTAACTTTCATATTTAAAGATACCTGTAAACAGAGTTTTGAAGGGATTGTATTTGCCTTTATCACTCATCCCTTCCTTGTTGGTGGTAAATATGTCATCGACAAAGAGGAGGTACGTACATATAACTTAATTAATTACCTTTTCGTTTGAATTTATATGCATAAATTAAATTAATATAATGTCTCTCTATCTCTCTCTTCTACTTAATTACATTATATAGTTGATGGTCAAAGATATGAATGCGCTAAGAACAAAATTTGTCAAAGTTCGTACAAAGGAAGAAATCTCAGTTTCAAATGCAGAGTTATCCAACAAAGCTATAACCGATCTTACAGAAGATTCAGATATACATGATACAGTGGAGTTGAGTTTGGATTCTTCTACAGTTGACAAATCCTCTATTCAAACTTTGGAGCAGATGATCAAAATGTACGTACTTAATTATCACTAGTATTTCCTACCTACTAGCTAGCTACTACTTATAATTAAGTCTTCTTGACTTGCAGATTCTTTGTCAATGATGAAAAGAGGCGTTATGATAGTTTCATTAAAGTGACTATAGACGACATCAAGAACACGGTCAACATGACCATCAGCTACAAGCACCGGCTGACACGAAATCCTGGTGTCAATGTCAAAATTGATCCCGATGAAAAACATATAGCAAGATCTGACTTTCTGATAGCACTAAATCAAATGCTCAAAGACTCACTCATCAAACGTTCACCATTAACTACTACTTGAGTTAATTTCTGCTGCTACACGGAAATAAATACAGACACATGATCTTAATTAATTACATATGTGTGTATATATTGGAAATAAATACATACAAATTAATGCTCATGTATTGTTCTTCTTTCTTTTTTTTTTTAAGATTGTGACCACATATTAAAAACACATAGCAAGCACAAGGGGAAAACCCCTCATGTCATGCTAGATCCATATCTAGCTTATAATCCATACTGATATTAGGGGGAACATGTTCCCCCAACCACACCCGATTACTCTCAAAAGAGGGTTCCCCAAATTACAGATAATCTTAGTCAGATAGTTATCATACAAAATGGTATCACTTCTAATAATACTAGCAAAATTAGATAGTAATCCTCTCACCATCAAGATATCTTCCCAACTGGCATTGGGTCTTCTGATGTCTCCCAAATTGAGGATATCCTTGAAATATTTTTCAACTGATTCAATGCTGCTATGGCTACCCACCGAGATAGCAAACTCCATGGCAATTCTTTTTGCTTTGATATCAGCATACTGCACATTACTGGTGTTGGAAATTCTTCGATTGAAAACTACAATAGGCAAACCGCGATCGTCTCGGATGAGACCTGCTTTGATCCAATCCCCATAACGACTCGACAGCATACCCGTACAAATGTTATGATAGCCCGTCGGCGGAGGTTGCCAAATCCTAGGAGAGTAGAGATGAGAGGTGACCTTCATCACCGAAAGATAAGCTTCAGTAAAGGAGTTGTTTACCTCGACTTCTTTCCACCAAGCAAGCTCTGAATTATGTTTAACTTTATTCCTCGAAGCATATATGACCCAAAGCTTGTTAGCTATAAGAGATAGCTTCTTCACACTCCACACCTCAGACATCCTAAAAAACCAGTCCAACATACCTTCCACATTATTAGGAACTTCATTCACATCCACCAAGCCCCTCCATATATCTCTAACTGCGCAACAATAGAAGAAACAATGAGCCAAGTTATCCTTATCCCCACAGAAGAAGCACTTGGAATCACCCCCAATCCGTCTAGCCAGATTATCCTGACAAGGGATAATATTTCCCAAAAACTTCCAAAGATTAAGTTTAACTCTAGGGCTACAAATGGATCTGGTAAGCTTCTTCCCAATCCTACCAATGAAGTGGGAAGGATTGGAGGAGCTCTCCACACCTGTTTCCTTACTCAGAAAAATATAAGCTGATTTGACTGAGAACTTATTGTCTTTGGAGAGAACCCAGGTCCACTGATTAGAACTATCCAGGTCATGTGAAGGAGGAGACAGAAGCCCGTCCCCCATAGAAGGAAGGGGCCGAGCTCCTTCTCTGAGCAAATCCAAAACCGATGAGATGGACTTCCAGATGGGACTGCCTTTATTAGGAGGATAACACTCACTAATATTGTTGTCAGGATAATAGAGCTGTTTCATAACTTGAGCTACTAAAGTTCCCGGACAAGAAAGTAATCTCCAAAGCTGTTTAACCAAAAGAGCTTTATTGAAATTTTTCACTTCTCTAAAACCAAGGAGGAGAAGGCTGAATTGAGTTTCGCAATAATACCCTTAAGAAGAGCAAATAGGGACATGGTATAGTTGGGAATAGATTGGAGAACACTAGACACCATTATGGATCTAGCTGCTTGTGCCATTGGTTTTGTCCAACTGGAAACCCTTTTGTGAACTGATTCAATAAGATAGGTAAAGAGATCATGTTTTCTCCTACCTATCTTGAGGGGAAGGCCCAGGTCTTTAGAGAAGTAGGGCACCTCTTGGACATTCAGTAAGCTGGAGAGGTTGTCTTTAATGGAGAGGGATAATCTTTTGCTAAACACCAGTTCAGATTTGAGATGGTTTATTTTGTGGCCGGAGGCTAGTAGGAATTTTGTGAGGATTTGGTTCAGGCGGGAAATATTAGTGGAGTTGGCTTTACCAAACAGGAGAAGGTCATCAGCGAAGGCTAGATGGGATATAGACGGGAAAAGGGGAGAGAGCTTGATCCCATGAAAATCTCCATTAATATCAGACTTGTTAAGGAAACTCGATAGAGCTTCCTGAGCCAAAATGAATAAGAAAGGAGAAAGCTAGAGGGTCTCCTTGTCTAATTCCCCTAGACTGGTTGAAAGAGTTATCTGGCTTGCCGTTGATGAGGATAGAACATCTGACAGAGCGGACACAATTCATGACTGGAGAAATCCAGTTCGAAGGGAAACCCATGGATAAGAGAACGTCATGGATAAACGACCACTCTAATCTATCATAAGCCTTGCTGAAGTCCAACTTGAGAGCAAAGAAACCATTCTTGACAGCTTGGTTTTTCTCTAAGAAGTGTTGGAGCTCGCCTGGTAGAATGATATTATCTGTGATAAGTCTTCCTTTCACAAATCCGATTGATTGTGGGAGATGAGATGCGGTAGAATGTGTTGAACCCTATTAGCCAAAGTCTTGGAGACAATCTTATACGCGAAATTACAAAGAGCGATCGGTCTGAATTTATCAATTTCCGTTGCCCCTACCATCTTTGGGATAAGAGTGATGAAGTAGTCATTCAAGGAATCAGGGAGAGGCTGGCCTCTAAGAATGGGCATGACTGCATCAATAATTTGATTCCCAATGATATGCCAAAAGGTGATATAGAATTTACCGTTGAAGCCGTCCGGGCAGGAGCTTTGTTGGCTCCTAATTGTTTCACAGCTGAAGTGATTTCCTCTCTAGTATAAGGCCTACTAAGCTCAGAGATAAAGCTAGCACTTAGTCGACCCTCCACACACCCAAAAAGTCTCTATCCACCTAGGGATGGGAAAAAGAAAAGAGATTTTGGAAATACTCTCTGGCAATGAATTCAATCCTCTGCCAAGAGTATTGCATAGTGTTCCCGGAGTCTAGAAGACCAAAGATCTCCTTGGATCTTTTAATAGAAGAAGCCCTCGCATGAAAGTAACCCGTATTCTTATCTCCTTCTTTGATCCACTTATCTCTATCTTTGCTTCCACTATATTTCCTCCCGGAAAGAAAGTAACTCAATTTCCAGAAGGAGCCTCTTTTTATGTTAATAGCTCCCAAAGAGCTATCACTAATAGGAATATTACCTAGCTCTTTCTTCTTATTGATGATCTTCCATTTGATCTTGGAAATAGACCACCCCTTCCACTCACTTAGCTTCCGAGCACACAAACCCAGAGAAGTAGTAATGCTGGGAAAATTATTACTCCAAACATCCGTAATTATCTCAGCACACTTGGGGTCCAAACACCAACCATTTTCGAACCTGAAAACTTTGGTCGGGATATTGTGATTACCAAAGAACCTGATGAAAAGAGGACAATGGTCCGAAGCTTCACGGGGTAAGTGTTCCACAGAAATATTAGGGAAGGCCTGTAGACCAGCCGAGGAGCAGAACACTCTATCCAATCTACTATGTGAATGGAAATCACCATCCTGACAAGTAGTATAAGTAGAGCTCTCTCCAAAGAAGCCAATGTCATGGAGATCACATTCATTGATGGCATCTATGAACGGGATCATGTAGACTTCTTGCCTAATTCTTCCCTCAATCTTCTCAGAGGCATGAAGAATCTGGTTAAAATCCCCAACTATCACCCAGGGCAAGCAAACTTGCTTACTTAGAAGTCGGAGGAGTTTCCAGGACAGATGCTTAAGAGACCAATTCGACCACCCGTAGAAACCAGTGAACACGAATTGGAGATCACCCGACATAGACATAATGGCTGACATGTGATGCCTAGATTGAGATATGAACGTACACCCTAGGAAACTTTCCATATAAGGCAAAGACCACCACTCCTTCCTCTTCTTGAAACCGCTAGCCCAATATATAGAGGAAAATTTCCAAAGAAGAAGTCCATATCTTATCAGACTTATGAGTCTCACTGAGAAAGATAATGTCCGGATTGAGCTTAATAATCAAACTCTTAACCCATTAGACAGCCTTGGATTTGCCTAAACCCCTGCAATTGAGAGTTAAACAACTCATCTGATAGAAGACCTGTGGGAGGACCTCGGCAACTGAAACAAAACAGACCAGATCACGCCGCCGAACAACCCCACACAGAGCAGCAACCTGCGCAACGAACGAACACAAGCAACTGATCCAGAAGCCAACAAATTGGAGAACCACAGAACAAGTGGACCCTGGACGAACTGATCCAGAAGCCTCGGACAAAACAGCACCCGACCGCTGACAAAACACACTAGAACCCTAGCCAGAGAAGAAAACAAAATCCCAAGCCACAAATCGGGAACGGGAAACGTAAACCCAGAGAAAGCACCTAGAATCAGGGATCCAGAAGAAGGAATCGACACTCACACCCCAATTCAGAAAGAAACAAACTCGGCAAATAAAGCCTAGCCAAACAAGCGAATAAGACCAATGTCGGAGCAGACCAGAGGAGCTGCGAGCCCAAGCGCAGAACAAAGATGAAAATCACCAACACCACCACTGATAAACTTCTCTGACTGAAAATCTGTCACAAACACAGTCACTAACAACTAGAGAAGAGGCAGACCGAATCACCAGAGAAAAGAAACGCAGAAGAAAACCTAAGACTGAAGATGGAGCAACTCCAATCAACCTTGAAACTGAAGAAGAGCCCACTTGACTGGCCTAGAGAAGTGACAACAACACTATCAGATAGAGAGATAGAAATGGCGGAGGCGATCTCACTTCAAATCTAGAGGGGAAAACGAGAGCACGACGGTGGTCGGCTCTGAAATCGCCTCAAGAGAGGACGATATTTGGGACCGCTGTATGAGAAGGGTGCTTGATATGTATTATGTTCTTCTCTTTCACCAACACATAAATTGTTAAAATAATAATAATCCTGAATTTATTTTGTTTAATCACGTTATCTTTATCATTCAGTGTTTCAGTTTCCTATTCCATTGCTAAAAAGTAGGTCAAGGTTGTTTTTATTTTCCTATTGAGTTGTTAGATTTCAAATGAAGCTTATCACTTAACCGTTATAATTTTAGTATAAATAGATAGCATATCAAAGCTAGGCGTGTTCATAACTGGTTAACCGGCTATTCGGTTAACCGGTTCCTGGTTAACCGCATTTGGCAGTTAGTCAATATTGATAACCGTAACCGTTTTATTTAGAAACGGTTAACCGGGTTCGGTTAACCGCCGGTTTCGGTACGGTTTTTCCGGTTAACCGTAAACCGGATAAAGAAAAAAAATGTACTATTTTAGATTACTACATATAATTAATCATAAAATTTTCTGTTACATCATAAGTTTTGTTATTACAGCAAGCCATCTTAGTTTCTCTCCATTAACTTACAACAACTAAATATTGTTAACAAATACCAACCAAGTTTCACAATCACTAGAAAAGTTGAGAGAATTTAAACGTGTTTCTTGCGAAAAGACGAAACCGCTCTCCACGGATATTTAGTGGGACCGGTTTTCTAAGGGGATAAATTAACCCCTCACAATTAAACTAGCTCTTAATAAGCTAGTCAACTAAGTCCAAAAAGCAAAAAGCAAAAGTACCACTTTTTTCCCTCTCTCCTCCTTTATTTCACTTTTCCCTCTTCTCTCTCATTTTTTTCCTTATGTCCAGACCCCATCCTCCCTTTCTTCTTCCTTGGTCACGTTTTTGATCTCCACAAAGAAGCTCCCATGGCTACTCCACCATCCTCCACTTGTTCAAGCTTCATCCATGCTCCAAACTCGAAAATAATTACATATTTGAACTCCCCTCATCAAGCCCTTCATTCATCTCTTTTCAAAATCCCAAAATGATTAAGTTCATCTCCATGGGGTTTGGCCATTTGATGATCAAATTACATCTCCTTGAAGCTTGGAGTCCTCTCTCTCATTTAAGGTAAGAAAAACCCCAAGAAAAACTCATTTTTCCATCCTTATTATCATGGCCGATTTTGGCTTCTTTAATGCTCCATTTCCTTTCCTTGTATGAGCATGGAACCAAGCTACAAAAGCTTAGTGGGAACCCTCCTCCATTCATGTCAAAGGATTCATTCTAGAGCTCCAAAGGTGAGCCCTAAATCCTTGTGTTTTAAAACCCCCCTCTTGAATCCTAGCTTAAATAATAAGTCTAGTGTATTGTTAGTGCCTAATTATCCAAAACTTGGGTAGTGATTTATAATTGTTCAACCACATTGGCCCTTGGCCGATTTTGGGTCAAGAAGAGGAGAAGAGAAGAATGGGAAAAGGAATTTGAGAAACTTGAGGTAAGATAATCTACCTTAACATATACCCTCAATGTTTTAGAAATTGGGAATGGGTAAATTAATTGAATGAACCAAAATCTAGTTGTAAATGTATTGGATGACTTAAGAGAGAACTTGTGATTCTCTTAGTGTATGTGTTTGTGCAAAAAATAGAATGTTTAAATGCATTATGTGTAATGCAGGTGTTGCTTATACATGTGGGAAATTCAGTGTTTAAATTTATGTTATTTAAGGGCCTAAGAGCCAGGCATTTAAGATTAATGCACTTGAGTGTTGTTGCTGTCAATGTGATGAGTTTTGGTGTGTTGGTGAGTACCTAGAAGGAGCCTTGTTATTGAGTTGCTCTATGTGTGTTAATAATGCTTGTGAGGATGGTATTTTTGAGTGAGGATGACCTTGGGTTAACTAGGTATGTATAGAGATTTATTTGATTAATTGAACACCCTAGAGTGCTTGTTGAAGAGGTATAAGGAAGGGAGCAAAATCTGTAGCAATGATGGAGTTGGAAGTCCTCGAAATTCCTAGAAAAGAACTTGGATGTTTAACTTTGTGGAATGGTGAGTGATTTGGGTTGTGTAGATGCAAATGTCTTGGAAGTGTTGGTATGGTCAAGGAGTGAATTGTAAATGGTTGTAGAAGATGGTAAACAATCAAGAAAATGCTTAGAAATGCACTAGTGTGCATAAGTGCAAGATGTGAAGTATGGATTTGTCAAATTGAGTAAGATTGTGTGATGAGTTGTTCAATGGTTTTAGGAAAGTTTAATGAGTGTTTTAAGTGCCTAAACATGTTTAGAAACATGTGGAAAGATTAGGAGAAGATTGGGTGTTTATTAAGGGTTGAATTGGGGTTGAAAAATGTGGTTTTAACAGCTTTTTAGCAGGGTCCGGGACCTAGCCCTTGTATAAGGTCCCGGACCAACCTTAAAAACAAGCCGAGAGTGAAAACTGCAAGTGGTCCGGGACCCTAGTCCAGGACCAGGTCCCGGACCAATGTCAAAATATGGCCGAGAGTACATTTAAAAGATGGTCCAGGACTTTGGGTCCGGACCAAGTCCCGGACCAGACCAAAATTTGCCCCGAGTGTGTTTTAAAGCCTCTAAAAGTATGGGGATTGATGGGTATTAATTTTTGGAGGTAATTAAAACTTGTTTGGTGACTTATAAAGGTCCTAATGATGGGTGAACAAGTGTTGGATTGAATGTGGAATTTAATAAATTTAAGAGCACTTGAACAAAACTGAAATTACCGGGATAACGGGGTTAATACGGGAGCGATAGTAATTATACTCCGTAGAGTCTTAATGTTAATAAAAACTTTTGAAATGATAACAGTTGAACCAAGAACTGACCGAGGAACATGGGATGACACATTAGAGTAATCCTTGATGACAGGTGTGAGCCTCGATTTTAAACCCTATCCTATGTGGATTAAGTTGATTAGGATCTAACCGGGTTTTAGGTCCGCTTATAACCTAAGATTAATAACTATGTCATATAACAATAATTATTAAAACCTATGCTAGCTCACTGGAACCTATTATGAGTCGCCACCTAATTTTAACCTAGATCAAATTAGGAAAGGAGAGTTCGGGTTCGGGGGCTTGGTATTCGACTTATTTAGGGTTCAAATTACTTTCATTACCCTTCCTAGGTCGTTTTTCCTCTACTTGGTTTATTTACGACTTTCTACAAAGTTGTTTTTAACCTAGGTGCGCGCTTCTGTTTTTTTATTTTTTAACGTTTTTTTACAGAAAATTAAAGTGACATTGAAAGTTACCTAAACTAGGGTTTCGGAGGCAGAATTAGGTCAAATTTTTATTTCGTCCGTAGCCACGAACCTAATGTCGAGACTACAGACCCCAGTTGAATTAAGTGATTTCGAAAACAGAACTAAAATAAAAACGCAAACTTGAAAAGTCCGGGGCCACAACAGGGTGTCCGTGGGCCCGGACATGTATTGACAGAAACCTTAAAATTTGAAAAATATAAAATCCCGCCACCGTCCGTGGGTGTCCGTGGTCACGGACAACCCGTCCGTGGTCCCGGACAATGAGTCCGAGGTCACGGACAACCCACGGACAGTGGGTTTTCGAAGGTTCCCGAGGGTGTTTTGAGCTCAAATTTTATGGGTGTGTAGCCTGAAAGATTTTAAACACGTTAGTAACTGAAAGAACTCAATTTGACATCAAAATTAATATGAAACATAACAAACAAGTAACAAGGCAGTAGCTAAAACAATTAGCGATACAGAAGCGAAAAAGAGTTAGTTTAAGCCCAAATTTTGAGGCAAGACTGATAATGTCGTGGAGAGTTAGGAAAGTGGAATTTCTACCTGTTTTACCTTCGAGTTCACAACGATTCTTCACACTGGGATTCGCCGAGCGCTCGATTTGTGGCAGACCCAAAAGGTTTTCGAACCAAGCTTCTGGTGGTTGGTTGTTCTTGCTGTTCTTCACGTTGTGGTGATGTTTTTGTGGGGTTTTGATGATTATTGGTGCTTTGGGGATTGGAAAACGTGTTTAGATGGTGATTTCGGGGGATTTTCGTTATGATTCGGGTGGCCGGGTGTTGAAAAACGTGA
The DNA here is from genome assembly GCA_023374045.1 of Limonium bicolor. Classification (NCBI taxonomy): domain Eukaryota; kingdom Viridiplantae; phylum Streptophyta; class Magnoliopsida; order Caryophyllales; family Plumbaginaceae; genus Limonium; species Limonium bicolor. The sequence goes on from CM041783.1 coordinate 62,562,607, forward strand.
GAGAGAGAGAGAGAGGGGGTTATGCTTTCTGTCTTCCTAGGGTTCTTGAGCATATAAGATTCTTATTTTATCAAAAAAACCTATCCTTTATATAGACTTTCTTAAATATAAAGAAAATATAGTAAAAGTAAGATTTTTTGATATTTTAATTAAGTGACTTCCCAAAGGAATTTTGCTGTGAAATTTTAACCACATGTCAAGGATGACAATTATGAATTTTCTGAAGTGGAATCGGATTTTTTAAATGTTGGAATATTTTTAAATTGAATTTCTCGTCAGATTCAGTAAGAAATTGCTAGAAAATTATTGAAAATTCGAAAAATCAAAATTCTAACGCCATTATGCTTAAAATGTCATCCTCTGTCATGGGTTAAAATATTAAAGCATTTCAAGCTGATTTGGGCATCTTTCGGAGGAGAGAGAAAGCCTATAGGAGGTCTTAGGAGCCTTAAAAATTACGAAAACGCCCCTGACAATGACGAAACTGCTCCTCATGCCCTGGGATGCGCTAATCGAGCCGGAATCACTCATTACTCGATTAAATCCCCTCAAAACACCAAAACCTTGTAGACCCTAACCAGGGGGGTCAAAATTTTGGGTATAACAGATTGCCCCCCGTCAACTAGACTTTGTAATGGATGTGAAAAGTCTGGTTGATGCTTGAGTGATGCCCCAAAATTTTAGATCCCACAGGATTCTCTATGTTGCGCGAAACCGCATTGACTACGTCCAGCTATTCGGAGGCGCTGACTACCTAAGCAACAAAACGTTGTCGAGCTATTCTAAGGCGCTGACTACCTATAGGTGAAAATGTGTCAAGCTATTCTAAGGCACTGACTACCTAGGTGACCAAAATGAAATAATGTCAAGCGGTTCTAAGGTCGACTACCTATAATACATGAAATGATGCGATGTCAAGCGATCCTAAGGCGTTGACTACCTATAATACATGAAATGATGCGATGTCAAGCGATTCTAAGGCGTTGACTAACTGTAATAAATGAAATGATGCAATGTCAAGCGATTCTAAGGCGTTGACTACCTAGGATGTGAAGATGGATGGTATGCAAATGCAAGAATGCCGAAATGCTAATGATGCGGATGACGTTGATGATGCTGATGATGCTGATGATGCTCGGATGCTTCTGGGGACCGAAACCCGTGCCAATGCTCCTGGCTGGACCCAATGTGGACTTATTGCCATCCCCCCCAAGCGGTGCAGGGATAACTCCTGGTAAAAACCCTGGGGACTTATTGCCTTTGCCCACCATTCGTTGATCCCAAAAATAAGTTGACATCGCAAAAGGAGGATTTATTGCCATCACCTCGCCAACTTTTTGTCGCCAGGTCTTGTGATGCGCCTGGATAATGCAACTAGGTCTTATGACGAGCCTATATGAATGAGATGAATGTGATGTGTTTGATGAGAGTGGGTAAACTAAAGGGTAATGCTAGGTCTTACTACGAGCCTAAGGGAATGCAACTAGGTCTTATGACGAGCCTAAAGATGGATCTAGGTCTTATGACGAGCCTAAGGATGGTTCTAGGTCTTATGACGGGCCTAAGGATGGTTCTAGGTCTTATGACGGGCCTACAGATGGATCTAAGTGAAAATGTGTTAGGTGTACGATGAATGTGGAAGGATTAAGGCTTAAGGCAAACCTGGAGATGGTAGGGCTCATGACGGGCCTGCGGGTGTTTAGATGTGGAGGTAGGGCTTAGGACGGGCCTGTGGATGTTTGAATGTGGAGGTAGGGCTTAGGACGGGATATGGATGTTTGATGGCGGTGGTGATGTTTGAGCTTTGGGTTCCAATTGGCGTTGTCATAGCAATTGTTGGAACCATTAATTGCCCCCATATTTCCTTTAAGACAATCTGAGCTAGAGTTCACGGCAATCGATCGAAACGATCGATTGCCCCCAGTATTTTCTTCGTGCGAACAAGTCTCATCCTCACAGGGTCAGGGTTTATTTTGATGTGGTGCGTTCTATCCTACACTCAAAGTGTTTGATGTTTGCACTGTGCCCACCTTTTGGTCAAGACATCTCAACCATTGAATTTGACATTTGTTAGATTTACGCGTTCAACCTGTTACTTTCACTCGATTGGATACACAACTATTAAGTCGGAAGTCTTTCAAGCTTACAACGTGGCTATGGGGTGTGATGAATGACAACAGGACAATGGAGGAATGTTTAGGATATGTGGAGCTATAAGGGTGACCAAAGCTGCAACTTGCACCTTCTCCCGGACTTTCTTTCTTTGTCTTGAAGTCGTTTGGCTACTTTGTGATGACTTCTCTTATGAGCTTGGCACTCTGGATTTTTGAGTTGTTCCTTGCACCTTCTCTTTTTTCTGATTTTGGATTTCTTCGAGGCTTTTCAGGTTTGCCTTTCTTTGAATCTTTTTCCTTCGGGGTTCTTGTGTTTCCTGGTTTTGAACTTTGAGAGCTGTTTTTGATGTTAGCTCACTTGGATCCTGTGCCACTTTGGGACCATTTGCGGATCGCTTCGTCATGGTAGCAATTTTGCTTCTTTGGACTTGTGAAATTGCTATTCGGAAGTCGGGCTCCTTGCTTCCTTTGGTCACCGGGTCGGTTATTCATCATTGGCTGGCTTGTTTGTGGAGTTTGTAAAAAGAGGATGTTCACGAAAAGCTCAACGGGGGTACCTAGGGTTTAACGTCAGGGTTCACAAGCTTTTTGGCTATGTGGTACTGTACCTAGGTGCTTCGTCATCCCTAATAGTTGTGTATCCGTTCTTTGTTACTTTTCATAGGTTTAAGCGTAAATTTACAAATTATCTCCTTCGGTCGGAGTCATGCCGTTTACCTTATCTTTGAATGTGACCTCTCTGGAGTCGTGTAAAAATGACACGCTCTTTCGCTCTTGGTTTTACCACTCAAGGCACCCTCGCGAAATGTACACTCAGAGACTTGTTTGCACATTTAAACATTATCGTTCCTTAACTCAGATTGCCCCCAGTATTGATGTGGGGTTTACTTAACAAACCTTAGAATGCCCAAGTTATTTATGGAGGGTGATTGCATGGGTGATGATAAATGATGGTGGTGAGTGGTGATGGGGTGATTGCTGAATGATTTACCTCTTATACTTTTGGTGGCAGCCGTTTTATTTTTGTGTGTCTGGTAAAGTGGTAGAAATGATGGAATGCTGTGATGTGTGGTGTGCTGGTGGCTGTGACTTGGATGGAAGGCGATTTTGTACCAGAGGTTTCGCGAAAAACAAAGGTTTTTCCTTTTGTAGGTTTGCAGACATGCTTTATGAGAGAGAGAGAGAGAGAGAGAGAGAGAGTTTTTCCCTTTTTCTTCCTCTTCTTTTCTTTTTCCAGCACATGAACGAAGTATAAACATTAAAACATGAACAAAGAAGAAATTTATTGATAACCAAAAGAAGTAACAATGACATTGAGTACCAACCAAATGGAAAAGAACAACTAAAAATGTAATAACAATGAAAGGAAAATAACAATGGCTCCCAATGGCCCCAAAACGGGGAAGTAAATGGCTAACTACTCCTAATCTATGACCTATTCTTCAAGGAACATCCAATCGGGCATCGCTTCCTCCTCTGCCACTCTTACCGTATCCTGTAAACATGGAGAACATGAGCATATGAGCAAGATGATAGTTCAATTGCTGAAATGAAAGATGGGTCCACTAACGCACCGAGTCCTTGACGACCAGGATTCGCTGCCGGGGACAGGACGTCTGGGATTCCCTGAAGATCCTTGCCAAGACCCTTACCCTCTTGATAACCATACTTCTCCATGATAACCTTCCCTGGCCCAACTTTAAGTTTCTGAAGAGAAGTTGGGTCAGATTTCTCTGGTATAACGCTGAACCTGTTTAGATGGGACGAACCCTCCTCTTCAACCATGCAAACAGGCAACTCCTTCTGATGTGGTTCACCCCTAACGACATGAACCTTCCCGTCTCTTTTGAACTTCAAACATTGATGCACCGTAGAAGGGACGACCTTCAGATCTTGAAGGAAATCCCGTCCCAGAATCAGATTGAAAGAATGGGGAATTTGCAGAACCAAGAACTTCACTGAATGAATAACCGTCCCAAACTTGAGTGGAAGATCTAGTAGGCCGAAGACATGTCTCGGGTTGTCGTCATACCCTCGTAACACTATTTGGCAAGACTCAAACTTGTCGTAACCCATACCCTCTACCACTTTTAGAGGACAGATGCTGACGTCTGCTCCTGTGTCAATGAGGACCTTTGGCACCTTGAAGGCCCCGCACCAAACAGTAATATACAATGCTTTTCCTGAGTGCTCGGAGATCTCGCTATCGTGAAAACTGATCTCTTCTTCCTGCTTTTGCCAAAGAGCCGCGACCATCCTTTCTGGGGCTAAACTTTCCTCTGGCCCACCCAAATGTTTGGCAATAGCCCGTCGGTGCTCTGGTGAGATCGTAAGCAAAGACCAGATTGCCATGGGGATGGTTGTTGCCTTCAGCTTTTGAAGCAATTCTCGTTCACCTGGGATTTCTTCAGCCACCGGGGGAGACAATATGTTCTTCCCCTTGCGACGGCTTTTCAGGTGATCCGTAGCGCCTGCCCGACCGGGTAATGTGAGCATTTGCTGGAACAAAGCTAACCGCGGATGCGGGCTTCCGCCCTGCCCCTCGTGTCGGCTTTTTGTCATCCCAGAAAACAGTAAAGGCAGCACACTGAACCTCGGATTCTGAAGTCTCGAGGTCATCCAAACGCGGATATCCTTGATCGATAAGGTCCTGGATCCGGTGTCTCAGCACTTTGCAATCATTGGTATCATGTCCCACTAGCTGATGGTACCTGCAAAATTGACTAAGCCTACTCCCCCTTCGTGTCTCTCCATGACGAGTAATGAACGGTAGTATTAGCCCTTCGTCTTGCAGCTCCTCAAAGGCCTGGCTTAAAGGACAACCGATGGGTGTGAATTTCCTTTCGGCTTTGTGGGGAAGCTCTAGTACTGGGGTTGCAATCTGGATTTTTCCTTCTTGGGCCAATAACAAAATTTTAGACTTCAAATTACGACAATTATCCGTGGGGTGGCCCGTGAGTAGGTGGAAATGACAGAACTGCTCGGGATATGCCCCTAGATGCCGCCCGCGGAACCGCGGGGCCTTGAGTTGGATTAACCCCTGCCCTAGAAGTACTCTCAAAATCTGACTCTGCGCTGCTGCTGCAGATCTACAATGGGCACCTGTGTGGCCCGCTCTTGTTGCGGTTCCTGGTTCTCCGGTGACTTGACCCGTCTTCATTGGGGGCAGATCTAAAGGGATGATTTCCCCGAGAGCATGAATGAGGGCTCTCGCTTCCCTTGCAGCCGACACAAATCCTGAGCTTAGCTCCTCCAAGGCACTCCTGTGGATAAATTCTAACTCGGCTAGTTTCCCTATCAAGTCCACAATCTCAGCGAGCTGAGTACTTCGATCGTTAACTCCAGACGACATCCTAGCAGCGAAGGGTGCTGCCTGTTTTAAGCAAGAAGATAAGTCAGCATTACGGGAGTGAGACTGGGACTAAACTTAGAAACACCGGCTAAAGATTAGTGCGCTGCAATGAATACCGGACCCTAAAATTTCGGAAGAGTCTGCCCTGGACTAAACTTTAGGGTTGCAGGATTCGTTGGTCTTGCGAGTGGGTATTACAAGAATCAGGCTTGTAACAAGAATCAGCCTAAAGGATCTTTTTGTTTTTTGACCTTGGGGTGATAGAAGTATTTGGACTATCAGAACCCTTTAAATGTTTCATCTGGGCTAGAAGAGATTGAAGGACTGATACAGATACTGGGCCTGAGGCCTAGGGGAAAAAGAACATATGCGCAGAAGTCTTCAATAAGGAGGTGATGCAAATGTCCTCACAAAATAACTCAGTCCAATGGGTACAGATCGATCCGGAGAGGTGCTTGAGGCGTGGGCCCAGGTCACCACAAAGGAATAGGGCTTGCACGCTATTCTGTTTGGGCTTCCCTACTTTTTTCACATCACCTAAAGGTGTGCGTCTACGGTCGGGTCTTTGACTGACCAAACAGTGGGCCAGGTAAGGGTACTGCCAGGAAAATGCTTGGGGCTAAAGCCCAGGTATTAAGGGGGTGTGGTTAGACGATACCCTCCTCTTTTCCGCCACTTATTCACATCACCTAAAAGGTGTGAGTCCCTGACAGGGGACCCTCAAACGGGTCCCGGGGTGAAATTGGTTTGCGTGAACCCTCGCTCTCATATGATGCAAAGGTACAGAAATTTAAATTGCGCACAAAAGTAAATAAACAATGTAATAAAAACCATAAATAAACATCTTTCAAGTTAAGCCCTCTTTCTTAAAATTAAACAAGTTAAAATTAAGAACTTAGTCCCCAGCAGAGTCGCCAGTCTGTGAGCCTCGATTTTAAACCCTATCCTATGTGGACTAAGTTGATTAGGATCTAACCGGGTTTTAGGTCCACTTATAACCTAAGATTAATAACTATGTCATATAACAATAATTATTAAAACCTATGCTAGCTCACTGGAACCTATTATGAGTCGCCACCTAATTTTAACCTAGATCAAATTAGGAAAGGAGAGTTCGGATTCGGGGGCTTGGTATTCGACTTATTTAGGGTTCAAATTACTTTCATTACCCTTCCTAGGTCGTTATTCCTCTACTTGGTTTATTTACGGCTTTCTACAAAGTTGTTTTTAACCTAGGGCGCGCTTCAGTTTTTTTTATTTTTTAACGTTTTTTGACAGAAAATTAAAGTGACATTGAAAGTTACCTAAACTAGGGTTTTGGAGGCAGAATTAGGTCAAATTTTTATTTCGTCCGTAGCCACGGACCTAATGTCCGAGACCACAGACCCCAGTTAAATTAAGTGATTTCAAAAACAGAACTAAAATAAAAACACAAACTTGAAAAGTCCGGGGCCACGGACAGGGTGTCCGTGGGCCCGGACATGTATTGACAGAAACCCTAAAATTTGAAAAATATAAAATCCCGCCACCGTCCGTGGGTGTCCGTGGTCACGGACAACCCGTCCGTGGTCCCGGACAATGAGTCCGAGGTCACGGACAACCCACGGGCATTGGGTTTTCGAAGGTTCCCAAGGGTGTTTTGAGCTTAAATTTTATGGGTGTGTAGCCTGAAAGATTTTAAACACGTTAGTAACTGAAAGAACTCAATTTGACATCAAAATTAATACGAAACTTAGTAAACAAGTAACAAGGCAGTAGCTAAAACAATTAGCGATACAGAAGCGAAAAAGAGTTAGTTTAAGCCCAAATTTTGAGGCAAGACTGATAATGTCGTGGAGAGTTAGGAAAGTGGAATTTCTATCTGTTTTACCTTCGGGTTCACAATGATTCTTCACACCGGGATTCGTCGAGTGCTCCGTTTGTGGAAGACCCGAAAGGTTTTCAAACCAAGCTTCTGGTGGTTGGTTTTTCTTGCTGTTCTTCACGTTATGGTGATGTTTTTGTGGGGCTTTGATGATTATTGGTGCTTTGGGGATTGGAAAACGTGTTTAGATGGTGATTTCAGGGGATTTTCGGTATGATTCGGGTGGGGGTGTTGAAAAACATGAGAGAGGAGAGGGGGGGGGGGCTGTGCTTTCTATCTTCCTAGGGTTCTTGAGCATATGAGATTCTTATTTTATCAAAAAAACCTATCCTTTATATAGACTTTCTTAAAGATAAAGAAAATCTAGTAAAAGTAAGATTTTTTGATATTTTAATTAAGTGACTTCCCAAAGAAATTTTGCTGTGAAATTTTAATCACATGTCAAGGATGACAATTATGAATTTTCTGAATTGGAATCGGATTTTTTAAATGTTGGAATATTTTTAAATTGAATTTCTCGTCAGATTCAGTCAGAAATTGCTAGAAAAATTATTGGAAATTCGAAAATCAAAATTCCAACGCCATTATGCTTAGAATGTCATCCTCTATCATAGGTTAACATATCATTGCATTTCAAGCTGATTTGGGTGTCTTTCGGAGGAGAGAGAAAGCCTATAGGAGGTCTCAGGAGCTTAAAAAATTACGAAAACGCCCCTGACAATGACAAAAACTGCTCCTCATGCCTGGGATGAGACGATCGAGCCGGAATCCCTCATTACTCGGTTAAATGCCCCTCACAACACCAAAACCTTGTAGACCCTAACCAGGGGGGGTCAAAATTTGGGTATACAACAGGTATGGTTTTCTTGCAACCTATGTCCTACCGGGTTACACCGGCTTGTATGTCAACTTGTTTTTATGTATGTTTGCCACCTTGCAAGATAAAGCATGTAATGAGTTTACAATAATTCATTTATGTGGCGTATTTAGTTCCGATATCGTTTAACCTCTAATATGTGTTAAACCGTAGCTAACCGACTCTAGGATCACATAAGAGATCGGTATTCGGACTTAACGTCCCAACCTACGGGAACGTTCTAACTACGACTATCAGTGTGTTAGTTGTATAATGTGGTTGTGTGTAATGTGTGTTTCCCTTTTAGTATGCCGTTATTTAACGATGGTTGTTGTTCATGTATGTCGAATGGTATGTTACCTCCCTTGTTTGTTTAACTAAGTTGTAACACCGTATGGTGTCATGATGTGATAAGTTCCATAAGGGACTAAAATATATTATGGGAGGTGAGGATTCCGGGGTGTCCCGGTCATGCACGTGTGTTTGGGAGTTGGTGTCTATATTTGATTTAACTCCCTCTCTGTTTTGGTTGTCTTTCCTTCTTGGATTACAATCACCCACAAGTCTAATAAGAGGCTTTCCTACCTTGATTATTATTCGGGGCTAGGGGGATATGTGTATGGTGTGATCGGGCCTATATTATGGTCGACACATCTAAGTAAAGTAAATGTGTACGGTGTGTTCGGACCTATATTTTATCTGACACATCTTAAGTAAAGTGTATGTTCTCTAAGAAGATCGGTGTTATGTTGTGTATACGTTATACGTGATGTGTATTGTCATGTTGTGTACGTTGATCACCGAAATCAACCCCTTATTAATATAAGAAGTAATTAGTTGTAACCCGATCAAATGGGTAAGTTGGCCTAATGAGAATTTAGTTCCATTAAGGTAGAACCCCTCAAGGGTTAAGGAACATAATAATTTGGTCTAACAAGTGTTGATGTGTTAACCTTCTCGGTTGTATCCTAATGATTGTATATGTGTGATTTAAAGCATGATGTGTGTTTATAGTATTTCTTGCATGCTCTAAATAAAATCAATTGCATGCTCACACGACAATAAGTTGTGTGTGGCCCGGTAGTATGCGGGCTGCACGATTACCATACCAGTAAAGGTGTTGAGCCCCTTTGGGGGCCCCCAATTACATTTCAGGTACAACGGAGCCGGCAGCCGTTCGAGAGTAGGACGGGGTGGCTATCTGTGCATGTGTCGTTAATTAAGTTGCTTATGTATTTTTAAGTATTGTAAGACCGAAACTGTTATCGGCAATAGGTTGTAAATACTTGGTACAGTTGGAATATAAATGTATTGTTTGTTTAGAAATGGAACGGTCTTGTAATGTGTAAGTGCTCGGGAATCTGGTCCATCAGACCGATACAATGTGTAAGTATTAGCCTTGTTAGCCACGTGGGTGGCTAACGGCGTGTAACACCCATTGATTATGTCAAGTGTTATGTATATTATCCGCTGCTAATGGTTGTTAAGTACAGTGTTTATAGTTGGGGTGTTGCAAAATGTGGTATCAGAGCGAAGTATCGCTCTGATGACTGGAAATACCGAGCATAGGAAGTACCGAGTTAGGAGTTTAAGACTTTGGGTTAAGGGTTGAGTGATAGCGTGAGAGATACGCTAGTTAAGAATTACCGGTGTTTACTGGATACCTACGGTATCCTTCCCGCCTCCACAACCCCCGTTTTATAACTCGGGAAAGAACGCCAGAGAGATGGAAAGTCCTCTCATACTCGGGAAGAACCCGATCTGGCTGTTATGAATTGTTTCAGTAAGAACCAAAACATGTCATATGGTAGATTCCAAGAACTGGGAATCCCGGAGACGATTCCCGTTTTAACAAGTTTTCCCGCACTTAATAGCGGAGGACTGAGAACCATACCTGTAGGGAACCAAAATTTCCGGCAACGTGGGTCGACATGCCTAGTAGTCGAGGGAGCCCAGCCCGGCCAACAAGAAGGGAAGTACTAACTGTACGAAGAAGCGGAAAATGGAGAAGTAACAAAACTCGAGACACACGTCTACGGGACCGCAGTTGTTAGATAATACCACCAACGGTATTCTAACTGACTTAGGAACTAGTCAAAAGCCGGTATCTCCAAACCTACATGCCTAAGGGATTACAACCCCTGATTGGCAAAGTCTAGATGACTACAAAAATATGTATGTAACATTCCAACGGGACTACCATATAGTGAAAAGTCAAACCTCGGTAACCACGGCAAATGCGTGGGAACGAGCAACTAGGCAAAACATAGAGTTAAGTGAATAAGGGCCTCTGAGAATGGAGAGTCGCCCTGATTAATGATTTTCATGCTAAGACAATGAGAAGTCGCCCAGAAGATTTGTTGTCAACACTGTAAGATCAAAGGAAGAGCCAACCAGGCTACCGAATACGGTAATGATAAAAGTAGTACCACAACTAGTACATGTTGAACCGATAGCCAGCCTGCATGGCGCACTTGCCATGGCAAGTGCTGCTATAACGGGGCTATTTGGGAAAATTTTAATGACTATGAAGTACTTAATAGAGTACCGTATTGGCAAATGAAGTAATTATAGAATCAAGAAAACCAAGAATTTGAAGAGTGAAACCTGGAAGGGCTTAGCGGCCTAACCATTGTATTTGAGGATATACCAGTCAGCGAGAAGCTAGACTTGGTCAAGGCATGAAGACATTTTAAATACCATGAAGAATTTTTTTTAAACCTAACTTTTCTTTTAAACTCAGATTTACTTCCAACCCTCTTTCACACCCAAATTTTCTTCCAAACTCATATTTATTTCAAACTTTCTTTCAAGCCTAAAATTCTCTCAAACTGTATATTTTCTTTAAAACCAAAACCAGAAGACCTACACCGGCCTCAACGCCACACAGTAGGTAAGTTACACCTAGTTCAATTTGAGCAACCTTAGAACAATCCTACAACCCGAGGGTATTAACCCGAGTGAAGGAATCCAGTTCCGTACTTAATATAGACAGTGGACAAATTTCCCTTAATTAAGTTCGGAAAGCACCAAGGTGCATTATCATCGGACGATATATGGGGAGTTGACAACAGAATACTTCACCTAGGCGTGTGACGGACACTACGAGTATACGAAAATGAAATGTGGGACAACCGCACTCCGATAGAAGCTTGCGGGCCTGACAGACCTACTTATAGGTTAGTCGGGTAAGTAGCAATGTACCAGTAGGGTGCCCCACATATGTATACCAGTGGAGTACGGAACACGAGGAGTAGTCAACTCCATACTACGGTCAGCAGTGCAGACATTAGACCAGAGTAATCGATTACCGTGAACAATGGAAGTAAAGAACACTATGAAGCTAACGAGTCTAAAGGAGTTGAGAACTCATTCCAGGGAAGGAATAAGAGTTATGGAGTGCAAAGAGCACAAGTTGATGAGTACAGACAATTGACATGTCTTAAGATTTGTAAAGGGAACACAAGGTAGCAGGATGAATACCCGGCTTGAACACAGTAAGGCAGACGCCTAATATGGACACGTTAAGGTCCAATGAATGGGATGGAATTCCCTGAATGATCACCAAGACTACTGGGTAATATCGATCTTCAACGAAGAGGATACTAAACCCATCCAAGGACACAAAGCGGCGTAGTTAATTAAACATACCCATAAGTACAAGCCAGATGTAATGGCATAACTTAGCAACACCCAGGAGCAATCCTTGAAGGGTGTTTGGGTCAACAAAGTTGAACGAAATGTTGTGATAAAAACACCAGAGTTGAAACAAATACTCAGTTTCAACACCGAAGGGAACCCACTTAACAGTAGAACCCTGAGTTGCCAAGGAGGCAACCTGACATTCCTAAGGGGCATCCCATGAAAGGAAGCGTGATGCAACGACCTTGTTAGGGAGCCCAGAATCACCTCCAAACCATGTGATGGTGCACAGAGAATAAAATTTGTGTGAACAGCCTACAATAAGCAGATCTCAAGGCAATGAGGCTTATAAGCCATAAACCAAATGCGTTAGGTAAATTTAATTGCTTACAAAACCTAAATAAAATAATAAGTAATTTTGTCGGAAAGGGCACCAGTAAGAGAAGAGTATGTGTTATACCAATGAATAGAGCAGAGAACAAACCACTACCTTGAGATTGGGGATACCTCTCAATATTGTGAGACCGCTGAAGCGGTGGTTATGTGAACTTGTTGAAACGTTGAAGTCTGATCATGTTATTATTGCCAAGTATAAGTTGAGTAACGGTAGTACGAAAAATGAAGTTTTATAGCAATTGTGGAAGAGTAGTCAGTTTAGTGTGCGTATGATGCGAAATGTAGGTTGAACAACACTCAAGGAGCATGAAGACTTGAAGAACAGTGTATTCAGTAAATGGTGAACCGCAATATAAGTGCGGGAACTAACACGGTAGTGAATGCCATGTAAGTCGATGTTGTATAATGAATAAGAACACGGTGTGCAGTAAGCGACTGTTGTACGAGTATGGTTAAACGATGATATGGAGGACAACTGGAGTTACGAACTAGACCTAGTGGTTATGGAAAACAAGAGAGTGCAAATAGAATGATCAGTAAAGCCAGTAATCTGCACCATGTGACGAAAGACCTCAAAGAGAAGGCATGGTTTGTTCCTATTGCAATTGCATAAGGAACTAGAAGTGTATTCCTAGCGGATCTACTTGATAGGAAGCAATAAGCTTTGGGATAAGAGTACCCGGTTACTAAATAACCAACCCGTACTAGATACGGAAGACTGGTAAACACACCAGTGAATATGGCACAAGCCACTTGAGTGAAAAGCTAGAAACCAAACCATGCGGCCTTGAGCCATAAAGGCATGAAGAGTGTTGGACGTACCAACAATCATAACCAAACGAGGATAAATTCCACCGCAACAAAGCGGATGAGACTCATGAACGTTGAAAGAACCGATGTGTAGGAAATGCGAAGTCATATAAATGAAAGGGTACTTGTACAGAATCAAATAAATGAATATAATTCAGAAGGAACAGTTTGGGGTCAGTGACTATAGAAGCACTGAATACCAATACCGGTATGAAATTGATAAGTCGGGAATTTATATATCTTTATATGGCTTATTTGTGTTTAATTCATCATCATCTGTTAATAAATTCCCGCCTTATGGTCAGTTTTATGATTTTATTTGCAATGGTCTTCTATGATGGGTTTACGTGTTATTTCAGGCGAAAATCTCAAGAAAACGCATTCCCGATCATTGTAATGTATTTTGGACGGTCAAACATGTTGAACAGAGTGAAGACTAGCATGAATTCTCAATTTTAGGATGGGTCCGGGACATTGTCCATACCCTAAGTCCCGGACCATCCATTGGAGTTACTCTCGAACTGATTTAGAGACTGGTCCGGGACTTGTTACAAACCTAAGTCCCGGACCAACCAAAGGCACTACTCTTGACCTATTTTCAATGACCGGTCCGGGACTTTATCCATACCCTAAGTCCCGGACCATACTTGGGGACAAACTCTCGGCGGATTTCAGAGACTGGTCCGGGACTTCATACCTGGACCAATACCCGGACCAATTAGATAAAACGCAGCCAGAGAGTGCGTGGAAGAAGAGAATTAAAGATAGATTTTTGTTTGTTATAAAAGAAAGTCTGGCCAACGTGAGGAGATAGGCTGGATACCACAGAGCTTAGTTTTACACAGAAGATAAGAGAGAGAGAGAAAAGGCTGAATCTTTGGGGAGTTCTTGGAGGCTATCAGAGAGAAGACTGAGGCAAGAACGACAGAGAATCCACGACGGCTGTTGACATTAGAGTTCCTTCTTGTTCTTGTTTCCCTGAGTCTTTATCATTAAACTTGTGCACTGTCATTATGAATATGTCTGAGTAGTCTCTTTTAGATTCCGGTTTGCTATGTATCCCTAAATTAACTATTCATGTTCCTTTGTGATTTAATACAATTCAATTGAGTAAAGTTATTTTCCTTGCTTAATTTATTTAATCGTTATAATTTGGCCAATTATAAAGATTAGTATTTTGTTAGCTTATATGTGACAACTGCGGCTTTCAATTGAATTCAGGAAAATAACCGGTTAGTTTAGAGACGGTAATTCCTCTAATTGCTAATTGACCGATAATCTAGGTTGTTCTTAAGGCGGTTAGTAAACAGTGGGTTCGTAACGAGAGTTAGAATTTGGTCTTTGCTAGCTAGAATTTGCTAAGCGGGAGACCGGAGGTGAATTAACTTTGTCCTAGGGTTTTACTCAGAATTATCTTGGAAATCGCTTTGGAATAGGAATTACAGATTTAGGGAAAAATAGTAAACCGGGATCTCTTTCCCAAATCAGTTTCATAACAATTATTTTCTTGCTATTTACTGTTTTACAATCTGCTTACAGTTTTTAATATCTGCAATCAAAACCCCAATTTCCTGTTTTTATTTGTTATTTAGTCTTTTTATTTCCTTTCCGTTTAGTAAAGATTTAAACTAGACATCGCCTCCTCTGGTTCGATACTTAGGGAATACTCTCTATTAAAACTTGCTAGAATTGACCGGTACACTTGCCGTTAGGTTTTACCTCAACAAGTTTTTGGCGCCGTTGCCGGGGAGGCACGGTTATTTAGTTTAATCTTTATTTTATTTATTTTGTTCTTTTGCTATTTCCTTCTATTTTGTTTAGATTTTCTGTGTTTTAATTTTCTTTATCTTTTTCGTTTATTTAATTTGATTCTCGTTTTCTGTCCCGTATTGCGGATTTCGATCAGTATAGTTGTTAGGTTAGTTAGTCGTTTTTGTTTTATGTTATTTTAGATTTTCTTTTTCTATCTTTTAATTTTACTTTTATGTTTTAGGAGATAGCTTAAGGCAAATCCTGTTAGTTAATCTGTTTTTAATTTGTTCTGATTTCTGGTTTGATTTTGCTTTAAATATTCTTTTATCTTCCAGATTTTATTTCTGATTTTATTTCTTTATTTGAATATTTTATGTTTAGTAGTTTGGATTTTTATCTGCATATCTTGTGAGTTAATTTCTTTTTTCTTCCTCTGATTTTTGTTATTTTATTCTAATTACTGTTGTCCTTTTTAATTTACGCTATTATAGCTTCAGTTTACTAACTCTCGGTTTATGGTTAAAACTCACTCTACAGGAGAACCGGAGTTCGAGCTCAATCTCGAGATCGAGAGATTCGCAAGACAGCTTCGCAGGGATTTGAATCTGGATCCACCGGTTGAAGAGCAGGTCCCTGAACCACCTGTTGACGAAGAGGCTCCGGAAATTCAGCCAGCAGTTAACATGGCGAACAACCAGAGGCAGATGAGGGACTACACCCGTCCAAGTGTTGAAGGGTTGGCGTCGCCAATAGTGATTCCTGCATTGCCGGCAGGAGTGCAGTGACAGTTCAAGACCCACTACGTGACCATGGTGATGAACGCACCTCAGTTCAGCGGGACGGTTACTGAAGACCTGAACGTCCACCTCACCACATTCCTGAGATTGGTAGGTGCGTGTTCGACGCCAGCTTCGCAGGAGGTTGCTCGGCTCACTCTGTTTCCATTCTCCCTGAGGGATAGAGAAGCTGAATGGTTGAACTCGCTGGCGCCCGACAGTATTACTACCTGGGAAGAGTTGGCTAATGCATTTTTGGCGAAGTATTTCCCACCCTCTCGGATGCTAACCATGAGAGGTGAAATCACTAACTTCAAGCAGTTTGCTGGTGAGACCTTGTCTGAAGCTTGGGAGCGTTTTAAGGGGATAGTAAGGAAGGTACTGCATCACGGACTAGGAGAAGAGGTTGTACTGCAGTCGTTTTACAAGGACTTGGATTCTTCTAGCCGGTTGTTGGTTGATACATGTGCTGGAGGAAGTTTGATGGAGCTGCCCATTGCAAGAATCAAAGAGCTGTTAGAGACTATTACTACAGCAGCTAATCAGTGGGGAGGTACTAGGATTGGAGAAGCTGCACCGAAGAAACCTGCTGGAGTTTATGAAGTAGATTCGAATACTTTTCTGGCTGCCAAGATAAAGGCGATGTCAAAGCAGTTTGAGCGTATGTGTGCAGTGAAGAATCCGTAGTCAAATGCGGCAGCTGTTCCTGAGGTTTTTCCACCTTGTGAGTATTGTGGTAGGGCTTCTAACATGTGCCAATGTACTCCACCGCAAGAAGAGGCAGCGAATTATGTTGGTAACAGACCGGGTAATTATTTTGGGAATCAAGGTAATCCGGGTTACCACGTTCAGCAGCAGAATCGTTACCAAGCTGGTGGTAACAGCAACTACAATCAGAGACCTCAGTAGCAGTATAATCCTTCCTATCAGAAGCAGCCGCTGCAGAATCAGCAAGCACAGAATTCGGGTGCTGGAGCGTCTTCTAGCATGGATGAAGTTCTGGCCAGGATGAATGATTTCATCACAGTTAACACGAAGAAATTTAATGAGCTGGAAGCCTTCAACCAGGAGCAGAGGACCTTCAATAATAATTAGAGGACATTCAATAGGAACATCGAGACTCAACTGTCTCTGTAACGCCCCTATTGAACATATTTATAGCGGAAATAAAATACTAAAGGCGTACAGACCATCGGGTTCCAAACACCCGGTACCAAACCTCACCAAAATACAACTTAATGATTACAATTGTCATGGCCTGAACCTCAAGAAAACTTAACAAAAGTAAAACCAATAAAAACACATAAACACTCAAAGCCTAATCCCATCCCAATCACTCGTTCTCTTCGTGGTCACCTGTAAAATAACTCGTACCTGCAAGATAAAACCAAGCAGCCCACCCCGAGTGGGGTGGGTCAGTTCCCTGGAATGGAACTGGTACGATCCTCCAAAAACAAACTCATAATACAACTCTTAAATAAATAATAGCTTGAAAACAAACACTTAAAACACTCAGAGGAACAAAGCATTTCACGAATCACCAATTCAAGATAACAAGATAAGAATGAAGGTTAATAACAGAAAGATAAAGTTAGTGAAACGAAATCACATCATGTGTTAGTGAACGTCCTTTTCCTTAGTTAAACCCAATTCCCGTTAGGAGTAGAAAGACTCAGGTAGTCGCAAAGGACAAGGAATGATAAAATAGATCCAAGAACCAATAACTCAAGAATGGAATAATTCAACTGGGAGAGATGGCCCCCACCGCCAAGCACGTCCTTTTAGGACAGGGGATATACAGCCCCTCACTGTTTATCACGTCCCCTTTGGGGACAGGGGATATACAGCCCCTCACTGTCTATCACGTCCCTTTTTGGGACAGGGGATATACAACCCCTCACTGTCTATCACGCCCCTTTTTGGGACAGGGGATATACAGCCCCTCACTATTACCATTGAAGACGCGCGCACGTCGAAACCTCAAGAACCAGCTCATGGATGAAACGATATCCAGAGTCAAAAGAAAGATTTCCAAGATTGACCTTTTTCCAAATTCCCACTAGATCACCAACTACCCAGAGCAATACCAAAACACTCAGTCCTACAGAGTGCAGAAGCGTAAACCCTAAGCAGTCAATGTCTAACAGGGCACCAAATAGAAGGAACCAATACCCATGTAAGTTTCACATCCAAGGCTCAGTTAGTCACACAAGCTGAGTTAGTCACACAACCATTTCCTTTTTAGAAATTCCTCTTAAAGTCAGTTAGTGTTTTCCAAAACATTCCACAAGTCAATCAGCAAAAATATCGGAGTACGAGAAATCGTACCTGGTATGTGAAGAACAATAACTAACTCGAATAAGTGATTCCCCAATAGTAACCTATAATTAAGGTGTTCCAAGTGTCGATTAGTTAAGAGACTTATAAACTAAACAGCCTTCTTCACTTACTGAGTAATAGTTTCAGGTTTACCATTATCCTGTTACAAAGGTTTGGGCTTGACTTGTTAACTAAATCCTTGTTAGGCCCATCTCGTTTAGTTTGGAATGATTAAGAATCTATTCCTGAGAGTGGCCCAAACTTTCTTTGAATTGTTAAAGTGGGCTTTGGAGTTCATAGACTTGGGCTTAGTAGGTTAGCCCAAGACCGTGCTACGTCTATGTTGTGTAATTAAACCCTTAAATTAATACTGACTATTTAATTACACACCAACTAAAACCTAAGGTTTAACATATATATATATATAATCTACTTATTATAACCATCACAAAGATTATTATTTCCCTCAACTATTTTAATGTATTTATATACATATATATTATATATATCTTTATGTATTAAAATTTACCCACAACATTTTTAGGAAATTTTACTGTATTTATTAATGTTCAATAACTACTAGGCTTAACACAACCGACTTATGGTTTATAAAATAATGTGTTTCCTTTATATATTTAATATATATAAGTATACCCGTACTAGAAATTAACTAAGACATTTCCCTATGTAACTTATTATATTTAAACTATCTTATGACTACAACCTTAAACTGTACTCCAAGTATATTTCATGAAGTATTTCTTTTACTATATCTTAGGATTCTAGCTCTTATAATATTTAGTTATTATAAGTGTTAATTTAATTAGTTCCTTGTTTTACTCTAAGTTACTACTTAATTCCCTTTTTATAAATGCGTAAAAATATATATATTTATTCCTTAGTTTAATTAAAATATTAACTCCCATATAATATAGTAATAAAATGTAGGATAATTAAATTCCTTAATTTATATAAGTTCCTACTTAAGTAAGTATATATACATATATGTAAATAATTTTACTTCTCTCAAAAGCTAATACCAAAACATTTATAAACTTACTGTTATAAAATGTTAATTTAGTTTCCTTTATTTTCCCCAGCTTAAAAGTTAATTAACAAACCATACTTTAATTTTTGGTTACATTAAAAACCTTATATTATAAGTTATTCTTATGAAAACCTCATAAACACAATTTTTAAAACCTTTTACCATTGCCCAAAAATCCCCAAACTTAATATACAGTAATTATAACATTTTAGACATATTATAAATTTTTATTTCATAAAAATATCTTTTTAATTTAGCCAAATAATTCCAGAAAACCCGTAACTTGCAAAAATCATAACTTATGTTTAAAAACTCCAAAACCATAATAATTTACATCAAAATAAACTAGATTAAATAAGGAATCCATGGTTAAAATTTCAAGTCAAAATACCTTCGGGAAGGCCATTAACTAAAATCAACAAGTTAGAGCTATTTACTGAATTTTATAGAAACTTATAACAGTTTTTAATTACCCGATCTAATCTCGGCCGTCCAATCTTTTAAAACGAGATCGGACGGCCCCTGAACTCCCAGTTCTTCACCGATTTCAGAAACCCATCGAGTACTAAATCTCAATTTTCTCCTAATCCACAGAACGAAATCGAGTGATTCTTGTTTCTATAGTTTCGAAATCAAATTTCGGTTCTAATGATACTGGTTTCCCCAATTATAATGCAGTATTCGATGGAATTCAAATTCAGTCCAAATGTTAGGGTTCGTATTCGATACAGTTTTCGATTCGAAAACAATTCTAACAAATTCTCCTAATCTAACACGTAATTGATTAAATTGAGACATGGGTTAGACCGGTAACTTGATTTCGAATGACAATAATGGAGCAATTGATCGGAAACTTACCGGAGTTGTGCGAATTGAGTGAAATCAAATCCGAAAATCTGGAAAAATTCGAACTTTGAGCAGTTCACGAGGCCAACTTTGAGGATCTATAACTAGAAGTACAAATCGAGTTAGGCTATGTGTAAGGGCTCATTGGAAAGAGCAAACTTAGATCTACGTATTGATAGCAAGAACTAATCCTAACTCGCATCACACAGAAAGAAATTGAAGTCGCAAATCACGAGTTTACCTTACAGTTTCGGTATGATTTTATGTGCTGGCGAAACCGAAACTTTAGACGCCTTGTTCTTCCAATCGGTTGAGAATTGGCTTAGGCCATCAACATGAAAGTTTTAGAGGAATTAGAGATTTTCAAAACGAGCTAAAGAACATGGAATTTAGATGAGGAACGAAGAAGTTATGGCTGATCGAAGTTACCTGATTCGAAAGATAAAACTGAATTGCAGTTTCGGTTTTTGCAGGGTGGCTACTTTGACTCTATTTTCCGGTTGATTCAGAAGGGTTTGTATGAGTTATGGTTGTTTAGAGGGAATGTAGGAGAAGATAACAAAGAAGACGACACTCAAAAATTCATTAAGATGAGAAAGTTATGAAGGTCACAAGATAGGTCAAAACCTGTTTTCTGTTCCGAAAATCTAGCAGATAAATCTTTAAGTGTTGGGGCGCGATTCCGAGGCGGCGATGAGTCAGCAGTCCATGCCACGTCAGCCTTTATCAAAATTTTGGCTCTAAACTTCATTTGATCATAACTTTGGCTAGGATGATCCGTTTTTGACGTTCTTTTTATCGATCTTCATGGTTTTCCATAACCTATTTATTGGTATAGGTTTCATGGCCTGGTTTGACCATTCTCAAAAAGTCAACCCT
Organism: Limonium bicolor; assembly: GCA_023374045.1. NCBI lineage: Eukaryota > Viridiplantae > Streptophyta > Magnoliopsida > Caryophyllales > Plumbaginaceae > Limonium > Limonium bicolor. The sequence continues at coordinate 62,583,261 of CM041783.1, forward strand.
AGCAAGGCTTAATAAGCTTTAAGGTTTCTAGAATTTTATATTGACTTTTATGTTTCAAAACAATGTTCCAACACTTCCTAAAATCTTTATAATATAGTTGGAGTGTTTAGAAATTTTCCCAAGATTTATTGACTTATAAATCTTATTATTAAATTCATAATACTATATAATAATATATAATAATTAGGGTTAAATGGGAGAAACCCCTAAATAAATTTCACAATTCCATATAATAATTTAATATTCATAATTCCATATAATAATTTAATATTTAATAAAAGAAATCCCCTAAATTAATTTAAATTAATTTAGGGGTATTTCAGTATATCCCCCTTAAAAGAAACTTCGCCTCGAAGTTTAACGATCAACTAATAGGCACTCACACCGCTTCGGGTGTGCTGAGACAATAATAATTCCAATGAAATTCCATACCATTCCAATCCTTTATTTCCATTTCAACATTCCACTCGAGAGTACCGAAATCAAATCAAACTGAATCAAAATATAAACTGAAACAAAACACAAACGTGACAAACTACTGTGCCACAATGTAAAACTACGTACATACATACACCTCTCACACTACTAATACTCTTCTCCCTCTACTTGCAATGCAACAAGGCATAATCCGGATGAGATAACGAAGGAGGAGTATGCCAGCATATCCCCCTTAAAAGAGCTAAGGTACGCCCTCGTACCGCCACTAACGTGAATCACATCAGGATAGCAGGGTATCATGTAAACAGATGTGGGTACTTTACTCTCATGGAGTCCTCGGTCTCCCAAGTAGCTTCCTCAACCCCATGATGTTCCCAAAGAACCTTCACTAATTTAACTGATCTGCCTCTCGTTTCTCGGACCTTCGTGTCCAAGATCTGTATAGGAGTCTCCTCATACCTCAGTGTAGGCTCAATCTCCAACCTCTCTGGCTGCAGTACGTGAGAAGGGTCAGGCATATACTTCTTCAACTGAGATACATGAAACACATCGTGTACCTTCCCCAACTCCGCTGGTAGCTCGAGTCTGTAAGCGACTGGGCCCACTCGCTCCGTAATCCTGTACGGGCCGACATACTTAGGGCTTAGCTTCCCCCTCATCCCAAACCTGAAGATGCCTCTCATCGGAGACACTCGTAAGAAGACCATGTCTCCCAACTGAAACTCGAGCTCTCTGGTACGCTGATCCCCATAAGACTTCTGTCTGGACTGCGCTGCCCTCATGTGCTGCTGAATAACCCTGACGTCATCCTGCAGTGTCTGAATATACTCGGGCCCAATCAAGACTGCCTCAGCAGGGTCACTCCATGATAAGGGAGTCCGGCACGGCCTGCCATAAAGAGCCTGGAATGGTGCCATGCCGATAGACGCATGGTAAGAGTTATTGTAGGAGAACTCTACCAGGTGTAGACGCTCTACCCAACTCCCCTGATAGTCCAGAGCGACTGCTCGCAACATATCCTCCAATGTCTGAATAGTCCTCTCAGTCTGCCCATCAGTCTGCGGGTGAAAAGCTGTGCTAAGTCGTAGCTGAGTCCCAAATGCCTCCTGCACCTGACGCCAATATCGACTGAGGAAACGAGTGTCACGATCAGAGACGATCGTCTTCGGTACCCCATGGTACCGGATATGCTCCGTGGTGAACACCTCAGCCAGTTTGGGCACCTTCCATGTGTCCTTGATAGGTATGAACCTAGCTGTCTTGGTCAACCTATCGACTATAACCCATATGGCGTTCAGTCCACCTCTAGCTGGAGGGAGACCGACCACAAAATCCATGCTGATGTCGTCAAACTTCCAGCACGGTACTGGTAGTGACTGAATCTGGCCTCCTGGTCGACGATGCTCAAACTTCACCTTCTGACAAGTGAGGCACCGAGAGACGAAATCAGCTACATCCCTCTTCATCCCGCTCCACCAGAATAATTGCTTCAAGTCCTTGTACATCTTGGTGGCTCCAGGGTGTACTGATAATGTCGAGGAATGAGCCTCTGAAAGAATCCTGGTCTGAAGTTCTGTCGCATCCTGAGGAACGCAGAGTCTGCCTCTGACTCGAAGGTGTCCCTCGCTGTCCAGCTCGTAGTCATACTTCAAACCGTCAGTCAACCCGTCTGCTAACTTGTCTGATGCCCTGTAGATAAACGTCACTGTCCTGGGCTGCATACACCTCCTCAGCTATCGTGGTCGTCTCTATCAAGCAAGAAGTGAATAAGCTCTTCTGCTCAGAGCATCTGCCACAACATTTCCTTTCCCTTCTGTGTACTGGAGGTTGATGTCATAATCGGCCAGTAGCTCAACCCATCGTCGCTGTCTCAAATTCAGCTCCTTCTGGGTCCAGATGTACTTCAGACTCTTATGGTCTGTCATAATCCGGACTGTGGCTCCATACAAGTAATGTCGCCAGATCTTCAAGGCGAAGACTATGGCGAGGAGCTCAAGGTCGTGGTGGGGTAATTCTCTTCGTGCTTCTTCAGCTGTCTAGAAGCATACGCTACTACTCGGCCATGCTTAGTACTCCACCAATCCCTCTGCCTGAAGCATCGCAATATACCTCGTACCCCTCGTTCCCCTCTGGGATATCAATACTGGAGCTGTGGTCAAGGCGTCCTTCAGCGCCTGGAAGGAGACCTCACAAGCCTCTGTCCATACAAAGGGCTGTCCTTCTTCATCAGAGAGGTCAAGGGTTTGGCTAGCCTGGAGAAGTCCTTCACAAAGCGTCTATAGTAGCCAGCCAACCCAAGGAAACTCCTAACCTCTGTCACGGTGCGAGGTCTATGCCAGCTCTTCACTGCCTCAATCTTAGCTGGGTCTACTGAAACTCCCTCAGCTGAGATCACGTGTCCAAGAAATGACACCTTGTCCAGCCAAAATTCACACTTGCTAAACTTGGCATATAACTGTTTCTCCCTCAGCGTCTCCAAGACTGTCCTCAAATGCTGCTCATGTTCCTCTTTGCTCTTGGAGAAGACTAGAATGTCGTCTATGAATACGACTACCGACTTATCTAGCTGGGCTTGGAAGACTCTCTGCATCAAATCCATAAATCTCGCCGGTGCATTGGTCAGTCCAAACGGCATCACTGTGAACTCATAGTGGCCGTATCTGGTCCGGAAGGCTGTCTTCTCAATGTCTGGCTCAGCTACAGCTATCTGGTGATATCCGGAACGCAGATCAATCTTAGAGAACACCTTTGCTCCCCTCAGCTGGTCGAACAAGTCATCGATCCTGGGCAGTGGGTACTTGTTTTTGATCGTGACATTGTTCAGCTCTCTGTAGTCTATACACAGTCTCATGCTTCCGTCCTTCTTCTTGACGAACAGCACAGGAGCGCCCCAGGGTGAGACACTGGGTCTGATGAAGCCCTTATCTAGTAGTTCCTGCAACTGCTTCTTCAACTCGACCATCTCTGCAGGGCCCATCCGGTAGGGAGCCTTAGCAATCGGTCCCGTGCCAGGTACGAGGTCGATGTTGAATTCAACCTCTCTCAATGGTGGTAGTCCAGGTAGCTCCTCTGGAAAAACATCGGGGTACTCCGACACAATGGGAACGTCGCTCCTGAACTTCGGATCCGTCCTCAGATCCTGGGCATAACAGTAGTAGGCAGTAGCGCCCTTGGACACTTCCTTCATCAGGGATAATGCCGATACAACCTTCACAGTCGGCTGCTTGGGTTGCATTCGGTATGATACTGTGATCCCTGTGGCTGACTTCAAGAGGAGACGATGCTGCAGCAGTGTAGTCTACCTCTGTACCGCTGTAGCGTGTCCATGCCCACAATTATGTCAAATCCCATGCCAGGGAAGACAATGGCATCAAGTAGGAAGTATGCTCCCTTGATGTGCATGCTCAGATTCTTGCACTGTTTACTACATTTGATCAACTCCTTGGATGGCAACAAAACTGAGCAATCATGGATATCCTCTGTGGGGGCATTTATCTTAGTATGAAATGCTTGGGATATGAAGGAGTGGGAGGCTCCAGAATCAAACAGGACGGTGGCCTCCACTCCATTAATTTGGAATGTGCCTACAATTATTGAGTGAAGTTTTAAGGTTTCTAGTAACTCTTCCAAAGTAGTTGTTCAAGGTTAATTGGTATACCTGTGATGACCGTTCCATTTCTCTTTGCTTGAGCCTGGTCCAACACATTCAGCCTGACCTCTAAATTTCCAGCTCCTACACGAAGAAATAATTCTTAGAATTTCCATTCTTATTGAAAGCTTCAGAGCAGTTTAATGATTACAGAGCTGAAATTGTAAAGTACATGGCTAGATCTGTCTAAAGGTCAGGTTTAATAGGCCAGGTTTCAGGTGAGTCTGGTTAATAATGGGTGTGGGGGCTGTGTTAGGCTTGATTCTCTTCACTCCATGGTAGATGAGTCTAGCTGCCCCACCAAAGATCAGTACATCACCTGACTTCAGGAGGATCTTGGTGGCAAGGTCCATCCTCTTCTGGTCACCGAATAGGAACTCCGCGTCTCCAAGTGATATGGAAACCACTGGAACTCCTTGGTGATGGATTCTAGGGATTCATCCTTATCTTGATGCAACCCTAGCTTACCTTCTTTTCCATAAAAATTGATGATGCAGACGTCTGAGGTTAGGTCTGGGACGGGCTCATCCTCCAATTCTGTGCTGCCTTAACTGCAGCTCTAATGATGGTCTGCAGTTCCTCCGGGATTGGTGGCACCTCCACTTCTTCATAGGTCTTGGTGGTGTGGTTCCACTTCTTACCTAGGCACATGATCTTCACCTTCATGGTTGAACCATTCTTGAAGGTAGGGGTGTAAAAATTTCCTTCCTTCACACCTAACTCCCTGATCTTGAGGATCAATGCATATTGGACTGCCGGGGTCAGGTACTCTCGTAGTAAGATCATCCCGGGTCTCAAGACCTCACACTTCTCTAGTGGGTGTGGTTTGGCTTCAAAAGGGATGTTGGGTGTGGTATAGGGCAAAATAGGAAAGAAAATATCGAAAGCAAGTGAACTCGGGTCATCCCTGGCTGCCTCGACGCGGTCCACCATGTTAAGGACTAGTGCCTTGCCCAGCCTCTGGGGGTAGTTCTGTCCCGGCCTCTGTGGATGACTCTGGGCAGGGCGACTGGTAGAAGGTCCAGCACCTCCTGTGCCACCTCGACCTCCTCCAGTAGTAGTAGCAACTGGGGCTCTAGTAGGGTTCCCGGTGCGTGGCTTGTAGTTCCTGGAATCCGGGTTCAGGAAGCATTCGAACGATCTGTGCCCCTTCCTACCGCAGTGGTGGTAGTCCACCAGGTTGCCCTTACAATCCTTGCCCGGGTGGTCCTTCTTACACCACTTGCAGAGGAACTTTCTCGCAAGTTGGTTCCCTGTTTCAGTCTCAAGGTTAGTAATTGATAACAAGATGTAACCACTTTGGAGTTTCTAATTTAACTCACCCTTAAATGGCTGGGAGCGGAGTGGCTCAGCATTAGTATAGGAGGGGACCATAGCCTTCTCGTCCCTCCCCTTGTAGAACTTTCCCTTCCTCTCGTAGTTCTGGGAAAAGTTTCCTCCATTTCCTCTTTCTCCATTCCCCTTCCTCTTGCCTAGCACAGAGTCCTGGTAGGCAATGGTGGTCTCACAGTCATTCGCGTCCTCCGCTAACTCCTGTGGTGACAATATATGTTAGTGGAGAAACCTTTGCGTACCAGAAATTTTAAATCATATTCCATACCTGTAGGATCATCCCTCTGGTGGAACCGATCATAGTCATGATCTTGAAGTTCAGGCCGGTATGGAATTTGTCCACCAGATATCTTGGAGCGTAAGCTCCCTCTCCAATAACAGAGAGTAGCTCCACAAACTTATTGTAGTACTCAGCAACAGAGAGACTCCCTTGCTTCAGCTGCTCGAACTCACTCCTCATCCTCTTCTGTAGATAGGATGGATAGAATTTAGCTCGCAGGGCCACTAGGAATGCCTGGAAGTCAAAGTTCGCCTGGGCCGTCAGCTCGGCTCTAGCAGTCTGCCACCATCGATGCGCGGGTCCCTGAAGAAAGTAGGCCGCTATGTCCACCTGGCGATTCACTGGAACATGCAGAGAAGTGAAGGCCTTCTGCATCTCGTCTATGTATTTCTCTAACGTCTTCGGTTCTGGTTGGCCTTCATAGATTGGAGGACGAAGGTCGTTAACCGCCTTCAGCCAGTTGAACTCCCGGGGACCATTCGGTGGTAGCGGTGGTGGCTGTGGGATCTGAGCCTGCTGTTGGGCCAATGCAGCTGTCACAATCTGCGCTATGACCTCCGGGGTGACAGCGTCGGGTCCATAGCCTCCCGAGGGACCAGCTCCTCCTCTTCCTCCTCTTCGAGACATCTAGCTGGTATGACGGTTTTATACTCAGAAGGCGTATTGTAAAGTCTAACTATCTATGTATTAATATAATGAAATATTTATAACGTCCTAAGGACGGTTCATAGGTACGTGAAGTAAAACATAAGTAGTAAGTATGGGATAAGAGTCACACGCCTTTCTAGAATTCTCACTTCCCAATTTTACCCCAGTTCCCCAGTTTTAAGTGCACCAATAATCTAAGTGTTTCACTCGGCTTGTCTTCTCGGGTTCAGAGCGTAACTACGCTCTGATACCACTTTCTGTAACACCCCTATTGAACATATTTATAGCGGAAATAAAATACTAAAGGCGTACAGACCATCGGGTTCCAAACACCCGGTACCAAACCTCACCAAAATACAACTTAATGATTACAATTGTCACGGCCTGAACCTCGAGAAAACTTAACAAAAGTAAAACCAATAAAAACACATAAACTCTCAAAGCCTAATCCCATCCCAATCACTCGTTCTCTTCGTGGTCACCTGTAAAATAACTCGTACCTGCAAGATAAAACCAAGCAGCCCACCCCGAGTGGGGTGGGTCGGTTCCCTGGAATGGAACTGGTACGATCCTCCAAAAACAAACTCATAATACAACTCTTAAATAAATAATAGCTTGAAAACAAACACTTAAAACACTCAGAGGAACAAAGCATTTCACGAATCACCAATTCAAGATAACAAGATAAGAATGAAGGTTAATAACAGAAAGATAAAGTTAGTGAACGTCCTTTTCCTTAGTTAAACCCAATTCCCGTTAGGAGTAGAAAGACTCAGGTAGTCGCAAAGGACTAGGAATGATAAAATAGATCTATAAACCAATAACTCAAGAATGGAATAATTCAACTGGGAGAGATGGCCCCCACCGCCAAGCACGTCCTTTTAGGACAGGGGATATACCCCTCACTGTTTATCATGTCCCCTTTGGGGACAGGGGATATACAGCCCCTCACTGTCTATCACGTCCCTTTTTGGGACAGGGGATATACAACCCCTCACTGTCTATCACGCCCCTTTTTGGGACAGGGGATATACAGCCCCTCACTGTTACCATTGAAGACGCGCGCACGTCGAAACCTCAAGAACCAGCTCATGGATGAAACGATATCCAGAGTCAAAAGAAAGATTTCCAAGATTGACCTTTTTCCAAATTCCCGCTAGATCACCAACTACCCAGAGCAATACCAAAACACTCAGTCCTACAGAGTGCAGAAGCGTAAACCCTAAGCAGTCAATGTCTAACAGGGCACCAAATAGAAGGAACCAATACCCATGTAAGTTTCACATCCAAGGCTCAGTTAGTCACACAAGCTGAGTTAGTCACACAACCATTTCCTTTTTAGAAATTCCTCTTAAAGTCAGTTAGTGTTTTCCAAAACATTCCACAAGTCAATCAGCAAAAATATCGGAGTACGAGAAATCGTACCTGGTATGTGAAGAACAATAACTAACTCGAATAAGTGATTCCCCAATAGTAACCTATAATTAAGGTGTTCCAAGTGTCGATTAGTTAAGAGACTTATAAACTAAACAGCCTTCTTCACTTACTGAGTAATAGTTTCAGGTTTACCATTATCCTCTTACAAAGGTTTGGGCTTGACTTGTTAACTAAATCCTTGTTAGGCCCATCGTTTAGTTTGGAATGATTAAGAATTTATTCCTGAGAGTGGCCCAAACTTTCTTTGAATTGTTAAAGTGGGCTTTTGGAATTCATAGACTTGGGCTTAGTAGGTTAGCCCAAGACCGTGCTACGTCTATGTTGTGTAATTAATCCCTTAAATTAATAGTGACTATTTAATTACACACCGACTAAAACCTAAGGTTTAACATATATATATAATCTACTTATTATAACCATCACAAAGATTATTATTTCCCTCAACTATTTTAATGTATTTATACATATATATTTATATATATCTTTATGTATTAAAATTTACCCACAACATTTTAGGAAATTTTACTGATTTATTAATGTTCAATAACTACTAGGCTTAACACAACCGACTTATGGTTTATAAATAATGTGTTTCCTTTATGTATTTAATATATATAAGTATACCCGTACTAGAAATTAACTAAGACATTTCCCTATGTAACTTATTATATTTAAACTATCTTATGACTACAACCTTAAACTGTACTCCAAGTATATTTCATGAAGTATTTCTTTTACTATATCTTAGGATTCTAGCTCTTATAATATTTTTATAAGTGTTAATTTAATTAGTTCCTTGTTTTACTCTAAGTTACTACTTAATTCCCTTTTTATAAATGCGTAAAAATATATATATTTATTCCTTAGTTTAATTAAAAATATTAACTCCCATATAATATAGTAAATAAAATGTAGGATAATTAAATTCCTTAATTTATATAAGTTCCTACTTAAGTAAGTATATATACATATATGTAAATAATTTCACTTCTCTCAAAAGCTAATACCAAAACATTTATAAACTTACTGTTATAAAAGTTAATTTAGTTTCCTTTATTTTCCCCAGCTTAAAAGTTAATTAACAAACCATACTTTAATTTTTGGTTACATTAAAAACCTTATATTATAAGTTATTCTTATGAAAACCTCATAAACACAATTTTTAAAACCTTTTACCATTGCCCAAAAATCCCCAAACTTAATATACAGTAACTATAACATTTTAGACATATTATAAAATTTTTATTTCATAAAAATATCTTTTTAATTTAGCCAAATAATTCCAGAAAACCCGTAACTTGCAAAAATCATAACTTATGTTTAAAAAACTCCAAAACCATAATAATTTACATCAAAATAAACTAGATTAAATAAGGAATCCATGGTTAAAATTTCAAGTCAAAATACCTTCGGGAAGGCCATTAACTAAAATCAACAAGTTAGAGCTATTTACTGAATTTTATAGAAACTTATAACAGTTTTTAATTACCCGATCTAATCTCGGCCGTCCAATCTTTTAAAACGAGATCGGACGGCCCCTGAACTCCCAGTTCTTCACCGATTTCAGAAACCCAGTCGAGTACTAAATCTCAATTTTCTCCTAATCCACAGAACGAAATCGAGTGATTCTTGTTTCTATAGTTTCGAAATCAAATTTCGGTTCTAATGATACCGGTTTCCCCAATTATAATGCAGTATTCGATGGAATTCGAATTCAGTCCGAATGTTAGGGTTCGTATTCGATACAGTTTTCGATTCGAAAACAATTCTAACAAATTCTCCTAATCTAACACGTAATTGATTAAATTGAGACATGGGTTAGACCGGTAACTTGATTTCGAATGACAATAACGGAGCAATTGATCGGAAACTTACCGGAGTTGTGCGAATTGAGTGAAATCGAATCCGAAAATCTGGAAAAATTCGAACTTTGAGCAGTTCACGAGGCCAACTTTGAGGATCTATAACTAGAAGTACAAATCGAGTTAGGCTATGTGTAAGGGCTCATTGGAAAGAGCAAACTTAGATCTACGTATTGATAGCAAGAACTAATCCTAACTCACATCACACAGAAAGAAATTGAAGTCGCAAATCATGAGTTTACCTTACAGTTTCGGTATGATTTTATGTGCTGGGAAACCGAAACTTTAGACGCCTTGTTCTTCCAATCGGTTGAGAATTGGCTTAGGCCATCAACATGAAAGTTTTAGAGGAATTAGAGCTCTTCAAAACGAGCTAAAGAACATGGAATTTGGATGAGGAACGAAGAAGTTTGGCTGATCGAAGTTACCTGATTTGAAGAGAAAACTGGAATTGCAGTTTCGGTTTTTACAGGGTGGCTACTTTGACTCGATTTTCCGGTTGATTCAGAATGAGTTAGGGTTTATATGAATTATGGTTGTTTAGAGGGAATGTAGGAGAAGACAACAAAGAAGACGGCACTCAAAAATTCCTTAAGATGAGAAAGTTATGAAGGTCACAAGATAGGTCAAAATCGGTTTTTCTGTTCCAAAAATCTAGCAGATAAATCGTTTAAGTGTTCTGGGGCGCGATTCCCGAGGCGGCGATGAGTCAGCAGTCCATGCCACGTCAGCCTTTATCAAAATTTTGGCTCTAAACTTCATTTGATCATAACTTTGGCTAGGATGATCCATTTTTGACGTTCTTTTTACCGATCTTCATGGTTTTCCATAACCTATTTATTGGTATAGGTTTCATGGCCAGGTTTGACCATTCTCAAAAAGTCAACCCTAGCAAGGCTTAATAAGCTTTAAGGTTTCTAGAATTTTATATTGACTTTTATGTTTCAAAACAATGTTCCAACACTTCCTAAAATCTTTATAATATAGTTGGAGTGTTTAGAAATTTTCCCAAGATTTATTGACTTATAAATCTTATTATTAAATTCATAATACTATATAATGATATATAATAATTAGGGTTAAATGGGAGAAACCCCCTAAATAAATTTCACAATTCCATATAATAATTCAATATTCATAATTCCATATAATAATTTAATATTTAATAAAAGAAATCCCCTAAATTAATTTTGGGGTATTTCAGTCTCAGATATCTCAGCAGTTGGCTCAGCGTCCTTTAGGCTCCTTGCCTAGTCAGTCCGAGCAGAATCCGAGAGAGCACGCCAAGGCAATCACATTGAGGAGTGGTACGCAGCTTGACCCGGTGGTCTTGAAGCTGAGGCTCCTCTTCCTAATGTAGAGCAGAATGAAGAAACTGCACCAGTAGGTTCTCAGGAAGAACCAGCTGAGGAGGAGGTGACGGTTAGCAAGACTACTAAGACTTCCACACCTCCACGTCTCGCAGTTGCTGAAGCGCCAGTTCCTTTTCCAAACCGGTTGAAGAAGAGAGACTTGGATGAGCAGTTTGGTAAGTTTTTAACTATTTTTAAGAAACTAACCATTAACATTCCTTTTTTTGAAGCTCTGAAACAGATGCCGATATACGCGAAGTTCATGAAGGACATCCTGTCCAACAGACGATCTTTAGTGGAGAAGGATACTGTGCAGCTTACCGAGAGCGTTTCAGCTGTTCTCTCGAAGAAGCTTCCACCTAAGCTTGATGATCCAGGTACTCCGGTCATACCTTGCGCGATAGGTAATGTGAATTGTGGTAAGGGTTTATGTGATTTAGGTGCGAGTATTAATTTGATGCCCTTATCCATGTATTTAAAGCTTGGTTTAGGAGAGTGTGAACCTACCCGGATTACTTTGCAATTAGCTGATAGGTCGATCATCCTACCTAGAGGGGTGGTCAGAGATTTAATTGTTTCAGTTGGTACTTTTGTTTTTCCTGCTGACTTTGTTATTTTAGACATGGAGGAAGACAAGGTAGTACGCTTATTTTAGGGCGACCATTCATGCGCACAGCAAGGACCCTCATTGATGTTGAAGGAGGGAAGATTATACTGCGGTTACATGATGAGCAGCTTGTCTTCGATATGACCAAGGCTGCTGCTCACCCTTCTGATGTTCATGCTTGTTTTAGTTTAGATTGTTTTGACACTTTGATGCAGGACTATTCTTACAACCCCACTGAGTTAGATGCATTGGAGAAGTGTTTGGTAGATTCCATAGAAACTGCTCACGATGATTCTGAAGTTTCTGCTGCAGCGTTCCAGCTTGCTGCTGGGAGGCCGTATAGGAAGAACCATCGGGTCGAGGAGGAGCCGTTGGACCGAGTCCCAAAGACGCTGGCTCCTTCTGTGGAATCACCACCTTCTCTTGAACTCAAGCCTCTTCCTAGTCACCTTAAATATGCTTTCTTAGTTCCTCCTACTGATTTACCTGTTATCATTTCTAATGCTTTAACTGATGAACAGAAGGAAGCGTTGTTGCAGATTTTGAAGAGGAATAAGGAGGCGTTAGGATGGTCCATTGCTGATATCAAAGGTATTTCTCCACGTTTTGCACTCACTGCATTTATCTTGAGGAGAATTACAAGCCATTGAGACAGCCCCAGCGGAGACTAAACCCGCACATGAAAGAGGTGGTTAAGAAGGAAGTTATCAAGTTGCTGGATGCAGGTATAATCTATCCGATCTTTGACAGCGAATGGGTAAGTCCTACTCAGGTAGTACCTAAGAAGGGAGGTTTAACTGTGGTACCTAATGATAAGGGTGAATTAGTCCCTCAGCGTACTATTACCGGGCATAGAGTTTGCATTGATTATAGGAAATTAAATGCCGCCACTAGGAAAGATCACTTCCCCCTTCCCTTTATTGATCAGATGCTAGAAAGGCTTGCAGGACAAGAATATTACTGTTTCTTAGATGGTTACTCCGGTTACTTTCAAATTCCAATTGCTAAGGAAGACCAAGAGAAAACCACCTTTACTTGTCCATATGGTACTTATGCTTATCGACGCATGCCTTTTGGTTTATGTAATGCTCCAGGCACTTTTCAACGTTGCATGACTGCTATCTTTGCTGAATTTATTGAAAAGTGCATCGAAATCTTTATGGATGATTTTTCTGTTTTTGGACCGACTTTTGATTCATGTTTGAGAGACTTGGACTTGATCTTAGCTAGATGCAGGGAAACTAACTTGGTGCTTAATTGGGAGAAGTGCCACTTCATGGTGCAGGATGGCATCGTGCTCGGGCATAAGATTTCTAGGAAAGGGATCGAGGTTGACAAGGCCAAGGTTGAAGTCATCGAGCAGCTACCACCACCATCGTCGGTAAAGGATGTCCGAAGTTTCCTCGTCACGCAGGTTTTTATAGGCGCTTTGTTAAGGATTTTTCTAAGATCTCTAAGCCTCTTTGTGATTTGTTGCTTAAGGATGCTAAATTTGAGTTTACGCAAGAGTGTTTAGATGCTTTCAATTTGCTTAAAGCTAAATTGGTTTCTGCACCTGTTATTGTTGCCCCTGATTGGTCGTTGCCTTTTGAGATTATGTGTGATGCCAGCGACTACGCATTGGGAGCAGCTTTGGGTCAGAGGCATGACAAGGTATTGAGGATAGTCTACTATGCTAGTAAGACTATGAATGAGGCGCAGAAGAACTACGCCACGACGGAGAAGGAGCTGCTGGCGATCGTCTTTGCTTGTGATAAGTTTCGACTGTACATCATTGGCAGCAAAGTCATCGTGCACACCGACCACTCCGCTCTCAGGTATCTCTTTGGGAAGGTTGATGCTAAACCTCGTTTGATCAGGTGGATTTTGCTTTTGCAGGAATTTGAAATTGAGATTAGAGACAAACCTGGAGCGTAGAACGGAGTGGCGGATCACTTATCCCGTATGGAAGTTCCAGATGATGGCAGGCCGATCAATGAATATTTCCCGGATGAGTATGTCTACATGATCGGTCATTCTACGGACCCTGAATATGCTGACATCGCGAACTACCTAGCCAAGGGCATCATTCCTCCAGAGTTGTCGTATCAGCAGAAGAAGAAGTTTTTCTCCACGGTCAAGCACTACCTTTGGGATGACCCGTTTCTTTTCAAGGTCTGTGCAGATGGTATGATTCGTCGGTGCGTTTCTGAGGAGGAAGCTAGAGACATCCTGACACATTGCCACGCTAGAGAAGCAGGGGGTCATTTTGGTCCGGCTAGGACAGCCGCGAAGGTTTTGGAGGCTGGTTTCTTTTGGAAGAACTTGAACAAGGATTGTTATCAGTTTGTTTCCACTTGTGATCAATGTCACAGGCAGGGGAATCTATCCAGACATCATGAGATGCCGTTGAATTCGATTTTGGAGGTTGAACCGTTTGATCTTTGGGGCATTGATTTCATGGGACCGTTCCCATCCTCTCAAGGTAACCTCTACATCTTGGTAGCAGTGGATCATGTCACCAAGTGGGCTGAAGCGATAGCAGCACCGACAAATGATGCGAGAGTGGTGCTAAAGTTTTTAAGGAAGAATATCTTTACCCGCTTTGGTGTCCCGCGAGCGATCATTAGTGACGGGGGTACACACTTCTGCAACAAACAGTTTGAAGCTCTTCTGCAGAAGTATGGTGTACGGCATAAGGTTTCTCTACCATATCATCCCCAGACGAACGGGCAGGCCGAGATCACCAACAGGGAACTTAAGTGGATTCTCCAGAAATCTGTTACATCTTCGAGGCGAGATTGGTCCCTTAAGTTAGATGACGCCTTGTGGGCATACCGAACTGCCTTTAAAACACCTTTAGGTATGTCCCCGTACAAGTTGGTTTTTGGCAAGGCGTGCCACTTACTTGTGGAGCTGGAGCACAAGTCTTTTGGGGCAATCAAGGTACTAAATTTTGATCTGCAAAAGGCTGGTGACAAGCGAAAGTTACAACTGTGTGATCTGGAGGAGTTTAGAGAGGAAGCTTATGAAAACGCCAAAATCTATAAGGAGAAGACGAAGAGGTGGCATGATAAGCTATTGGTCAAGCGTGAGTTTCACGTTGGGGATAAGGTTCTACTATTTAATTCCCGTCTGAAGTTGTTTCCAGGAAAGTTGAAGTCTCGTTGGTCTGGACCGTTCACAGTGACGAGTGTCTCGCCTTATGGGGCCATCGGTTGAATCAATACGGAAGGGGAGACATTCAAGGTCAACGGGTCTCAGCTGAAGCATTATCTCAGTGGTGACATCGCCGAAGTCCATTCGGTGATCACGGTGCATGATCCTCAATACTGATCTTACAATTGCACGGTCTAGCCAAAGACCGAAAAGACGGGCAGCTCATTGGGAGGTAACCCAATCTCTTTCCTTTATCTTTTGTTTTTGGTTTTGATTCATGTTTTGCTTGTTCTAATTCTTTTGTTAGTTGTTTTCCTCTGTTTGGTTTTAATTAAGTTGTAGGTTTGGTGAAGGACGAGGAACAGAGTGCTAAGAAGAAGAATTTCGGTGGCTTAACTGGGGGTGGTCCGGGACATGATCCGTGGCTTAAGTCCCGGACCAGACAGAGCAGGAAATCTCGGCTTGCTCAACAGGGGTGGTCCGGGACATTGTGCTTAACCTAAGTACCGGACCGACTAAGGCGCAGAATCTCGAACGAGAAATATGGGGTGGTCTGGGACATCGTCCATAACCTAAGTCCCGGACCGGATAGGGCAGGCAGTCTCGACGTCAAAACAAGGGTTGGTCCGGGACATTGTCCCCACCTTAAGTCCCGGACCAAGAGCAACTGCAAGTCTCGGCCTGTTTTAACATAGAGGTCCGGGACCTTATACATATCTTAGGTCCCGGACCAAGACCCGTTCAGAAAATAAAAAAATCCGACCTCCACTGTCATCTTCCCCTTTCTCACCTGCAATCCCTAGCTCCCGACCCATTACCACCGCCGTCCTCGCCATCTGCCACCACCCCCTGTTTCACCGCCTCACTGCCACCACCCCTATTTCGCCGCCTCCTTCATCACCGACACCACCCGCGGCTGCTCCACATCGTCACCACCACACCACCCTCCAGCTCCTGTCGCGGCAGCCACACCACACCTCCAGCCCACAGTTTTCCCACGCCACCACTTCCCCACCCAATCGCACCACCCGCCTGTTTCCACCTGCGTTTCACAAATCCTACCTCAGTCGCCACTTCACCACTGTCGTTTCCAGTTTCCATACTCACCGTCCCGGTCCGCATCGCACCACAAGACTCTCCCTGTGCCCACTCTCCAAATATCACCTGACACACCAATTTCAATCTCCAGAATTCTACATGGCACCAAAACGTGCTCGACGTTCTGTCACGGCCGGTGCTTCTTCATCCGCTGCCGCTCCTCCATCACCCGATGCAGCTCCAATTCGGGTCCGGGAGACTGTTGAGTCTGACTTCATCAGTGAAGCCGCTGCAAATTGGTACCGCGCACGCGAAAGAAAAATCATACCCGAAAGGTCAGTGTGTCCGACTTTGATTGCTGAATTTGATCTGGAAACACTCTTTAGTGCGTGTAGATGGTTATGTCTGCTTAGTAGAGGTGGGAGATTCTATCCGAGGTTAGTGAAATTATTTTATGAAATGCAACGTTGAATGAGGAGAGGGATGCTATAAATTCTGTGGTTAAAGGGGTGGCTATTACCGTGACTGCTACTAGCATTAGGCACTCTCTGGGATTACCTATAGCTGTTCGGGTTCCAACTGCGGAGAATAGGGCAAATATGCCATTGTTGGAACACCAGGCTAAGGAGTACTACATTAACCTGATTGTCAATGATCCGGAGGTTCAAAACCGGCAGTGGGGGAATAACCGGGACAAGCAGGTTGTCACGGGGGATAAGCTACCGACCCCTAGAGAGCGTCTGATTTTAGGGGTGTTGATGTATAATGTTCGCCCCCGGGAGTGCGCTGATCTGAATATGTATGATTGCTGGCTTATGCGCTACATCCTGGACGACGACTATGCCGCTGCAGGGGTTCCACCCGCTATGCATCGAATTATCTTCAACTCCATGGTCCGGGTGGTTGAGACCGATCACTCCGCTTCTCTCCCGTTCCCACACCTCCTACAGTCGTTATTTGCTGACGCGGGGGTGGATGTTTCTGATGAGCAGCCTCAGTATCCTCGGTCTACTCTAGATATGACAATGATGCGCTTCTTTCAGTGGGAGAAGATCGACGGGCAGTGGGTGAAGCGTCGACGCGCTGCACGGGCACCGTGAGCTGCTGACGCTGCTCAGGTTGCTGATGAGGATGATGCCTCTGCTTATGAGGCTGATGCTGCTGATGGTGCGGACCCAGACATTCCGATCCCTGCTGGACCGGCCCCGGGTTATGACGAGCTGCTGCGAGAGTTTAGAGACTGGAGGGGGATGGCCACAGCTTGTTTTGATGGGTTCTCGGATTATATGAATCAGATGGATAGTCGGCTGGACGGGATGAGCTCGACTATCTATGACTATGGTGCGCGACTCTCGGCTTTGGAGACGCCAGACAGAGTACGAGGCTCGGAAGGATGCACGGTTTGCTGAGCTCCAGGCTCGTCAGGAGGCCCGTTTCCGCGACTATGATGAGCGCTTTGCACAGCTGGAGTCCTGGCGCCTACCCCGTCAGTAGTCCATGAGTCGGTTTATGTCCTCTCCTTCACCGTTTTTCCATCTTTTATTACTTTTTTTTATGTCTTTTTGCTTTTTATCATTTGAGATATTTTGATGTTTTTTTTAGGTTGTTAGCTTTTGATTCATTTGGTTTTTATGTTTTCTGTTTGGGATGTAACTAATGATTCTGCACTTTTCTCTCCATGGTTAATGAAATGCTACTTTGTTGTAGTACTGTGTTTTGATATTCCTCCAGGATTGCTATTATTTTGATAAGTTTCACACACAATACAAAGGAGACTCTGCCCGATTCTTTCCAGAACTCCGTCCACACGATTATGTCAAAACTAAACCAGGGGAGTTTTGTTCTACCTTTTTCATCTTGTTTTAATTTTGAAGCAATGAGGGCATTGCTTGATTTTAAGTGTGAGAAAGGAAGGTTACACTTTGTTTTATATTGGAAGCAATGAGGGCATTGCTTGATTTTAAGTGTGAGAAAGGAGGGAGTTTACACTTGGTTTTATTGTGGTTATCAATTTGTTTCTGTTTTTCTATCACTGATTTTTGCTACCCTCAACAAATTTTTCGATTGAGACTTACTTGGTTTTAATTGGTGGTAAGATGAGTCAGTTGGGAATACCGTACAAGTAGCACATTCTCTGAAGTCGAATTTGGATTTCAAGTCAAAGACATTTGGGTTACGTTGTTTGTATGTACAGATTTTGCTAAATTTTATCTATTTTTTCAGTAAAAAGGTGAGACCATTTTTGTGACTATTTTTGTTTGGATTAACCTGGGGCTTTGGAAAGTTATGGTATGAAAGGAAAGAAAGGACAAAGGCAAGGTACTCCTCTAATCAATTCTGAACCGTAACAGGCCTCTCCCATCTGGTTATTAAGCCCTTGGAGTGCCTTATCATCATCTACCTAAGGTCATCTGATCTAGGATAGAAGGCCTAACACCGTTACATGGATGGGGAGAAAAGTCTGGGGGATGAAAAAGAATAACGCTAATTCAGAAAGAAGAAAAGTACTTTCAATCTAGTAAGTTATTGCAAATTCTTCTTGATTATGAGTACGTGGCAATGAAAGGTAATATGGAATATGATATTACATCTTGCCCCTTGTCATCCAATGGATTGTGGTGAGTAAAAGGAAAGTAAAGCCCCGGGTGGAATCTGGACTATATAGTTATGAAAATTTTCTCAAGCATTTATCAACGTTCCCACTTCACTGTTTATGAAAACCTGCAGTACTAACCATTGTGTCCTTTGGTTGTTGTTCAATACTAGATTTCCTTGTACACTTTTCCTTATCTGATGAGTCCCCGCTATTGAAATCCAGTATATTCTTATTGCAGTGTTTGCTTGAGGGCAAGCAAAGGTTAAGTGTGAGAAAGTTGATAAGTCGGGAATTTATCTATCTTTATGGGGCTTATTTGTGTTTAATTCATCATCATCTGTTAATAAATTCCCGCCTTATGGTTAGTTTTATGATTTTATTTGCAATTGTCTTCTATGATGGGTTTATGTGTTTTTCAGGCGAAAATCTCAAGAAAACGCATTCCCGATCATTGTAATGTATTTTGGGTCAAACATGTTGAACAGAGTGAAGACTTGCATGAATTCTCAATTTTAGGATGGGTCCGGGACATTGTCCATACCCTAAGTCCCGGACCATCCATTGGAGTTACTCTCGAACTGATTTAGAGACTGGTCCGGGACTTGTTACAAACCTTAAGTCCCGGGCCAACCAAAGGCACTACTCTCGACCTATTTTCAATGACCGATCCGGGACTTTATCCATACCCTAAGTCCCGGACCACACTTGGGGACAAACTCTCGGCGGATTTCAGAGACTGGTGGGACTTCATACCTGGACCAAGTCCCGGACCAATTAGATAAAACGCAGCCAGAGAGTGCGTGGAAGAAGAGAATTAAAGATAGATTTTTGTTTGTAATAAAAGAAAGTCTGGCCAACGTGAGGAGATAGGCTGGATACCACAGAGCTTAGTTTTACAGAAGATAAGAGAGAGAGAGAGAGAGAGAGAGGAGAGAGAGAAGGCTGAATCTTTGGGGAGTTCTTGGAGGCTATCAGAGAGAAGATGAGGCAAGAACGACAGAGAATCCACGACACTGTTGACATTAGAGTTCCTTCTTGTTCTTGTTTCCCTGAGTCTTTATCATTAAACTTGTGCACTGTCATTATGAATATGTCTGAGTAGTCTCTTTTAGATTCCGGTTTGCTATGTATCCCTAAATTAACTATTCCTGTTCCTTTGTGATTTAATACAATTCAATTGAGTAAAGTTATTTTCCTTGCTTAATTTCTTTAATCGTTATAATTTGGCCAATTATAAAGATTAGTATTTTGTTAGCTTATATGTGACGACTGCGGCTTTCAATTGAATTCAGGAAAATAACCGGTTAGTTTAGAGACGGTAATTCCTCTAATTGCTAATTGACCGATAATCTAGGTTGTTCTTAAGGCGGTTAGTAAACAGTGGGTTCGTAACGAGAGTTAGAATTCGGTCTTTGCTAGCTAGAATTTGCTAAGCGGGAGACCGGAGGTGAATTAACTTTGTCTTAGGGTTTTACTCAGAATTATCTTGGAAATCGCTTTGGAATAGGAATTGCAGATTTAGGGAGTAATAGTAAACCGGGATCTTTCCCAAGTCAGTTTCGTAACAATTATTTCCTTACTATTTACTGTTTACAATCTGCTTACAGTTTTTAATATCTGCAATCAAAACCCCAATTTCCTGTTTTTATTTGTTATTTAGTCTTTTTATTTCCTTTCCGTTTAGTAAAGATTTAAACTAGACATCGCCTCCTCTGGTTCGATACTTAGGGAATACTCTCTATTAAAACTTGCTAGAATTGACCGGTACACTTGCCGTTAGGTTTTACCTCAACAGAAATATCCCTCAGGTGTGAAGAACAACAGAGGAAACACTACATACTAAGTAGTAGCTAGACCTCGACCGACATTAAGTCAGTAAAACAAAGTGAGTGATCATGAAAGACATAACAGTATACACAATAGACTTCCTGTTCCAGAGAACTGGATAAAAAATCTATAACTCATCGAATTCGCACACGGTAAGAGATACCACGCGTCGATTGAGAAACCGTTATTCCCAAGATAGAAGGGATAAATGGGAGATGTACAACACATCAAGGATAACAAAAGGGCTAACTAAGCCCTAAAGTTATCAGAGTGCGCAGCAGAAGCTAGTATGCCATGATTCAAAGTTGAATATACCTAGTGAATACAAGTAAAGGGCGAAGTGTCTATGTGAATATACCTAAAAGCCTCACAGACCAGAACCGAAACCGGCTATGAGTTAGACAAACTCCTATGAGAATTCTGGATACAGGGACTAACCATCAATATGGTTAAGGTCCTTGACCGGAACGCATTGTAAAATACTTTATGACGACGGAATGTCTTAACCCAATGTTAAGTAATAACATATGGTCGATTACGCGGGCGTAATTCCTTTTAAGGGGGGTAGAGCGCAAAAACGCTTAGTGAATGTTTACGTACAATTGTACGTGAACGATGTGGTGCAAACACAAAATAATTGTTACGATGTTGTGCATGAGCACAAAAAATCGTTCTGATGATGAGTGTGTATGTTACATGAACATATGTACTCATTCATGGTCTAATTGTGGTAATTGCGCATAGAAGATGTGAACACCATTGTTATAAACGTACCTATATTGTTAACATTGGCGTGTAAATACAAGTGTGAGGGAGTAGAGAAACTCCCGGGGAACTAAAAACCCGACAGTATATGTTATTTAAGACTAAATGTAGTATTGTGATTTTGATCGAAAATATATTTTATATATATAGTATTGTGATGTATGAAGTGGTATAATTCTCTAGGTAACATGGTTAGTGGCAATTGGAAATAATTGATGGACAGAGTTCATCCCTTGGACATGTATTGCTTTGTGATTATGATTAGAAGATTAAAAAGATAGAAAATGGTAAATGTCTGAATTAGTTGCTGGTTGAAATTGAAGTGGGAGGTGAAACTTGATTCCCGGGGATCAAGGGAAACCAAACACAAATTAGGGTGGAGAGATAGTTCAACACTGATGCTGATCACTTCAGGGTCGGATGACTCTTGAAGCTTCCTGTAAGTGGTCACAAGTAATCACGTTAAGAATAATGCAATTAGCATAATTTGGATTTGGAGTTGTATTGCGTTTTCAAAAAGAGTTCCAATTGGTATTTTCAAAATTTCAATGGGCATTTTCAAGACTTCAATTAATATTCCAAGATTTTCAAATGGTATTTTCAAATGAAGGATTTCTTTTACTTGACCTTGTAAAAAGGATTTTCAATTGATACTTTTCCAATAAAGGATTTCGTTCTACTTAAACCCATAAAGAATAATTTTTGTATTACTTGCTCATGAGGCGAGGACGTATGAGCCTTTGTCTTCGGACCGGTGACATGAGAAGTATATGTTAAAATGTATGTGATTGTTTTGATCTTCCAAAGGACCGGGGACCAGAAGGTGTCCATCGCGACGGTATCTGCGGAATCACAGTGTATATGTACTCGACATGGGACTCGAGGACTGTGATGTCCTATAGTCTATAGACCGAGGCCATGAAGAGATGTAAAAGGTATTTCTGATTGTTATACATGCTAAGACATGTTATGTGATAGGTGGTATACGTTATCCAGACCTATGAGTCTGAAGGTCGATGTGTTATCCAGACCTTGGGTCTGAAGGTATGTCAAGTGTAACTAATATGTGAGATTCGTGTTGTAAAAGTAAACCCGGTATTCTAATTAAAGGATGCATGGGAAGTTGTGAACTTTGAGGACAAGTTCTTTTAAGGGGGTAGATTGAAATACCCCAAACCTTTATGTGTCAATTAATTATGTAATTATGATTTTCTAAGGCTAATTAAGTCCTTAAGAACGCTGGTGAAGAAAGAGAAACCAAAAGATAAAGGAAAACGTGTAAAAGTCACAAAATGCAAAAACGCGTATTTGATTATCTTGGGAGGTATATAACCTTAAATAGGGTTATAAACATATTCTTATACCCTAATTACACACTAAGAACATGTGGGGAAAATTCCTGAAGAAAACGGATCCAAATAATGCGTTAAAACACTAACGGAGTCTTAAAGCGCGTTTTTCGAGAAAACCCGAAAGCGTGACTTTAAACAGTTAAATGACCCCGTAAAAATTATGGTTGGTCATATAACTATTATTAAACATTAATGGGAGCTTAAGAACCATTAAAATTAAAGAAACGAAAAATTCCGGAAAAAACGGACCCGGGTGATGAATAGTGCCAAAACGAGAAATTTAAACGTGTTTCTTGCGAAAAGACGAAACCGCTCTCCAGGGATATTTAGTGGGACCGGTTTTCTAAGGGGATATATTAACCCCACTCACAATTAAACTAGCTCTTAATAAACTAGTCAACTATGTCCAAAAAGCAAAAAAGCAAAAGTACCACCTTTTTCAATCTCTCCTCCTTTATTTCACTTTACCCTCTTCTCTCTCCCTATTATTTTCTCTCTCTCTCATTTTTTTCCTTGTGCCCAGACCCCATCCTCCCTTTCTTCTTCCTTGGTCACGTTTTTGAGCTCCACAAAGAAGCTCCCATGGCTACTCCACCATCATCCATTTGCTCAAGCTCCATCAATGCTCCAAACTCGAAAATAATTACATATTTGAACTCCCCTCATCAAGCCTATCCTCTCTTTTCAAAATCCCAAAATGATGAATTTCATCTCCATGGGTTTTGGCCATTTGATGAGCAAATTACATCTCCTTGAAGCTTGGAGTCCTCTCTCTCATTTAAGGTAAGAAAACCCCAAGAAAAACTCTTTTCTTCCTTATTATCATGGCCAATTTTGCTTCTTTAATGCTCCATTTCCTTTCCTTGTATGAGCATGGACCAAGCTACAAAAGCTTAGTGGGAACCCTCCTCCAATTCATGTCAAAGGATTCATTCTAGAGGTCCAAAGGTGAGCCTAAATCCTTTTGTTTTAAAACCCCCTCTTGAATCCTAGCTTAAATAAATAAGTCTAGGTGTATTGTTAGTGCCTAATTATCCAAACTTGGGTAGTGATTTAGAATTGTTCAACCACATTGGCCCTTGGCCGATTTTGGATCAAGAAGAGGAGAAGAGAAGAATGGGAAAAGAATTTGAGAAACTTGAGGTAAGATAATCTACCTTAACATATACCCTCAATGTTTTAGAAATTGGGAATGGGTGAATTAATTGAATGAACCAAAATCTAGTTGTAAATGTATTGGATGACTTAAGAGAGAACTTGTGATTCTCTTAGTGTATGTGTTTGTGCAAAAAAATAGAATGTTTAAATGCATTGTGTGTAATGCAGGTGTTGCTTATACATATGGGAAATTCAGTGTTTAAAATTTTGTTATTTAAGGGCCTAAGAGCCAAGCATTTAAGATAAATGCACTTGAGTGTTGTTGTTGTCAATGTGGAGTTTTGGTGTGTTGGTGAGTACCTAGAAGAAGCCTTGTTATTGAGTTGCTCTAGGTGTGATAATAATGTTGTTAGTACGTTAGAGTGGTAACGAAGTTATGGCAAAATTTCTGTGGAAAATAAGTGTGTTAATGGTATTTTTGAGTGAGGATGACCTTGGGTTAACTAGGTATGTATAGAGATTGATTTGATTAATTGAACACCCTAGAGTGCTTGTTGAAGAGGTATAAGGAAGGGAGCAAAATCTGTAGCAATGATGGAGTTGGAAGTCCTCGAAATTCCTAGAAAAGAACTTGGATGTTTAACTTTGTGGAATGGTGAGTGATTTGGGTTGTGTAGATGCAAATGTCTTGAAGTGTTGGTATGGTCAAGGAGTGAATTGTAAATGGTTGTAGAAGATGGTAAACAATCAAGAAAATGCTTAGAAATGCACTAGTGTGCATAAGTGCAAGATGTGAAGTATAGATTTGTCAAATTGAGTAAGATTGTGTGATGAGTTGTTCAATGGTTTTAGGAAAGTTTAATGAGTGTTTTAAGTGCCTAAACATGTTTAGAAACATGTGGAAAGATTAGGAGAAGATTGGGTGTTGATTAAGGGTTGAATTGGGGTTGAAAAATGTGGTTTTAGCAGCTTTTTAGCAGGGTCCGGGACCTAGCCCTTGTTTAAGGTCCCGGACCAACCTTAAAAACAAGCCGAGAGTGAAAACTGTAAGTGGTCCGGACCCTAGTCCAGGACCAGGTCCCGGACCAATGTCAAAATATGGCCAAGAGTACATTTAAAAGATGGTCCGGGACTTTGGGTCCGGACCAAGTCCCGGATGATATACCCCAAACCTTAATATGTTAGTTAATTACATAATTATGATTTTCTAAGGCTAATTAAGTCCTTAAGATCATTGGTGAAGAAATAAAAACCAAAAAGAAAAAGAGAATGCGTAAAAGTCACAAAACGTGAAAACGCGTATTTAATTATTTTAGGGGGTATATAACCTTCACTAGGGTTATAAATATATTTTATACCCTAATTGCACATTAGGAACATGTGGAAAAAAATTCCGGAAGAAAACGGATCCAATAAGCGTTAAAACGCTAACGGAGCCTAAAGCGCGTTTTTCGGGAAAAACCCGAAAACGTGACTTTAAAACAGTTAAACGACCCCGTAAAAATTATAGTGATTATATAACTATAATTAAACATTAATGGAAGCCTAAGAGCTATTAAAATTAATGAAACGAGAAAATTTCAGAAAACGGGCCCGGTTATCGAATAGTGCTAAACCGGGTAAATTAACGAGTGTTTCTGTAAATAACGAAAAACGCCCCAGCTTGTATTATAACAGAGGGCCGGTTTTACAATATTAATCAGCTCACCCACACACTCTTGACTAGTTAGCTAATTAAATAAGTCAAAAAGCAATAAAGCAAAAAGTGAAAAAGTGACTTATACCCCCACCCACACTCTCTCTCCTCTCATTCTTTCCTTTCCTCACGTGAAGCTCTTCTCTTTGCTCTCTTTTCCTCCTCCTGACGCCTTCTTCTTCCTCTCAAGCTGGAACGATTTTCTTCTCCGCCTCCCATGGCTTCTTACCATTCCTTGCCTTGCCCAAGCTTTATTAAAGCTCAAATCACAAAAATAAATACATATTCTTCATCCTCTCATCATCCTCTACCTTTCTCTCTTTTCAAAATTTCAAAAGGATGAACTTCATCTCCATGGGTTTTCCCCATTTGAAGAGGAAATAGCATCAATGAGTAGCTTGGAGTCTCCTCTCTCTCCTAAGGTAAAAATCTCCAAGAAAAACTCACCTTCCCTCCATCTCTTGTTGTAACCGATTTTCCCCCATTTTGATACCTTGTTTTCTCCTTGTTTTTGAGCTTCAATTCAACCCTCCAATGGTGGTGGAATTTCCCTTTTGATTCAAGGGTGAGAACCCCTCTTAAAGAGCTCCAAAAGGTAAACCCTAAATATGGTGTTTCAAGCCTTTAATTGGATTAGTGTATTTCCAAGGGTTAAGATTTCTAATTATGTGCTCTTTGTGTAATTTGGGTGTTGGGATGGAGTTTGGTAACTCCATTGCCAACTTGACCGAAATTGAAGAGGAGGAGAGGAGAAGGCTTGATCAAGGGAAAAACTTGGAATTTAAGGTAAGAAGACTACCTTAGTAACTATCTTGATTGTTAAGAATTTGGGAAGGGTTAAATTAAATAATGAACCCAAACTATGTGAAATAAAGTAATTGGTTGAAGTTGAGGAGATTTGTGGATTGTTATGGGAATTGAGGGCTTTGGAGCCAAATGTTTTAAGTTTGTATTTATATTATGGTTTATTGAGATTTGAGTTATGTTGTTGTTGATGGACTTTGAGGATTTATTATGTGCTGGTAGGACCCTTGTAAGGGTGTGGCTAGATTAGGAATGAATATGATGAGAATTGGTGAGAATGGATGTGTTAGGTTTATGGGGAGGTTATGGCGAAATTTTGGTAGAAAATGAGTGTTTTGATGATGGCTTGGTGAATGGGAGAACCTTGGTGTTTGTAGTGTTGAGTAGAGTGGTTTAATAGCCTTGAAATGGTATTTGGGAAACTAGGAAGAGAAGGGTGAAAATCTGTAGCAATTTACATATGAGGAGCTTAGAAATGCTAGAAAAGAGTTAGTGTTTATAACTTGTGAAACAAGGAGTGAATGTGGGTTTTAGGAGTGCTTTTATGTAGAAATGATTTGTAATGGTCATTGATGGATTTAGTAAGGTTGGTGGAAGGTTGTGAAACACCTGAAGAAAGTTTTAAATGCACTGCTGTGCATAAGGCAACAGAGGGAATATAAAGTTTTGTGAATTTGAACAAGAGATGGGTGGTGAATTGGACCAACGTTTTAGAAGTATTTAAGGAGTGTTTTAGTGTGTTTAAACATGTAGAAAACATGTGGAAAGTTTAGGAAATGGTTGGAGGTGAATTAGGGGTTGAAAAGAGGTCAAAAACTGTTAATTTAATCACCTACAGACTTGGTCCGGGTTTGTAAACAAGTACACAAACCCGGACCACACTTAAAACACGCCAGAAACTTGATTCAGCAATTGGTCCGGGTTTACATCTAAGTACACAAACCCGGACCAGTGTATTTTCTTGGCAGAATGTGAATTTCGGGATTAGTCCGGTTTGCAACCCCGGACACAAACCCGGACCAGTCCAAAAATGCTCCAGAATGTGTTTTTAAGTGTTGTTATGATGGGGAAGTGAATGGTAATGGTTTTAGATGATGATTAGGCCTTGTTTGGTGATTTTTAAAGGCCATTGGAAGTATAAACAAGTGTGAGAGTGAATGTGTAAGTTGTGAAACTTAAGATCACATAAATAAGTTAAGGATAACAGGACAACGGGGTTAAGTACGGGAGTATAGAAGTTTACATACCCTAAGATGTTGTTGTTAATAAAACATTTGAATAATAATACCAGTTGTTCGGAAACTACCCGGGAAGCGTGAGGTGACGCGTTAGAGTAAATCCTCGGGAACACGGTAGAGTAACCCATGGTGTAAGGTATGGTTTTCTTGCAACCTGTGTCCTACCGGGTTACACCGGTCTTTATGCGCTTGTTTTTCTGCGTGTTTGCCACCTTGCAAGATAAAGCACGAAATGAGTTTACAGTAATTCACTAATGTGGCGTAAATAATTCCGATACCGTTTAACCTTAACTATGTGTTAAACCATAGCTAACCGACTCTAGGATCACATAAGAGATCGGTATGCGGATTAAACGTCCCAACCTACGAGAATGTTCTAACTACGGCTATTCGTGCTTTAGTTGTATATTGTGGTTTGGTGTGTTGTTATTTATCGGATGTCGTTACTTATGTTTGTCAATGGGATGTTACTCCTCCTATGTGTTTAACCAAATTAGTAACACCAAATGGTGTATGGATGTGATAAGTTCCATAAAGGAACTTCTAACTAATATGTATATATTTTGGGGGGTGAGGAATCTGGTCGTTCCGGTCGCGCGTGTTGTTTGGGAGTTGATGTCTATAATTTAATTAACTCCCACTCTGCTATGTTATGGTTGCTTTTCCTCCTTGGATTACAACCACCCACAAGCTTAACCAAGGCTTACCTACCTCATTATTATTCGGGGCTAGGGGGAATACTGTTATGTTAAGGTTGCTTTCCTTCCTTGGATTGCAACCACCCACAAGCTTAACCAAGGCTTGCCTACCTCACTATTATTTGGAGCTAGGGGAAATTGCGTATGGTGTGATCGGGCCTATATTACGGCCGACACATCTAAGTGAAGTAAATGTGTACAGTGTGCTCGGGCCTATATTTCCTCCGGACATCTTAAGTAAAGTGTACGTTCTCTAAGAAGAACGGTATTAAGTTGTATACATGTTATTATATGAAGTATGTTGTTATGTTGTGTATGTTGATCTCCGAAATCAACCCCGTACAAATAAAAGGGGTAATTAAGTATAACCCGATTAAATGGGTATGTGTCGTCTAGCAAGGAATAGCTCCATTAGGGTAGAACCCTCAAGGGCCAAAGAACACAATAATGTGGCCTAACCAATGTGATGTGTTAATCTTATGATTGTATCCTATTCATTGGATGTGTGATTTATAAGCATGATATGTGTGTATAGTTTCATGCATGTTTTAAATATAATTAACCGCATGCTCAAACGACAAATAGTTGTGTGTGGCCCGGTAGTATGCGGGCTGCTCGATTACCATACCAGCAAAGGTGCTGACCCCCTTTGGGGGGCCCCCATTACTTTACATGTACAATGGAGCTGGCAGCCGTTCGAGAGTAGGACGGGGTAGCTGTATAAGCATGGATAGTTATTAGTTGTTTATGTAGTTATAAGGGATGTAAGACCGAAGTTTGATAATCGGTAGTTGAAGGCATAGACTCGGTACAGTTGTAATGTAAATGTATGTATTTCAGTTTAGAAACGGTTGGTAATGTAAAGTGTAGTGCTCGGTAATCTCGTCCATCAGACCGGTACGTTGTGTATGTATTAGCCTTGTTAGCCACGTGGGTGGCTAACGGCGTGTAACACCGCCCCTTTTGGTTAACGTTTATGTTGTGATTTCCGCTGTGATTATTGGTTAAGTGTACAGTTTGCAGTTGGGGTGTTACAAAAAGTGGTATCAGAGCGAAGTATCGCTCTGATGACTGGAAATACCGAGCTTAGGAAGTACCGAGTTAGGTGTTTAAGACTTTGGGTTAAGGGTTGAGTGATAGCGTGAGAAGTACACTGGTTAAGAATTCCCCGTGTGAACGGGATACCTACAACATCCATACCCGCCCTCCACAACCCCCATTTTATAACTCGGGAAGAACGCCAGAGAGATGGAAAGTCCTCTCAGACTCGGGAAAAACCCGATCTGGCTGTTATGAATTATTCCTGTAAGAACCAGAACCAGTCATACGTTAGATTTCAAGAACTGGAAATCCCGGAGACGGTTCCCGTTCTAAATGACGTTAACCGCGCTTGATAGCGGAGAAATGAAGAGCCTTATCTACAGGAGAATGAAATTTC
>CM041783.1:62613053-62650990 GCA_023374045.1 Limonium bicolor
GGTTGACTGTGTTGAACCAGGCTCAAGCGAAGAGCAATGGGATGGTCATCACAGGTATAACTACTAGCCTGATTTATACCTTGGAAGTAATGTCTGAGAATCTTAGAATCTACTCTGTGGTTTCAGGCACGTTCTTAATTAATGAAGTGGAAGCCACTGTTCTGTTTGATTCTGGAGCCTCCCATTCATTCGTATCCCAGGCATTCCATGCTAAGATAGATGCCCCACAGAGGATATCCATGACTGCTCAGTTTTATTGCCATCCAGAGAGTTAATCAAGTGCAGTAAGCAATGTAGGGACTTGAATATACGCATCAAGGGAGCAGATTTCCTCTTTGATGCCATTGTCTTCCCTGGCATGGGGTTCGACATAATTGTGGGCATGAACACACTACAGCGATACAGAGGTAGGCTTCACTGTGCAGAGCATCGCCTCCTCTTGAAGTCAGCTACAGGGATCACAGTATCATACCGAATGCAGCCCAAGCATCCGACTGTGAAGGTTGTATCGGCATTATCCCTGATGAAGGAGGTGTCCAAGGGAGCGACCGCCTACTACTGTTATGCCCAGGATCTGAGGACAGATCCAAAGTTCAAGAGTGACGTACCTGTTGTGTCGGAGTACCCCGACGTATTTCCGGAGGAGTTACCTGGACTACCACCATTGAGGGAGGTTGAGTTCAACATCGACCTCATACCTGGTACAGGACCGATTGCCAAAGCACCATACCGGATGGGCCCTGCGGAGATGGTGGAATTGAAGAAACAACTGCAGGAGTTACTAGATAAGGGTTTCATCCCGACCCAGTGTCTCCCTTGGGGTGCTCCTGTGCTGTTCGTCAAGAAGAAGGACGGAAGCATGAGATTATGTATTGACTACAGGGAGTTGAATAATGTCACGATCAAGAATAAGTACCCACTGCCCAGGATCGATGACTTGTTCGACCAGCTGAGGGGAGCTAAGGTGTTCTCTAAAATTGATCTGCGTTCCGGGTATCATCAGATAGCTGTAGCTGAGTCAGATATAGAGAAGACAGCCTTCCGGACTAGATACGGCCACTATGAGTTCACAGTGATGCCGTTTGGACTGACCAATGCACCGGCGAGATTTATGGATTTGATGCAGAGAGTCTTCCAAGCCCAGCTAGATAAGTCAGTGGTCGTATTCATAGACGACATTCTGATCTTCTCCAAGAGCAAAGAGGAACATGAGCAGCATTTGAGGACAGTCTTGGAGACCTGAGAGAGAGGCAACTCTATGCCAAGTTCAGCAAGTGCGAATTCTGGCTGGACAAGGTATCATTTCTTGGTCATGTGATCTCAGCTGAGGGAGTTTCAGTGGACCCAGCTAAAATTGAGGCGGTAAAGAGCTGGCACAGACCTCGCTCAGTGACTGAGATTCGGAGCTTCCTTGGGTTGGCTGGCTATTATAGACGCTTTGTGAAGGATTTCTCCAGGCTAGCCAAGCCCTTAACCTCTCTGATGAAGAAGGATAGCCCGTTTGTATGGACAGAGGCATGTGAGGTCTCCTTTCAGGCACTGAAGGATGCTCTGACCACAGCTCCTGTATTGGTGATCCCCGAGGGAAATGAGGGATTCGAGGTTTACTGTGATGCTTCGGGCAAGGGGATCGGTGGAGTATTGATGCAAAATGGTAGAGTCGTGGCTTACGCTTCTCGACAGCTGAAGAAGCACGAAGAAAATTATCCCACACATGACCTTGAGCTCCTCGCCATAGTTTTTGCCTTGAAGATCTGGCGACACTACCTGTATGGAGCCACGGTCCGAATTATGACAGATCATAAGAGTTTGAAATACATCTGGACCCAGAAGGAGCTGAACTTGAGCAACGACGGTGGATCGAGCTACTAGCTGATTATGATATCGACCTCCAGTACACTGAGGGTAAAGGTAATGTCGTGGCAGACGCTCTGAGCAGAAGAGCACATTCACTTCTTGCTCTCATAGAGACGACCACGATAGCTGAGGAGGTATATGCAGCTCAGGACAGTGATGTGTATCTACAGGGTATCAGGCAGAAATTAGCAGATGGGTTGACTGATGGTCTGAAGTATGACTACGAGCTAGACAGCGAGGGACACCTTCGAGTTAGAGGCAGACTCTGCGTTCCTCAGGATGCGACAGAACTTCAGACCAGGATTCTCTCTGAAGCTCATTCCTCTAACGTTATCAGTACATCCTGGAGCCACCAAGATGTACAAGGATTTAAAGAAGTTATTCTGGTGGAGCGGGATGAAGAGGGATGTAGCAGACTTCGTCTCGCGATGTCTCACCTGTCAGAAGGTGAAGTTCGAGCATCGGCGACCAGGAGGCCAGATTCAGTCATTACCAGTACCGTGCTGGAAGTTTGACGATATTAGTATGGATTTTGTGGTCGGTCTCCCTCCAGCTAGAGGTGGATTGAACACAATTTGGGTGATAGTGGATAGGTTAACTAAGACAGCTAAGTTTATACCTATCAAGGACACATGGAAGGTGCCCAAACTAGCTGAGGTGTTCACCACAGAGCACATCCGGTACCATGGGGTACCGAAGACGATCGTCTCCGATCGTGATGCACGTTTCCTTAGTAGATTTTGGCGTCAGGTGCAGGAGGCATTTGGTACTCAGTTGCGACTTAGCACAGCCTTCCACCCTCAGACAGATGGGCAGACCGAGAGGACGATTCAGACACTGGAAGATATGTTGAGAGCGGTCGCCTTAGACTATCAGGGGAGTTGGATAGAGCGTCTACACTTGGTAGAGTTCTCCTACAACAACTCCTATCACTCGTCTATCGGCATGGCCCCATTTCAGGCTCTGTATGGCAGACCGTGCCGGACACCTTTATCATGGAGTGACCCTGCTGAGACAGTTTTGATTGGTCCAGAGTATGTTCAGAGACTACAGGATGACATCAGAGTTATTCAGCAGCACATGAGGGCAGCGCAGTCTAGGCAGAAATCTTACGGGGATCAGCGTACCAGAGAGCTTGAATTTTCAGATCAGTGATATGGTTTTCCTACGAGTATCTCCGATGAGAGGTATCTTCAGATTTGGGATGAGAGGAAAGCTAAGCCCTAAGTATGTTGGTCCGTACAGGATTACGGAGCGCGTGGGCCCAGCAGCATATCGGCTAGACCTACCAGCGGAGTTGGGGAAGGTACATGACGTGTTTCATGTATCTCAGCTGAAGAAGTATGTACCTGACCCTTCTCACGTGCTACAGCCAGAGAGATTAGAGATTGAACCTACACTGAGATATGAGGAGACTCCCATACAGATCCTGGACACGAAGGTCCGGGAAACGAGAGGCAGATCAGTCAAGCTGGTGAAGGTTCTTTGGGAGCATCATGGGGTTGAAGAAGCTACTTGGGAGTCTGAGGACTCTATGAGAGTGAAGTACCCACACCTATTCCCATGATATTTCCTTGTATTCTTGCCTTTACTGGGTTCTTGTTCATAGCGGTACGAGGGCGTACCTTGGCTCTTTTCGGGGGGGGGGGGTAGTGCATACTCTTCCTTCGTCACCTCATCCAGATTATGCCCTGTTTGTTTTGTTAGTAGAATGATGGAGAGGTGTATGCATGTACTTGATTTATACATTGTGTGATTCTTGATTTCTGTTTATGAAATCTTGGTTTTGGTCTGACGATGAATAATCTTGCGTGGAATTTGGAAATGGAAATGAGTGGAAATGGATTGTGGGAGAAGTTACAATTGGTATGGATTGGTATGGAATTTTGGTTGGGATTGTTATTGGATGAATATTCTGGTAATTTTTGACAGCACACCTGATGTGGTGTGAGTAGCTATTAGTTGGTGATAAACTTCGGGACGAAGTTTCTTTTAAGGGGGATATACTGAAATACCCCTAAATTAATTTAAATTAATTTAGGGGATTTCTTTTATAAAAATTTACTTATTATATGGAATTATGAATATAAATTATTATATGGAATTGTGAAATTTATTTAGGGGTTTTCTCCTATTTAACCCTAATTATTATACATTATTATATAGTATTATGAATTTAATAATAAGATTTATAAGTCAATAAATCTTGGGAAAATTCTAAACACTCCAATATATTATAAAGATTTTAGGAAGTGTTGGAACATTGTTTTGAAACATAAAAGTCAATATAATTCTAGAAACCTTAAAGCTTATTAACCTTGTTAGAGTTGACTTTTTTAGAATGGTCAACCAGGCCATGAAACCTATACCAATAAAGGTTATGAAAAACATGAAGATCGATAAAAAGAACGTTAAAACGGATCATCCTAGCCAATTTATGATAAATTGAAGTTTAGAGCCAAATTTTTGAAGGATGCTGACGTGTCCAGGACACGTGTCGCGCCCAGTCAGCACCCGACACTTAACCGTTTGATTTTCCCAGCGGTTTTGGCATGTCGAGGTCGATCTTTAGACACCTATATCTTTTTCCCTACTCCACCATTTGGTATGCCGTTTGTTTCATTCGATTCTCCTATCTTTCCTCTTTCCACCATTACTCACACACCATCTAACTCCTTCTACAATGTTCGGAAAGTTGATCCAAAGTTGCCTCCTCGCGAGTTCGTAACCCAGAACTGCATTTTTTCCTGAAAACGGGTAAACTTCGTCACGCCATAACTTCTTCATTTCTCGTCCAAATTTCTTGTTCTTTAGCGTGTTTTGAAGATCTCTAATCCCTCTATAACTTTCATGTTGATGGCCAAGGCTGATTCGCACTGGGTTGGGAGATAAATCTGTCTAAAGTTGCCCACTCGATCGCGGCGGTAATTCTGCCCCAGTTTCATCCTGAACCAACTAGGTAAACTCGGATCTTGTGAGATCTATAACTTTCTCCCTAGTTCATCAAAATCAATGATTCTTCCACTAGCATCTAGAGTTACATGTCTAGTTTGGATTGTGATAGGTTACATGAATCGAATCTCTCTCAGTTGGTGCGAGTTGATTCGAGAAGAGGCGTACCTGAAACGCGCATAAAATACCGATTCCAGAATTGTCGACTTGGTTTCACCCCGATTAATGCAATTCCGGTAAGCTTCTGGTCAAATTGTTCCATTGATGCCATTCGAAATTTCATCACCGATCAAACCCACATGCCAATTTAGCCTATTATGCATTACAAGGGAGAATTTGTAGGAATTGCAACCGAATTAAGTTCTGTACCGAAATAAACCCTAACTCTCGAATCGATTTCGAAACTTGGTGTATACTGCATTATAATTGGGGAAATCGGTACCATTAGAACAGGAATTTGATTACGAATCGATAGGAACAAGAATCATCGAATTTCGTTCTGTAGATTGTGAGTTATAGGGTGATTAGTACTCGGGTCGGAAGGGGAGAACGCTGAAGAACTCGAGGGTTCTGGGCCGCCCGATCGCGGTTAAAAGAAACGGGCGGCCACGATTAAAACGTTTCAAAATATAAGTATAAGTTTTTATATTATTCCCAGAATAAAGTCCTCACTTGCTAGATTTATTTAATGGCCTTCTCGATTGTATTTTGACTTGAAATTTTAACCATAGATTCCTTATAAAGTCTAGTTTATTTTGATGTAAATTAATATGAGTTTTGAGTTTTTAAACATAAGTTATGAATTTTGCAATTTACGGGTATGGGAATTATTTGGGTGATTTAAAAGATATTTTTATGGAATAAAATTTTATAATATGTCTAAAATGTTATAGTTATTATATATTAAGTTTGGGAATTTTTGGGCAAGGGTAAATAGGTTTAAAATTATGTTTATGTTTTTTCATAAGAATAACCTATAATATAAGGTTTTTAATGTAACCAAAATTAAAGTATGGTTGGGTAATTAACTTTTTAGGATGGGGAAAATAATTAAACCTAAATTAACATTTTACATCAGTATGTTTATAAATATTTTGGGTGTTATCTTTTCGGTGAAGTAAAAGTTGTTTACACATAAATATATTTATATGAGAAGAATAAAATAGGGACTTATATTAAATCGAGGTATTAAACTAAACTACATATTATTATTATGGAGGTTAATATGCTTAATTAAACTAGGGCAAACACTTTATTTTATAAACCATATATCAGTTGTGGAGATGTCTAAAAGATATTAGATATAATTAAATACAATAAGAATTTCTTAAAGAATGTTTTGGATAAATCCTAAGAAAAATATAAGTGTATATATAAATACATTAGAAGTAAATAAAGAAGTACATTCCTTATGGGAAACATATTAAGAGGGAAAATTGGGATAAACCTAATTCCTACGTGGCAATTAAAAATATTAAAGGTTAGTGTGACATCCAGGTAGACTATTAGGGGGAAATACACATCCTAAACCTTAATAGGTGTCAAAGTAAGTTAGCCAATCGTAACCCAAGGGATTAATTAAAACAAACCTATAATCAGTAGTGGGAAAATGGAGTAAGATAAGTTTACATTAAAATTTAATTACGAGATCTAGCCAGTTCCCTAGGAGGGAGTAACTGTAAAAAACTATAGACTAATAAGAATGGGGGATGTGTAGCATTATAGTGCCTTAACTAATCAATACTTGGAATACTTTAATTATAGGTGATTAGTGGAAGTAGTTCGCATTTTCAAGTTTGGTTGCTGCTTCTACATATACCAGGTACGATTTCTCGTACTCAGATACTTTTGGTGACGAACTTCTTGGAATGTTTTGAAACGCTAACTGAGCTTGAATGAATCTCGAAAGGGAACTGTTGTGTGACTAACTCTCAGCTTGATGTGACTAACTGGACCTTGAATGTACAATTCACATGATCATTGGTTCTCCTTATCTGGTTACCTCATTAGATATTAACTACTGAGGGTTTACGCTTCGGCACTCTGTAGGACTGAGTGTTTTGGTATTGCGCTCGTGCAGTTATTAATCTAGTGGGAATATGGGAATGTTGATCTTGGTAAATTCTTCTTTCGACTATGGATATCATTTCAACCATGAGCTGAGTCTTTGTTGTGATGTGCGCACATCTTCACCGGTAAACAGCGAGGGGCTGTATATCCCCTGTCCAATCGGACGTGGTAAACGCGAGGGGCTGTATATCCCCTGTCCAGACGGACGTTGTAAACAGCGAGGGGCTGTATATCCCCTGTCCTATCGGACGTAGTCAACAGCGAGCCATCTCTTCCAATTGGTTTCATTCCACCCTTGAGTTGTTAGTTCTTGGATTTCTTCTTTCCTTTCCTAGTCCTTGTGACTACTTGGGTTGTTCTACTCTTACTGGAGCTTAATCTAACTTAAGCATGGGATGTTCACTAACTCCTGGTGTGGTTTTAACTGACTAACTTTATCTTTATTGTTGACTATCTCTATTACTTGCTTGTTGCTTTGACTTTGTGATTTGAAGTGCCTTGTCCCTCTGCTTGGTTTTTAAGAGTTTCTTTCTAAGTTTCTATATTGTTAAAGATTATGTTTTAATTCCTGTTATGAGGATTGTACCAGTTCCATTCCAGGGAACTGACTCACCCCTCCCGGGTGGGCTGCTTGGTTTCATCATGCAGGTACGAATTGTTGTACAGGTGGCCACGAAGAGGGTGAGTGTATGGGATGGGAATTAGGAATTTTGGAGAGCTATTGTATCTTGTTATTATTACTTTTATGTGATGTTTTCTCGAGTTCAGACCGTAGCTTTTGTAATATCATAAAGTTGTAATTGGTGAGGTTTGGTGCCGGGTGTTTGGAACCCGATGATCTGTAATCGCCTTAGTGTTTTATTTCCGCTGCATTTATGTTAAATAGGGGCGTTACATATATACTAATGGGGGTGAGGAATCCGGAGTGTTCCGGTCACGCGTGTTGTTTGGGGTTGATGTATACAGTTTCTTTAACTCCCTCTCTGTTATGGTTGATTTCCTTCTTGGTCTTCGATCACCCTCAAGCTTAACCAGGGCTTCCACTGACTCACATCGGTACCGGGGGACATGTACGGTGTGTTCGGTACTATATTGAGACCGACACACCTCAGTAAAGTTAATGTGTACGGTGCGTTCGGAATTAATTATTTCTGGCGCACCATAAGTGACACGTGTTCTCTATGTAGAACAATAAGTTATTGTATAACGAGCTAATCATGGGAACAAAAAAATTCTCTAGGCTATAATGAGGTTACTAACTCACATTTTGGGGTACGTGTCCTCACGTGTCCCTCTCCAAGTTATGTTGTATGTGCGTTGAAAGGTGATATAAGTTGTTATGTGGAGTGTATGGATCATGGGTATTAATCCCAGGTTATAATAAGAGGAATTTAAGTATAACCGACTAATGGGTAAGTGTCGTCTAACAAGGAAATAGCTCCATTAAAGGAGAAACCCTCAAGGGTTAAAGAACACAATGAGTGATCTAACGAGTATTGTTGTGTTAACTGATTTGTTGAGCCCCATTGTGGTGAGTATGTAATGTGTTATGTGTTTACAGTTTTTCATGCATGAATTAAATATAATCAATAGCATGCTGAGACGATAATTAGTTGTGCGTGGCCCGGTAGCATGCGGGCTGCACGATTACCATATCAGCAAAGGTGCTGAGCCCCCTGGGGGCCACCCTTTCTTTCTCTTTCTTTCTTCGTTTCAGGAACAAGGAGCTGGAAGCCGTTTAAGAGTTGGACGGGGTAGTTGTTTTTACATGGGTAGTTCATTTAATTACTTAAGATTGTAGGTGTAGTAAGACCGAAATTGTTGTCGGCATTAGTTTGTAAATACTCGGTACAGTTGGATGTAAATGAGTAACGATTGTTGGAATTGTAAAGAGATTGAAATGTGTAGTTGCTCGGGAATCTAGTCCGTCATACCGAAACAATGTATATGTATTAGCCTTGTTAGCCACGTGGGTGGTTAACGACGTGCAACACCAACGAGTTAAGTAATGTGACGAGTTATATTTTCCGCTACAGTTTGTTGTTTAAGTGTGACGTTGTTAGTTGGGGTGTGTGAGCCTCGATTTTAAACCCTATCCTATGTTGATTAAAGCTGATTAGGATCTAACCGGGTTTTAGGTCCACTTATAACCTAAGATTAATAACTATGTCATACAACAATAATTATTAAAACCTAAGCTAGCTCACTGGAACCTATTATGAGTCGCCACATAATTTTAACCTAGAGTAAATTGGGAAGGTAGAGTTCGGGTTCGGGGGCTTGGTATTCGACTTAATTAGGGCTTAATAACTTTCATTACCCCTAAAAGTCGTTTTTCTTCTACTTAGTTTAATTACGGCTTATTACGAGTCGTTCTAACCTAAGTGTGTGACCTTCTGTTTTTTTGTATTTTTAAAAAATTTTTGACAGAAAATTAAAGCGAAATCTGAAAATACCTAAACTAGGGTTTCAGAGGCAGAATTAGGTCAAATTTTAATTACGTCCGTGGTCACGGACCTAATGTCCGAGACCACGGACCCCAATTGAATTAAATGATTACGAAAACAGAACTAAAATAAAAATGCAAACTTGAAAAGTCCAGGGCCACGGGCAGGGTGTCTGTGGGCCGGGACATGTATTGACAGTAACCCTAAAATTTGAAAATTTGAAAATAAGAAATCCCACCACCGTCCGTGGGTGTCCGTGGTCACGGACAACCCGTCCGTGGTCCCGCCGACCATGCGTCCGAGGTCACGGATCACCCACGGACAGTGGCAGGATTTCTTATTTTTCAAATTTTCAAATTTTAGGGTTTCTGTCAATACATGTCCGGGCCCACGGACACCCTGTCCGTGGCCCCGAACTTTTCAAGTTTGCATTTTTATTTTAGTTCTGTTTTCATAATCATTTAATTCAATAGGTGTCCGTGGTCTCGGACATTTGGTTCGTGGCTACGGACGTAATTAAAATTTAACCTAATTCTGCCTCCGAAACCCTAGTTTATGTATTTTTAGATTTTGCTTTAATTTTTTATCAAAAAAATGTTAAAAATACAAAAAAACCGAAGGTCGCGCACTTAGGTTAGAATGACTCGTAATTAGCCGTAATTAAGAAAAGTAGAGGAAAAACGACTTCTAGGGGTAATGAAAGTAATTGAACCCTAATTAAGTCAAATACCAAGCCCCCGAACCCAAACTCTACCTTTCCTAATTTACTCTAGGTTAAAATTAGGTGGCGACTCATAATAGGTACCAGTGAGCTAGCTTAGGTTTTAATAATTATTGTTGTATGACATAGTTATTATTCTTAGGTCATATGTGGACCTAAAACCCGGTTAGATCCTAATCAGCTTTAATCAGTGAGCCTCGATTTTAAACCCTATCCTATGTTGATTAAAGCTGATTAGGATCTAACCGGGTTTTAGGTCCACTTATAACCTAAGATTAATAACTATGTCATACAACAATAATTATTAAAACCTAAGCTAGCTCACTAGAACCTATTATGAGTCGCCACCTAATTTTAACCTATAGTAAATTATGAATGGTAGAGTTCGGGTTCGGGGGCTTGGTATTCCACTTAATTAGGGTTCAATTACTTTCATTACCTCTAGAAGTCGTTTTTCGTCTACTTAGTTTAATTGCGGCTTATTACGAGTCGTTCTAACCTAAGTGCAAGACCTTCTGTTTTTTTGTATTTTTAACATTTTTTTGACAGAAAATTAAAGTGAAATGTAAAAATACCTAAACTCGGGTTTTGGTGGGAGAATTAGGTCAAATTTTAATTACATCCGCAGCCACGGACCTAATGTCCGAGACCACGGACCCCAATTGAATTAAATGATTACGAAAACAGAACTAAAATAAAAATGCAAACTTGAAAAGTCTGGGGCCACGGACAGGGTGTCTGTGGGGCCCGGACATGTTTTGACAGAAACCCTAAAATTTGAAAAATAAAAATCCCGCCACCGTCCGTGGGTGTCCGTGGTCACGGACAACCCGTCCGTGGTCCCGGACCATGTGTCCGAGGTCACGGACCACCCACGGACAGTGGGTTTTTGATGGTTCCCAACGGTGTTTTTAGCTCAAAATTTATGTACTTGTAGCCTGAATGATATACAAGATGTTAGTAATTGAAAGAATTCAATTTGAAGTCAAAATTAATGCGAAACTTAGTTAAAAAGTTATTAGGCAGAAACACAAACAAACCTTAATTTAGAAGCAAGGAAAATTCAATTCGATTAGAAATTTCAACCAGAAGTGTATTAAGATTAGAAGGGTTAGAGAATTTGGTTTTTAACCTGTTTTGATTTCGAAAATTTGTTGTTCCTTCACGTCGGGAATCTCTGAAAGCTTCGTTGGTGGCCGATCCGGTTCAACTTCGGCCCGAGCTTCTGGACCCTTCTTCCTTGCGTTGCTAAGGATGTTTTTGCTTATGTAATGCTGGTGGTTTTGTGTTGGATGTCTGATGGAGAAGGAATATTGTGTTTTCGGTGGTTTCGGGGTGATTTCAGTAGGGTTTCGGTGTTGATTTGAGGCTTAGAAGTGTAAGAACATGGAGAGAAGCTTGATGGCTGCCTCTTCTGACTTAGGGAATGTTCTTATCTGCCCTAGGTCGTTTTTGGAAGGTCCTTTTATAGATAGAGCAAGGCCATGTTGATAGAACAAGATCTTTATCTAAAACCCTGATTTTGTGCTCAAAGAGAATCTGATTTTTAAAACATGTTACGAGACGATAAAAATTCTGAAATTTTAACCAAAGATAAAAGACAATTTTAAGAAATTTTGAGAGTCAGAATCAGGTTATTTCGATAAATAATCGATTATATAAAAATCTCACAATCTGGAACATCCCATAATTCATAACTTATTGTTGGAAAATCTAAATAACGAAATTCCAATGGCATTAGTGTCTACAAATAATCCTATATCTTGTGTTAAAATTTCATGACATTTTGTTTTGATTTAGGTATTTTCTAGAGGAGAGAGAAAATTGAAAAAATGATTGAATTTCTCTTTTAAATTTTGGGCTAAGGTTCCAAATAATATAATTTCAGGTTTATGACTGTATGTAGTCATGCTAACATGTGACAATTTTATTTTAATTTTTAAAACCTTTTTATTTCTATTTTGGGCTATTTCATGTGTTAATTATTAAAGAAACTAGCTTATTAAAAGCTTAATTTCCAGAATAAATATTATCAAAAAATCATGAAATACCTCTCATAATGACTATGATATTTGGAAGTGTTTGGAGATAATGAACAAGTCATATGAAAATAGAAAATCCCGAGAATGTCCTTGGAAAATCCTTGCATTGGTGCATTTTGACTATTTTGCCCTTTGTAACACGTATGCCTTAGAGACTACTCTGGGGGGGGGTTTGAAATTTTGGGTAAAACAGATTGCCCCCGTCAACTAGGCTTTGTAATGAAAATGAAAAGACTAGTTGATGCTTGAGTGATACCCCAAAATTTTGGATCTTAAAAGACCCTATATGTAGATTGTGTCGAGCTATTCTAAGGCGCTGACTACCTATCAGTGAAAATGAAAATGAAAAGATGTCAAGCGATTCTAAGGCGTTGACTACGTTAAAACGAAATGATGAAATAAATGTCAAGCGATTCTAAGGCGTTGACTACCTAAAATGAAATGATGAAGTAAATGTCAAGCGATTATAAGGCATTGACTACCTACCTAAAATGAAATGAGCTATTCTAAGGCGTTGACTACCTAAAAATGAAATGATGTTAAGCTATTCTAAGGCGTTGACTACCTGGAAATGATGAAAGCTAAATAATGTGTAGATGTAGGAATGCTAATATGCTAGCGATGCTGATGATGCCGATACTGCTGATGATATTGATGATGCTGATGATCCTCGGATGTTGATAATATTGATGATGCTGATGATGCTCGGATGCTTCTGGAGACTGAAACCCATGCCAATGCTCCTGGATGGACCCAATGTGGACTTATTGCCATCGCCCCCCAAGCCGGTGTGCAGGGATAACTCCAGGTAAAAACCCTGGGGACTTATTGCCTCGCCCACCATTCATTGATCCCAAAGTAAGCTGGCACAACACAGGAGTATTTATTGCCATCACCTCGCCAACTTTTCTATCGCCAGGTCCTTGTGACGCGGCTGGATAATGCAACTAGGTCTTATGACTAGCCTATATGAATGAGATGAATGCAATGTGTTTGATGAGAGTGGATAAGCTAAAAGGTCTTACGACGAGCCTAAAGACGGGATCTAGGTCTTATGACGAGCCTACGGATGGTTCTAGGTCTTATGACGAGCCTAAAGGTGGGATCTAGGTCTTAGAACGAGCCTAAAGGATGGTACTAGGTCTTATGACGAGCCTAAGGGATGGTTCTAGGTCTTAGGACGAGCCTAAAGGATAGTACTAGGTCTTATGACGAGCCTAAGGGATGGTTCTAGGTCTTAGGACGAGCCTAAAGGATGGTACTAGGTCTTATGACGAGCCTAAGGGACGGTTCTAGGTCTTATGACGAGCCTAAAGGATGGTACTAGGTCTTATAACGAGCCTAAGGGATGGTTCTAGGTCTTATAATGAGCATAAGGGATGGTTCTAGGTCTTATGACGAGCCTAAAGGATGGTACTAGGTCTTATGACGAGCCTAATGGATGGTTCTAGGTCTTATGACGAGCCTAAAGGATGGTACTAGGTCTTATGACGAGCCTAAGGATTGTTCTAGGTCTTATGACGAGCCTAAGGGATGGTTCTAGGTCTTATGACGAGCCTAAAGGATGGTACTAGGTCTTATGACGAGCCTAAGGTATGGTTCTAGGTCTTATGACGAGCCTAAAGGTTGTGTCTAAGTGAAAGTGAGTGAAATGTATGATGGGTCTAAATGTAGAAGGATTAGGGTTTATGTCAAAACTGGAGATGGTAGGGTTTAAGACGGGCCTGAGGAGATTTGAATGTAGAGGTAGTGCTTAGGACGGGCCTGTGGAAATTTGAAGTGGAGGTAGGGCTTAGGACGGGCCTGAGGAGATTTGAATGTAGAGGTAGGGCTTAGGACGGGCCTATGGAAATTTCAAGTGGAGGTAAGGCTTAGGACGGGCCTGTGTGATATGAGGAGGGTTTGATCCTTTAGGTTTTGGGTTTTTGGGCCTCAATCGGTGTCGTTGTTGCAATTGTAGGGACCAACAATTGCCCCCAGTATTTTTCCTTAAGGCAATCTGAGTTTTTTTTAGGATTTTATTGGCAATCGATCGGAACTATCGATTGCCCCTAGTATTTTCTTTGATTAATTGCGCAAAAACAAGTCTCACTCTCACAAGGTCAGTGATAAGTCGGGAATTTATCTATGTCTATGGGGCTTATTTGTGCTTAATTCATCAATATCTGTTAATAAATTCCAGCCTTATGGTTAGTTTTATGCTTTTATTTGCAATTGTCTTCTAT
The DNA here is from genome assembly GCA_023374045.1 of Limonium bicolor. Lineage (NCBI taxonomy): Eukaryota > Viridiplantae > Streptophyta > Magnoliopsida > Caryophyllales > Plumbaginaceae > Limonium > Limonium bicolor. Next base: position 62,627,368 of record CM041783.1, read on the forward strand.
GATGGGTTTACGTGTTATTTCAGGCGAAAATCTCAAAAAACGTATTCCTGATCATTGTAATGTTATTTTGGACGGTCAAACATGTTGAACAGAGTGAAGACTTGCATCATTTCTCAATTTTTGGATGTTCAGGGACCTTGCACATACCCTAAGTCCCGGACCATCCATTGGAGTTACCCTCGAACTGTTTTGGAGACTGGTCCGGGACTTGTTACAAACCCTAAGTCCCGGACCAACCAAAGGCACTACTCTTGACCTATTTTTAATGACCGGTCCGGGACTTGATACATATCTTAAGTCCCGGACCATACCTGGAGACAAACTCTCGGCGTATTTCATGATCCGTGGCATAAGTCCTGGACCAGACAGAGCAGGAAGTCTCGGCTTGCTTAACAGGGTTGGTCCGGGACATTGTGCATATCCTAAGTCCCGGACCGACTAAGGCGCAGACTCTCAGCAAGAAAATATGGGGTGGTCCAGGACATCGTCCACAACCTAAGTCCCAGACCGGTAACAATGGGAAATCTCGAACAGAAAACATGGGGTGCTCCGGGACTTGCTACATAACTTAAGTCCCGGACCCAGAGCAACTGCGAGTTTCAGCCTGTTTTAGCATAGCGGTCCGGGACCTCATACATATCATAGGTCCCGGTCCAACATCCGTTCAGAAAATAAAAAAGTTCAACCTCAACTGTCGTCTTCCCCAACTCACATTCCCCAACTCACGCTCTTGAAATCCCTAGCCTCACCCGACATACCCCCACCGCCCACAGCTCCACCTCCGTCCTTCAGCCACCCGCCTGTTCCGACTCACTACCATCGCCGCCCTACCCATCTCCGCCCTCACTTTCGCCGCACACCTCCGCTTCCACCCAGCTCCACATCTTCACCGCTACAGCACCCGACTCCGCCCTCAACTTCAGACGCCTGGCTGTTACTGACACTACCACCGCCAAACCCGACACAGTCCCTCACTCCTATCGTCACCTCACCGCCACCACACTCCACTGCCACCCACCACCCGTTTCGCTACTTGCCTCATCACCACCACAACCCGCTGCGAACCTAGTCCCGACACCGCCGCCCTCTCGCCTAGCTCTCACTCCAATGGCATCACACCCGAAACACCAAGTCCAATTTCCAGAATTCTACATGGCACCAAAACGTGCTCAACGTTCTGCCATAGCCGGCGCTTCTTCAACCGCTGCCGATCCTCCATCACCCGACGTAGTTCCAATTCGGGCCCGGGAGAAGGTTGAGTCTGACTTCATCAATGAAGCCGCTGCAAACTGGTACCGCGCGCGCGAGAGGAAAATCATACCCGAAAGGTCAGTTTGCCCGACCTTTATTGCTGAATTTGATCTGGAACGCATTTTTCGTGCGCGTAGCTGGTTATGTCTACTTACAAGAGGTGGGAGATTCTATCCGAGACTGGTGAAATTATTTTATGCTAATGCCACGGTGAATGAGGGGAGGGATGCTATTAATTCTGTGGTTAAGGGGTGGATATTACGGTGAACGCTTCCACTATTAGGCACTCGTTGGGATTACCTATAGCTGTTCGGGTCCCACTCTAGAGAATAGGGCAAATATGCCATTGTTGGAATGACAGGCTAAGGAGTATTACATTAATCTGATTGTCAATGATACGGAGGTTCAAAACCGGCAACGGAGGAATAACCGGGACAAGCAGGTTGTCACGGGTGATAAGTTACCGACACCGAGAGAGCGTCTGATTTTCGGGGTGCAGATGTATAATGTTTGCCCCTGGGAGTGCGCTGATCTGAATATGTATGACTGCTGGCTGATGCGGTACATCCTGGATGACGACTATGCCCAGGTAGGGGTTCCACCCGCTATGCATCGGATTATCTTTGACTCCATGGTCCGGGTGGTTGAGACTGATCACTCCGCCTCTCTCCCATTCCTACACCTCCTACAGTCATTATTTGTTGACGCAGGGGTGGATGTGTCTGATGAGAAGCCTCAGTATCCTCGGTCTACTCTCAATATGACGATGATGTGTTTCTTTCAGTGGGGGAAGATCGACGGACAGTGGGTGAAGCGTCGACGTGCTGCACGAGCACCCCGAGTTGTTGAGAACGCTGCTGAGGTTGCTAATGAGGCTGATGCTGCTGGTGGTGAGGCCCTAGACATTCCGATACCTGCTGGACCGGCCCCGGGTTATGACGAGCTACTGCGAGAATTTAGAGACTGGAGGGGGAAGGCCACAGCTCGCTTTGACGGGTTTTCGGACTATATGACTCAGAAGGATAGTCGGTTGGACGGGATGAGTTCGACGATCTATGATTATGGTGCGCGCCTCTCAGCCTTGGAGACTCGCCAGACAGAGTACGAGGCTCGGCAGGATGCATGTTTTGCTGAGTTCCAGGCTCATCAGGAGGCCCGTTTCCGCGACTATGATGACCGCTTTGCACAGCTGGAGTCCTGATGCCTACCCCGTCAGTAGTACATTTGTCAGTTTATGTCCTCTCCTTCATCGTTTTTCTTATCTTTTATTGTTATTTTGATGTCTTTTTACATTTTGTCATTTGAGATATTTTGATGTCTTTTTAGGTTGTTAGCTTTTATTCATTTGGTTTCTATTGTTTCTGTTTGGGATATAACTAATGCTCCTAATGATTCTGCACTTTTCTCTTCATGGTTAATGAACTACTACTCTGTTGTAGTACTGTGTTTGATATTAATTCAGGATCGCTTTTATTTTGATAAGTTTCATACACCATACCAAGGAGACTCTACCCGATTCTTTCCAGAATTTCATCCACACGATTATGTCACAATTTAACCAGGGGAGTTCTATTCTACCTTTTTCATTGTGTTTTAATTTTGGAAGCAATGAGGGCATTGCTTGATTTTAAGTGTGAGAAAGGAAGGTTACACTTGGTTTTATATTGAAAGCAATGAGGGCATTGCTTGTTTTTAAGTGTGAGAAAAGGGGAAGTTTACACTTGGTTTTATTGAGGATATCAATTTGTTTATCTTTCTTTGATTTTTGACATCATCTGTTCTCTATCAGTGATTTTTGCTTACCCTCAACAAATTTTTCGATTGAGACTTACTTGGTTTTAATTGGTGGTAAGATGAGTCAGTTGGGAATACCATACAAGTAGCACATTTTCTAAAGTCGAATTTGGATTTCAAGTCAAAGACACTTGGGTTATGCTGCTTGTAAGTACAGATTTTGCTAAATTTTATCATTTCTTTCAGTAAAAGGTGAGACCATTTTTGTGACTATTTTTGTTTGGATTAACCTCGGGCTTTGGACAGTTATGGTATGAAAGGAAAGAAAGGACAAAGGCAAGGTACTCCTCTAATCTATTCTGAACCGGAACAGGCCTCTCACATCTGGTTATTAAGCCCTTGGAGTGCCTTATCACTTATCTACCTAAGGTCATCTGATCTGGGATAGAAGGCCCAACACCACTACATGGATGGGGAGAAAAGTCTGGGGGGATGAAAAAGAATAACGCTAATTTAGAAAGATGGAAAGTACTTTCAATTAAATAAGTTATTGCAAATTCTTCTTTGATTATGAGTACGTGGCAATGAAAGGTAATGTGGAATATGACATTACTTCTTGCCCCTTGTCGTCCAATGGATTGTGGAAAGAAAAAGGAAAGTAAAGCCCTGGGTGAAATCTTGACTAGATAGTTATAAAAATTTCTCAGGCATTTAACAACATTCCCATTTCACTGTTTATGAAAACCTGCAGTACTAACCATTGCGTCTTTTGGTTGCTGTTCAATACTAGATTTCCTTTTGCACTTTTCCTAATCTGATGAGTCCCCTCTATTGAAATCCAGTATATTCTTATTGCATTATTTGCTTGAGGGCAAGCAAAGGTTAAGTGTGAGAAAGTTGATAATTCGGGAATTTATCTATGTCTATGGCGCTTATTTGTGTTTAATTCATCATCATCTGTTAATAAATTCCTACCTTATGGTTAGTTTTATGCTTTTATTTGCAATTGTCTTCTATGATGGGTTTACGTGTTATTTCAGGCGAAAATCTCAAGAAAGCGTATTCCCAATCATTGTAATGTTATTTTGGACGGTCAAACATGTTGAACAGAGTGAAGACTTGCATGATTTCTCAATTTTAGGATGGGTCCGGGACCTTGCACATAGCCTAAGTCCCGGACCATCCATTGGAGTTACCCTCGAACTATTTTGTAGACTGGTCCGGGACTTGTTACAAACCCTAAGTCCCGGACCAACCAAAGGCACTACTCTTGACCTATTTTTAATGTCCAGTCTGGGACTTGATACATATCTTAAGTCCCAGACCATACCTGGAGACAAACTCTCTGCGTATTTTAGAGACTGGTCCGGGACTTCATACTTGGACCAAGTACCGGACCAATTAGATAAAACGCGGCCAGAGTATGCGTGGAAGAAGAGAATTAAAGATAGATTTATGATTGTTATAAAAGGAGAGTCTGGCCAACGTGAGAAGGGGCTGGATACACCACAAAGCTTAGTTTTACATAGAAGATAAGAGAGAGAGAAAGGCTGAGTCTTGGGCAGATCTTGGAGGCTATCAGAGAGAAGGCTGAAGCAATAATAACAGAGAATCCATGCCGGCTGTTGACATTAGAGTTCCTTCTTGTTCTTGTTTCCCTGAGTCTTTATTATTAAACTTGTGCACTGTCATTACGAATATGTCTGAGTAGTCTCTTTTAGATTCCGGTTTGCTATGTATCCCTAAACTGATTATTCCTATTCCTTTGTGATTTAATACAATTCAATTGAGTAAAGTTGTTTTCCTTGCTTAATTTCTTTAATCGTTATAATTTGGCCAATTATAAAGATTAGTATTTTGTTAGATTATATGTGACGACTGCGGCTTTCAATTGAATTTAGGGAAATAACCGGTTAGTTTAGAGACGACAATTCCTCTAAATTGCAAATTGACCGATAATCTAGATTGTTCTTAAGGCGGTTAGTAAACAGTGGGTTCGTAACGAGAGTTAGAATTCGGTGTTTGCTAACTAGAATTTGCTAAGCGGGAGACCGGAGGTGAATTATCTTTGTTCTAGGGTTTTACTCAGAATTATCTTAGAAATCACTTAGGGATAGGAATTATAGATTTAGGGAGAAGTAGTGAACTGGGATCTCTTTCCAAATCAGTTTCGATACAATTATTTTGTTGCTTTTTACTGTTTTGCATTCTGTTTACAACTTTTACTTATCATCAAATCAAAACCCCCAATTTCCTGTTTTTTATTTAGTCTTTTTATTCTTTTCCATTTAGTAAAGATTTAAACTAGACATCGCCTCCTCTGGTTCGATACTTAGGGAATACTCTGTATTAAAACTTGCTAGAATTGACCGGTACACTTGCCGTTAGGTTTTATCCCAACAGTCACGATTTATCTTAATGTGGTTCTTTCTATCCTACACTCAAAGTGTTTGATGCTTGCACTCGTGCTCTCCTTCTGGTCAAAACATCTCAACCGTTTAATTTGATATTTGTTAGATTTACGCATTCAACCTATTACTTTCACGTGATTGGATACACAACTACTAAGTCGGAAGTCTTTTGAGCTTATAACGTGGCTATGGGGTGTAATGAATGACAATGGGACGATGGAGGAATGTTTAGGATATGTGGAGCTATAAGGGAGACCAAAGCTACAACTTACACCTTCTCTTGGACTTGTCTTCTTTGTCTTGAAGTCGTTTGGCTACTTCGTGATGACTTTGCTTGTGAGCTTTGGAACTTGGGACTTTTGGGTTGTTCATTGCACCTTCTCTCTTTCTTCCCAATTTTGGATTTCTTCGAGGCTTTTTTGGTTTGCCTTTCTTTGAATCTCTTTCCTTCGGGGTTCTTTTGTTTCCTGGTTTTGAACTTTGAGAGCTGTTTTTGATGTGAGCTCATTTGGATCCGGTAGCAGTTTTACTTCTTTGGACTTGTGAAGTTGTTGTTCAAAAGTCGAGCTCCTTGCTTCCTTTGGTCACCGGGTCGATTATTCATCATTGGTTGGTTTATTTTGTGGAGTTTGTAGTGTTGTAAAGAGGTCGTATATGAAAAGCTCAGTGGGGGTGCCTAGGGTGTAATGTCAGGGTTCACAAGCTTTTGGCTGTGTGGTGCTGTACCTAGGTGCTTTGTCATCCCTAATAGTTGTGTATCCTTTTCTTTTCACAGGTTTAACAAATTATCTCCTTCGATTGGAGTCATGCCGTTTACCTTACCTTTGATGTAATCTCTCTGAAGCCATGTAAAAATGACATGCTCTTTCACTCATGGTTTTACCGCTCAAGGCACTCTCGTGAAATGTTAACTCGGAGACTTGTTCATGCTCTTTAAACCAATGAAATAAAAGTTATCGACCCTTAACTCGGATTGCCCCTAGTATTATTTTGGGGTCTTTTGACAAGCCTTTTGAATACCCAGGTTATTTGTTGAAGGTGGTTGTATGTGTGGTGGTACGTGGCGATGAAGTCTTACTGTTTTGGTGGAGTGATGTAGTGATGAAAGTAAAACATGGTAGTGGGATGCTTTCAGTGTACGGTGAAATTTTCTACTGAGAGGTGACATACAAGTGGTGGAAGTGAACAAGGTGGTGAGATATTCCCTGCGCAAGAATGAGTTTCATGTGGAGAGGGGAGTGTGGTGAGACACATGTGTTGTATGTGATCAAGGTAGTGGATGTGGGTGAAATGACGTGATGACTGAATAAATGCACAAAAAATTATGAAAATAGAACTATGCTCTAATTCATGAATGGAAAGACAACATCAAAAATTGTAATCTTAAGAAAACTACCTAAAATGATATAGGAAGCTAGCTACCATAAAAGTTGGAAGAACGACTGGGAAAAGAAAACATCCAAATCGAGAAAACTTCTAAAATAGTGATATTGGGCTGTCTGATGCCAACGTACTGAAGACTAAAGCTCTGGGCCGTCAGGACGCCAGTGAGATGACCGTGATTGTCTTCCTTTTGAACTTCGAATAGGGTCCATAAAATGTCTAAACTCGGCATGCCTATGAGTTATGTTGGAGAAAACCGGGTCTGAATCTTTTCCAAGCTGAGAGTGAAGTGCATGAGCTAGAGTGACTCCTAGGATAGAACAGATGTGCGGGCCTGAATACCCTTAATCTGGAAGTGAAGCAAACGGGCTGAAGGAGGCCATATGAACCGTGAATGGGCCACTGGGCCGAGAGAGAAAACCTTGAAGTCTGAGATTCGTTTGATGTTCTTGTTGGGCCTTGAAGCTAGAAACTGGAATGAGTGAGTTATGCAAACTATCTTTGATTCAAATGTTTTGTGCTATGGGCTGAACTTCTGGATTGAAAGAGAAGCTTATGGGCCAAAACTATGAATTGGTCTATGGGCCCCAAATAGAATGAGTCATTAGTGTGGTATTTGGGCCGGACTGATTGCTGAAAAAACCATAGATTGGAATTTGGACTGAAACCCGAATGAGTAGTATTAGTTGAACCTGAAAGATGATGCCTAGATCTAGGATTTTGGGCAAAAGCCGAGGTGAAGAGTTTTCCTATACTAGAATGGGCCTTAGGTCGGAATGTGTTTGGGCCTGAAGTAAAGTACATGGGATGGAATGGTCCCTAAATCACAAATGGGCCTAACATTCTTTTGGGTCACAGAAGATAGTTGCTAAGCCGAAAAAGATTTTATTTTCAGGATATTTGAGTTATTTCAAGTTCAGGTGGATTTCTTTTTATGGGCCTAAAACAAATTTGATAATTCAAATTAGGCCGGAAGAGAAATCACCTAAGTCTAGGCTTTTGGGCCGAAGCCTGAACAACTCACACATCAAACCAAACAGGGCCTTTGGGCCGTAAACAAATAAAGCTTCCAATTCGGGTTGGTCTAGGTTGATGTAGGGGAAGTTCCTATCATTGTCTAGGCTGGGTAGTGGGCTGATCATACAAGAAATTAAGGCCCACACAAGTTCAACATGTCCTCACTAGACGCTTAAATCAAACCGATATGGATCGATCCGGAGAGGTGCTTGGGGCATGGGCCCAGGTCACCCAAAGGAATACGGCTTGCACGCTATTCTCTTTGGGCTTCCCCACTGTCTCAACATCACCTGAAGGTGTGCGTCTACGGTCAGGTCTTTGAATGACCAAACAATGGGCTAGGTAAGGGTACTGCCAGGAAAATGCTTGGGGCTGAAGCCAGGGTATTAAGGGGATGTGGTTAGACGACATCCTCCTCTTTTCCCTCACTTATTCACATCACCTAAAGGTGTGAGTCCTTGACAATGGACCCTAGATGGGTCCCAGGGTGGAATCGGTTTGTGTGGACCCTCGCTCTCTTATGATGCAAAGTGCAGAAAATCAAAACGCGCACAAAAGTAAACAAACAAAGTAATAAAGCCATAAATAAACAATTTTTCGAGTGAAGCCCTCTTTCTTAAAATTAAACAAGTTAAATTAAGAGTTTTGTCCCCAGCAGAGTCGTCAGTCTGTGAGCCTCGATTTTAATTCCTATCCTATGTTGATTAAAGCTGATGAGGATCTAACTGGGTTTTAGGTCCACTTATAACCTAAGATTAATAACTATGTCATATAACAATAATTATTAAAACCTAAGCTAGCTCACTGGAACCTATTATGAGTTGCCACCTAATTTTAACCTAGAGTAAATTAGGAAAGGTAGAGTTCGGGTTCGGGGCTTGGTATTCGACTTAATTAGGGTTCAATACTTTCATTACCCCCAAGTCGTTTTCCTCTACTTAGTTTAATTACGGCTTATTACGAGTCGTTCTAACCTAAGTGCGCGACCTTCTATTTTTTTGTATTTTTAACATTTTTTTGACAGAAAATTAGAGCGAAATATGAAAATACCTAAACTAGGGTTTCGGAGGCAGAATTAGGTCAAATTTTAATTATATCCGTAGCCACGGACCTAATGTCCGAGACCACGGACCCCAATTGAATTAAATGATTACGAAAACAGAACTAAAATAAAAATGCAAACTTGAAAAGTCCGGGGCCGTGGACAGGGTGTCCGTGGGCCTGGACATGTATTGACAGAAACCCTAAAATTTGAAAATTTGAAAAATAAGAAATCCAGCCACCGTCCGTGGGTGTCCGTGGTCACGGACAACCCGTCCGTGGTCCCGGACCATGCGTCCGAGGTCACGGACCACCCACGGACAGTGGGTTTTTGATGGTTCCCGATGGTGTTTTTAGCTCAAAATTTATGTACTTGTAGCCTGAAAGATATACAAGATGTTAGTAATTGAAAGAATTCAATTTGAAGTCAAAATTAATGCGAAACTTAGTTAACAAGTTATTAGGCAGAAACACAAACAAACCTTAATTTAGAAGCAAGGAAAATTTAATTCAATTAGAAATTTCATCCAGAAGTGTATTAAGATCAGAAGGGTTAGAGAATTGGGTTTTTAACCTGTTTTGATTTCGAAAATTGTTGTTCCTTCACATCGGGAATCTCTGAAAGCTTCGTTGGTGGCCGATCCGGTTCAACTTCGACCCGAGCTTCTGGACCCTTCTTCCTTGTGTTGCTAAGGATGTTTTTGCTTCTGTAATGCTGGTGGTTTTGTGTTTGGAAGTCTGATGGAGAAGGAATATTGTGTTTTCGGTGGTTTCGGGGTGATTTCTGCAGGGTTTCGGTGTTAATTTGAGGCTTGGAAGTGTAAGGACGTGGGGAGAAGCTTGACGGCTGCCTTTTTTGACTTAAGGAATGTTCTTCTCTGCCCTAGGTCATTTTTGGAAGGTCCTTTTATAGAAAGAGCAAGACCATGTTGATAGAACAAGATCTTTATCTAAAACCCTGATTTTGTGCACTAAGAGAATCTAATTTTTTAAAACATGTTACAAGACGATAACAATTCTGAAATTTTAACCCAAGATAAAGGACAATTTTTAGAAATTTTGAGAGTCAGAATCAAGTTATTTTGATAAATAAGAGATTAGATAAAAATCTCACAATCTGGAACATCCCATAATTCATAACTTATTATTGGAAAGTCGAAATAACGAAATTCCAACCGCATTAGTCTCTAAAAATCATCCTCTATCATGGGTTTAAAATTTTATGGCATTTTGTTTTGATTTAGGTATTATCCAGAGGAGAGAGAAAATTGCAAAAATGATTGAATTTCTCTTTTAAATTTTGGGCTAAGGTTCCAAATAATATAATTTCAGGTTTATGACTATATGTAGTCATGCTAACCATGTGACAATTTTATTTTAATTTTGAAAACCTTTTTATTTCTATTTTGAGGCTATTTCATGTGTTAATTATTAAAGAAACTAGCTTATTAAAAGCTTAATTTCCAGAATAAATATTATCAAAAATCATGAAATACTTTCATAATGACTATGATATTTGGAAGTGTTTGGAGATAATGAACAAGTCATATGAAAATAGAAAATCCCGAGAATGTCCTTGGAAAATCCTGCATTGGTGCATTTTGACCATTTTGCCCTTTGTAACACGTATGCCATAGAGACTACTCCGGGGGGTTGAAATTTTGGGAATAACAGGGTGTTACACCGCCCCAGGGGACCGCCCCACTTGGGAGGTCCGGTAAAAAAAAAGGGCTTAAGCAGTAGACCATGGGGTGATTTATGATGGTAAGAAAACAAAATATGCACATAAGAACCTACGATTAACGGGGTTAAGTTATAGGAGTATTAATTGTAACATACCATAGTACTTGTTATTAATAGAACCACTTGAAATGTCATCAGTGAATCAAGTGTGAACTGAGGAACGTAGAGTGACGTGGTAAAGTAACCCATGGTGAAAGGTATGATTTTCTCATGCCCCGTATGCTACCTTGGCTACTCTGATTTGTGTGCTTGTTTGATTGTGTGATCAGCTTAAGAAGATAAATGCACGAATCAGATTGTTAGCACTTTCTTGTGCTTGTGATGTATTGCCTCTTGTTGGACTGTTTATTGAATTGCAGTTTGTATAATTCATGAAATATGTGAATGTGAATGAGGTGCTTGAAAGTTGAATGTGTACTATAGCTCTACTCATAGTTGAGTCTTGTTTGAGTAATGACTTGTAGAAAGAGTCATGTTGCTAATTAATGGAACGTACACAAAAACTATCAAGCCAAGAAACGATAACGCAAATCTATAAACTCACTAGAACGTGAGAGCATTGTACGGGAATTGGTAAACTCCCGATAATGGTTAGAGAACCGAATTGATTTAATCCACAAAACAATTTATAGTGAAAGTGTATAAGGAACCTCTACTTAGAGGATTTAATGAACACTCAAGACATGAACCTTGAGAGGAGTAAAGAATGGTAAGGGATCACCAAACCCCTTAGAAAGATAGTCGAAACCCAATGAGAGGATCTGACTAATATAAACAATGTCCCGAACATGAGAGTATTTGATAAGTTGTGTAAAACCTTAAATCTGAGAATACTAGACATTAAGAAGTTCCCTAAGCTAATAGATGTTATCGAGAGAGATACTTCTTGGCTAATCCATGAGATTATGAAATAACTCTGAGAAAGGAGTTTTGGGAATTTTAGTAGTCCGGTAGAGAACCAGACATTTGAGAATTTGATTGAGAATTTGAGGAGCTAATTGTATAGCTCAGTTTGTATTTGTAAGCCCGGTGGTGAGTCTTGTGTATGACTCTGCCCGGAGGTCATGGGCAATGACTTAAAAGATGCCTTTGAGTACTTGAGAATTTGAGTGTGAACTTGAGTTGAGATTTGAGAATTTGAGTATCTTGAGAATTGATTTGAGAATTTGAGTATTGAGTATTGAGTTGAAACTTGAGAGCTTGAGAGATGAGGATTAAGTTGAGTATTGGAGGACTTGAATTCACATTGAGTAAATGAGGGCTTGAGTAAGTGCAACCCAAGAGAGTGGGTGAGACAATGAAGAGTGGATTAAGGCATAGTGAGGTAGAACCCTCAAAGCCTAAGTATAAGATATATTAAACTAACCTCTTGGTGTGTGTTTTAGTGTTTGTGTTCGATGTTGAACCTTGATTGTGCTTGCCTTGCATGCTGTTTGAATTAAAATGAACCGCATGTTCTCGACCAAAGTAGTCGGCGTACCCCTGTTAGCATGGGGGGTATGCTAATTTCATATGCAGTAATTTGCTGAGCCCCTAAGGGCATCGTTTTTACTTTCCAGGTACATGGAAGTTGATCACCGTTCAAGAGTAGGACGGGGTTGTCATTAAGCATGGGTAGTTGTTTAAGGATTGTATTTGTTATATTGTGGAATTGTAAGATTGATATGATATTGACAAGTTTGGGAGTTTGTAGTAAACTCGGTATAAAATCGAATTGAAGTTGTATTTGTATTGTATTTGGATTGATTAAGAAAAGAAAGGCATTTGCAGTTGTTGAGTACTTGGTATAATAACCCATCAGACCGATATTGTATTTGTATTGATTATTTGGATTGGATTTGGCCTTGTTAGTCACGTGGGTGACTAACGGCATTGTATCACCCACCGTTGGAGTATGAATTTCCGCTTCTTTGATGTTGGTAATTGAGACGAGTTAGGAGTTAATGAGTAGATTAGCGGTAGGGGTGTTACAAAAAGTGGTATCACAGCGATACTTCGCTCTGATGGTTGAAATACCGAGTTTAGGAAAATACCGAGTTAGGAATTAGAGACTTAGGGCTAAGGGTTGAGTGTTAGCGCATGAGGTACGCTAGTTGGGAACTTCCAGTGTGATCTGGATACCTACATAACCAATCCCGCCCTCCGCAACCCCCGTTATAAGTTGGGGAGAAGAACGACAGAGAGATGGAAAGTCCTCTCACACTCAGGTAAAACCCGATCTGGCAGTAGTAAAATAAACCTTGCAAGAAGAAGAAACTGTCATTCGGTAGATTCCTACAACCGGAAATCCCGAAGACGGTTGCCATATTAATGACAATAACCGCACCTAACGGCAGAAGATTGTAGATCCTCAATATAGGATAATAAAATTTGCGGCACCATGGGGCGACGTGCTTCGCAGTCGCGAGAACCATGCGCAGCCGACAAGAAGGGAAGCACAACTACGCAATGAAGCGGAAAAGCGGAGTAACAAAACCCGAGACAGGAGAGTCTGCGGACTGTAAATGCTTGATAATACCACAATGGTATACTAACCGACAAAGGAATTAGTCAAGGTTGGATTAACTCCAAACCTACCATGCTGAAAGCCAGCAAAAACCAAATAGCATAGTCAGACAACTACGAGAGTACCCATGAAACTCACACCAATAGGACTACGACGTAGTTCCTAAGGATAAGCCAAACCTCGGTAACCACAGTAAATGTGGGGGAACGAGCAACGAGGAAGGACACAGAACTAAACAAACGGGGATCCTCAAGGGTGAAGGAACACCCAGATTGAAGACAACCTTGTCATGAACACTAAGAAGCTACGTAGGAGATTGATCACTAAGATCAAAAGGTCTAAGGAATATCAAATAAAACCACCAAATACGGATGGAAACAATACCGTAACCGGTATATGTAAACCTGAAAACCGACCTACCCGCGCACTTGCCAAGGCAAGTGCAGCAACTACAAGGCAAATTGGAAGACGTTTAACGACTAACAACTACTTACTAAAGTACCACCATGATAGTGAAGCAAATATAGGATCACCAATCCAAAGAATTTGAAGAACGAAACCTTGGAAAGGACTAACGGCCTGACCATCATATTAACGGACATACCAGTCAGCGAGAAGCTAGACTTGGTCAAGACCTCAGTCATGGCAACGCCATGAAGATTTTCATTCAACTCAAGATTTTCATTTAGACACAAACTTTTCAATTTTAAACCGCAATTTTTAAAACCAAACCAGAGAATCAAGGTAAGCTATCATAAAATGATACAAGAGGAGTTGACAATAGAATACTTCACCTAGGCGTGTGACGAGAACTATGAGTGTACCCAATACGGGATGTAGGACGACAGCACTCCGAAGGAGCTTGTGGGCCTGACAGACCCTTTTATGAGTTAGTCAGGTAAGTGGTAACATGCCAATAAGACACCCCACGCATGTACACAAGTGGTGTACGAAACACGGGAAGTAGTTGACTTCGCTCTATGGACCATAAAGAAATTTAAACCAGAACAGTTGGGCATCTCAAACAATCGAAGAACCCAAATAAGCTTACAAAGCTAAAGGAGTCAAGAACTCACTCCAGGAGGATGATTACGAGCTGAGAAGTGCGAGAAGCACAAACAATCGAGTAAAGACATCAAACATGTCCCAAGAGTATTGGAGTAATTGCATGAAGTAGCCGGAATGTATACCCGGTCTAGATACAGTAAGGCAAATGCCTAACATGAACACGCCAATGTTCAATGGACAAGGTAAATTATCCAGAGTGATCTTATAAGGTACTGGAGTATACCGTTCATCACCGAAGAGGATATCAAACCGGTTAAAAACATAAAAGAAGTACCCATGGTCTACCCAAAGAACGGGAGACATTATAACCCTAAGCGGGACAAATTAGAATCCAAGACCACAATGCGGAGTAAACCAAACATACTCATAAGTTAGCCAAATGTAATGGCGTAACTTGGTAACACCCAAGAGCAATCCAAGAAGGGTATCGAACTAAATGTCGTGATAAAACACAAGAAGTAGAGTGAACATTCGGTTAGAACACCGACAGGAATCCCACTTACCAGAGAATACCCTAAATTAACAAATGATACCGATCAGCACCAAGATACTAGAAGGGGCATCCAACGGACGGAAGCGTGATGCGATGATCCCATCATGGAGCCCAATATTACCTCCAAGCCATTTGTTGGTATACGGAGAAGCAATGCTTGCGAACAGCTTAAGATGAGCGGAGCTCTAGGCAATCTGGCAAGTAAGCCGTCCAACAACTCTGAGATGTATGTACCAGTTGGCAAAACCTAACTGAAATCATGAGGAGAATTGCCAGTAATGGCACGGGTAAGATTGTTTAAGAACTAACGAGCAAAGATACCCCTCATTATTGTGGTACCGCAAGAGCAGTGAACATACAGAACCCAAGGAAGAGGATACCATCAATAAATTCCCGAAAACTCATCTCTTTCAGAACTACTAAGGTAGTTAAGCTTGAGCGTATAATGGTGGCCAAGCGATGTGGGTATAAGCTGTATAGCAATTGTTGAAAACCGAAGAGTAGCCGGTTAAGAAGAGACATTGTATATGTCTAACGTGAAGTGTAAAGCAAATAACGCTGAAGGAGCTCAAGAACATAAAGAATAATATATTCTGTAATCAGCCAAGAAAATGGTGAACCATTGTCTAAATGGTAGAAAAAAATGAGCAGAAGCTAAGTGCTAGCAGATGCCATGAAAACCAAAGTTTGAAATAAACACGAACATGGTACGCAGTGAGCGACCAGTCTATGTTAATTACCACAGAATGACATGGAGTTGTTAAATATGAGATGACAGACAGAAATGATCATTCCTATTGCAATCGCATGAGAGAACTATTGCCAAGGGTTTACCTTGAAGTCTTAAGGTAGGCTTGGATATGAATCAATGAGGACCTCCTCTAGCTCTTGGAATCTAGAAAACAAGATAGAACAAGGCATAAAAATGAAGCCCCATGAGTAGAAATTTTTGGTAATGGAGAAGAAATGGTGGAAACCTAGTTTTTCTTACATATTCTTTACCTTCAGAGAATGGAGAAGCTAATGGACTCCTCAAGCTTGTGTTTCCACCTCTAATGGAGGTTTGGATTGGCACCAAAATGAAGCTCTTGGAGATTTGAAAGGATATAAAGAAAGAGCTTGAGCTAACTAAGAAGAATATGTGCTTGGTTATGATTTTGGAGCTAAGATGAATGTTTGGCAAGCAAGTGAAGGTGGAGCTAGCATGGAGCTGTCTTCTACGTGAATGAAGAAGAAATAGAGCAAGAGAAATCGGTGAGGAAGAAGAAGAATGAAGAAAGGAGGAGAGAGGTAAGTAAATAGAAGATATTTGTTTCTAAAAGTAAATAGTAACTACTTACTTTTTCCTTCTTATTTTATAAACTAACATACTCATGTGGTGACTCATCCCCTTATAAAACTGGCCCCTTATCTAATTAAGGCTAGTCATGGTCTTGCTTGACCATCTAATTAGACTTAGTTGACTAAAGACTAAACTAGGCACTATTTGGTTAGTATTCACAAACTAGTGCACATATTTGTGAAATTTTTGATTTCCCATTGATTTAGACTACCTGATGTGATACTAAGTAGTACACAAGTTGATTAAGGAGTAATCATGGGCATTTAGCCACTTAAGACCCCTTTCTAAGACAATTTTTCAAAAATGTGCTTTAAGAGTCCTTAAAGCATAATTTGTGTTTTAACTTGTTTTTGAGTTTGGTTTTCTTTGGAAATTGATTTAGCATGAACATTAGGATGTTACTAAGGTCTAAGGATGATATTTGGGTGCTAACCCAAGTTACTCCAAGCTTAGAGCACATTTTTGCCTAAATTGCTCTTATGGTGTTTCTTTGTGTCTTCTTCGGTTCAAATTGTTTTCTAATGTTTCTAAGGCATTATTTAGCCTTCTTACATCTTAGTTTATCATCTAAACACCATATCTAGGTTTGGGGTATTTCATCATAAGACCTATTTGCATTATCCAAGCGCGTCACAAGACCTGGCGACAGAAAAGTTGGCGAGGTGATGGCAATAAATCCTCCTGTGTTATGTCACTTTACTTTGGGATCAACGAATGGTGGGAAAAGGCAATAAGTCCCTGGGTGTTTAGCAGGAGTTATCCCTGCACACCGGCTTGGGGGGCGATGGCAATAAGTCCACATTGGGTCCAGCCAGGAGCATTAGCACGGGTTTTCGGTCCCCAGAAGCATCCGAGCATCATCAACGTCATCAGCAGCATCATCAGCATCGTCAACATCATCGACACTATCAGTACCATCAGCATTCCAACATTCTTGCATTTGCATACCACCTAGTTTTCACATTTTAGGTTGTCAACGCCTTAGAATCGCTTGACATTATTTCATTTTACTTTTTAGGTTGTCAACGCCTTAGAATCACTTGACATTACTTCATTTTACTTTACTTATAGGTAGTCAGCACCTTAGAATAGCTCGACAACATTTCATTCATCATAGGTAGTCAACGCCTTAGAATAGCTTGACATCATATTATCATTATAGGTAGTCGGCGCCTTAGAATAGTCCAACATTACTTCATTTTTACCGTTAGGTGGTCGACGCCTTAGAATTGCTCGACATCCTTCCACTCTACTCATAGGTGGTCACCGCCTTAGAACAGCTCGACAACACTTGTCGGATTTCAATGGCGTGTGAGGCCTTCTAGGATCCAAAATTTTGGGGCATCACTCAAGCACTACTTTTCACATGCATTACAAAGTTCAATTGACGGGGGGCAATCTGTTATACCCAAAATTTTGACCAGCTAGTTAGGGTCTACGAGGTTTTGGTGTTGTAAGGGGCACTTCGATCAAGTAATAAGAGATTCCGGCTCGATCAGCACATTTCAGAGCATGGGGAGCAGTTTTGTCGTTGTTAGGGGCGTTTTCGTAATTTTTAAGGCTCCCGAGACCTCCTACAGGCTTTCTCTCTCCTCCAAAAGATGCCCAAATCAGCTTGAAATGCTTTGCAATTTAATCCCATGATAGAGGATGACATTTTAAGCATAATGGCGTTGGAATTTTGATTTTTCGAATTTCCAATAATTTTCTAGCAATTTCTGACTGAATCTGACGAGAAATTCAATTTAAAAATATGCCAACATTTAAAAAATCCGATTCCACTTCAGAAAAATCATAATTGCCATCCTTGACATGTTGTTAAAATTTCATAGCAAAATTTCTTTGGGAAGTCATTTAATTAAAATGCCAAAAAAACTTACTTTTACTAGATTTTCATTATCTTTAAGAAAGTCAATATAAAGGGATAGGTTTTTTGATAAAGAAAGAATCTCTCAAACTCTTAAAACCCTAGGCAGTCAAAACTCTTCTCCATAGCTAGTCTCACTCGTTTTTGCACCTTCAAGCACCAAAACAACATTGAAATCTCACCGAAATCAACACTAAAACACGTTTTCCAATTCCCAACACATCAAAAATCAAAAATCATCAACATCAACCAAACCACCTCCAAAACGTGAACAACACCTTCAACAATCAACAACCAGAAGCTCGGGCCAAACTCAGTCTGGAACCGGCACCATAGGAGCCTCCGAAGAATCCCTACGTGAAGGATCCTCTTGAATTCAAAGGTAAAACATGTTGCAATTCTACTTTTCTAACTCTCCACGACCTTATTAACTCTCTGTCAAATTTTTGGTTCAAACTAACCTTTTTACGCTTCTGTATTGCTAATTGCTTTTGCTTCTACCTTGTTACTTGTTTGTTAAGTTTCGTGCGTAATCAGACTTCAAACTGCAATCTTTCAATTACTAACGTATTGTATATCTTTCAGGCTACACGTGCATAATTTTTTAGCTGAAAACACCGTCGGGAACCACCTGAAAACCCCTGTCAGTGGGTGGTCCGGGACCTCGGACCTATTGTAACACCCCTACATCGAACTTCACAACTAATTGAAATCGCAGCGGAATTAAATAACTAAACAATAACTAAACGCTTCGGTGCTACAACGTCATCAACCACCCACGTGGTTAACAAGGCAGAATAAATACAAGTGTACCGGTCTGATTATCAGACTCCCGAGCATAGAACTAATAACCATATATACATAAACACAATACCGAGTAGTTACTTACATCCTTCACTGTAAACCATCACTGTAAACTGTTCACAACCAAAATACATAACGCCACGGGAGCACAGGCACATCCCGGGCCCAACATCAAAAAATAAACAAAGTACATCTGCAGCCTAGAATCTAGAGCCACTCTGCTTCCTCGATCCTCAACCTGCAGTAAAAATATGGAGCCCCCGAGGGGGTCAGCAACCCTTGGCTGGTATGGTTAACGCGCAGCCCATCGGCTACCGGGATACGCGCAACTAATTGTCATGATAACATGGCATTCATTTTAAACATAACATAACATAACATAACAATGTGGCATAGCGTTATTATTGCATAGCACAACATCACATACACAGTGGATTCTCTTTCCACAATAACAAACCAAGAAGGTTAATCAACATAAGAAGCCAAGAGAATGGTTCACTCTCATGTTAAGCTTGTTACACACACTCATTACCGTTCTGCTATTCGAACGAGTAACTTAAGTCACAGATGGTTCGGATATTGTGACCCGAACACACCACACAAACACATGTTTCCACTAAACCGATCATAAGTCAGAATAGGTAATCTTTGGAGGAAGCTAGCGGGAGATCGAACGCCAAATGAAGGAGAACAATCTTAACAACATAAGAGTCGAATCTGATACAGATATCTACTCTTAAACTTACATGCATGACCGGACAACCGGATTCCTCACTTCCCAGTTAGTACTTGTTAGAAGTTCAACAGTGGAACTTAACAAACAACTCACAACAAGTGGTAAGTCATGTTAGACACTCACAAGGGAAATGAGTCACATCACAACATCACAATAGTATGAACAACTGTAAACTCATTACATGATTTAGTCTTATAATGTCATAAACACACAGAAAAACAAACAACACACAAGCCGGTGTAAACCGGTAGGCAATAGACTGCAAGAAAACCATACCTTGGTCCTTGCCTCGATTTGTTTCCACCGTAGGTCACTCCTATACATGTTTAAGAATGTCGGTTAATTAACGCACTAGTCCATTGTTAACATTACTACTCCACATTCCTAGTTATCTCATTTCCACATTTTGTTTTAATTCCTCATCTTTTAAAATGTCATTATAACACTCCTAACGTGTTCTATTTAACCTTATAATATCATTACTAACTTATCCCTATCATTAGACATCATTTAATAACCTAAAACTAAGTTTTTATGGTGGTCCGGGACTTGGTCCCCAACTAAGGTCCCGGACCTACACTTAACAAAATCCTCAGCCTGTTTTAATGGGGTGGTCCGGGACTTCATACAAGTCCTAAGTCCCGGACCATTCTAGGCAAAAACTCTCGGGGGTATTTAAGGGGGTGGTCCGGTACTTCTTACATAACCTAAGTACCGGACCAAGACTTGCAAGAATCCTCGGCCCTTTTTAATATATGGTCCGGGACATCATCCAAAACCTAAGTCCCGGACCACTGCTACAGATTTACATTTTGAACATTTTCTAAGTCTTGTTGCCATGGTTCTCCTTACCCATTAAATGTATAAACTTCCCAAATGTTCCTAGGTATATTCTAATGCCAAAATATCATCTTAAACACACCTAGTTCCATGTTTAACTTGTTACTCAATTTCCTTATAAAATTCACCAACACTTATAACATTTTATACTAGGTTTCTAAATGGTGTTTCTCACCTATGATAACTACTATCCCAAAATGCTTCCTCCTCATTTTAACATCATCTCCCAAGCATCATTTCTTACCCACTTAAACCCTAGTTGATGTCTAAGTCCCTTTGTTTACCTAGAACACCTTAAGACATTATTTCTCCTCTTGTAAAATACTTAGGCATTTCCAACATTTCTAGTTCACCAAACCTTATATAAACACTTAGAACTTCTTGCACATTTCCTAAATTTTGACATGGATTCTCCTAGAACATTACTAAGCCAAAACACTTTGTTTTCTCCATTAAGCACACAAGAACACCTAAATTCACCAAGAACACTCTCACAGACAAAGTTTCACCAAATTTACACTACATCACAATATAGTGCATAATTTAAATTGCATGGCACTTAGGCCCTTAAGATGCATGGCTCTTAGGCCCTTAAAATGCATAAGTTTAAACACTGAATTTCCACAATATATTTGCCTTTGACCTGCAAATACATACAACAACACATATGTCCTTTTACTAATCTCCTTGAGAACCTTACACTAAGTCATTTACCATTTGCTCTTTAGGTAATTTTGACAAGCATTATAAGCTCATTTCTCCTAAGGCATTAAACTACATTAGGTTAGCATATTTACCTCTTTTCCTCACAACTTCTTTCTTGTTTCCTTATAAAACCGGTAAGGATGTTTGATAGTTTGTCAACCTCTATACATTATACAAACAACATAATGAGCATTCAAGCTTCAAGCTTAATCTCATTGTAAACCCTAGTTACATATATTGTTTTAAAGCATTAAGGTAGTTGTTTTACCTTGGTATTTGAAGAGAGTTTGAATATCTATCAAGAGAGGACTCCACCTAGTCCATGAAAGGTTGGAATGAAGCTAGAACAAAGCAACATAAGGACTCCATTAAGAGTGATTTTCGGTCACAATAAAAGCATGGAGGAAACATCACTCATTACCGTTCTGTTATTCGAACGAGTAACATAAGTCACAGATGGTTCGGATATAGTGACCCAAACACACCACACAAACACATGTTCCCACTAAACCGATCTTAAGTCAGAATAGGTAAGCTTTGGAGGAAGCTAGCGGGAGATCGAACGCCAAATTAAGGAGGACAATCTTAACAACATAAGAGTCGAATCTGATTCAGATATCTACTCTTAACTTACATGCATGACCGGACAACCGGATTCCTTACTTCCCAGTTAGCACTTGTTAGAAGTTCACGGTGGAACTTAACAAACAATTCACAACAAGTGGTAAGTCAAGTTAGACACACACAAGGGAAATGAGTCACATCATAACATCACAATAATATGAACAACGGTAAACTCATTACATGATTAAGTCTTATAACATCATAAACACACAGAAAAACAAACAACACACAAGCAGGTGTAAACCGGTAGGCAACAGACTGCAAGAAAACCATACCTTGGTCCTTGCTTCGACTGGTTTCCACCTTGAGAGAATCCTATACACATTTTGTAACATCGGTTAATTAACGCACTAGTCCATTGTTAACATTACTACTCCACATTCCTAGTTATCTCATTTCCACATTTTGTTTTAATTCCTCATCTTTTAAAATGTCATTATAACACTCCTAACGTGTTCTATTTAACCTTATAATATCATTACTAACTTATCCCTATCATTAGACATCATTTAATAACCTAAAACTAAGTTTTTATGGTGGTCCGGGACTTGGTCCCCAACTAAGGTCCCGGACCTACACTTAACAAAATCCTCAGCCTGTTTTAATGGGGTGGTCCGGGACTTCATACAAGTCCTAAGTCCCGGACCATTCTAGGCAAAAACTCTCGGGGGTATTTAAGGGGGTGGTCCGGTACTTCTTACATAACCTAAGTACCGGACCAAGACTTGCAAGAATCCTCGACCCTTTTTAATATATGGTCCGGGACATCATCCAAAACCTAAGTCCCGGACCACTGCTACAGATTTACATTTTGACTATTTTCTAAGTCTTGTTGCCATGGTTCTCCTCACCCGTTAAATGTATAAACTTCCCAAATGTTCATAGGTATATTCTAATGCCAAAATATCATCTTAAACACACCTAGTTCCATGTTTAACTTGTTACTCAATTTCCTTATAAAATTCACCAACACTTATAACATTTTATACTAGGTTTCTAAATGGTGTTTCTCACCTATGATAACTACTATCCCAAAATGCTTCCTCCTCATTTTAACATCATCTCCCGAGCATCATTTCTTACCCACTTAAACCCTAGTTGATGTCTAAGTCCCTTTGTTTACCTAGAACACCTTAAGACATTATTTCTCCTCTTGTAAAATACTTAGGCATTTCCAACATTTCTAGTTCACCAAACCTTATATAAACACTTAGAACTTCTTGCACATTCCTAAATTTTGACATGGATTCTCCTAGAACATTACTAAGCCAAAACACTTTGTTTTCTCCATTAAGCACACAAGAACACCTAAATTCACGAAGAACACTCTCACACACAAAGTTTCACCAAATTTACACTACATCACAATATAGTGCATAATTTAAATTGCATGGCACTTAGGCCCTTAAGATGCATGGCTCTTAGGCCCTTAAAATGCATAAGTCTTAAATACTGAATTTCCACAATATATTTGCCTTTGACCTGCAAATACATACACCAACACATATGTCCTTTTACTAATCTCCTTGAGAACCTTTCACTAAGTCATTTACCATTTGCTCTTTAGGTAATTTTGACAAGCATTATAAGCTCATTTCTCCTAAGGCATTAAACTACATTAGGTTAGCATATTTACCTCTTTTCCTCACAACTTCTTTCTTGTTTCCTTATAAAACCGGTAAGGATGTTTATAGCTTGTCAACCTCTATACATTATACAAACAACATAATGAGCATTCAAGCTTCAAGCTTAATCTCATTGTAAACCCTAGTTACATATATTGTTTTAAAGCATTAAGGTAGTTGTTTTACCTTGGTATTTGAAGAGAGTTTGAATATCTATCAAGAGAGGACTCCACCTAGTCCATGAAAGGTTGGAATGAAGCTAGAACAAAGCAACATAAGGACTCCATTAAGAGTGATTTTCAGTCACAATAAAAGCATGGAGGAAACATCATTTTTCTTTGAGATTCCTTACCTAAAAGCAAAGGAGATCAATAATATGTAGAAATATAAGCTCAACCTCCTTCAATGGTGGAACTCCATGGCACTGAAATGG
>CM041783.1:62651490-62685644 GCA_023374045.1 Limonium bicolor
TGAGATAACCTTGTAGATACATACCATGCTTATTGGTCGATAGTCATTTAGCTTGCAAGCTGTATCCGTACGTAAGTTGTTGCTTTTTAAAAAAGTTGGCGGGATCGGAGTTGAAGCAAGAAATCAGTTTTGTATATGAGATGAGATTAAAGTTAAAAAGCAAAATGAAAGTGGGAAACGGAGGAGGGCAGGTTGAGAAAAGAATATAATACTAGTATTTACTTAAGAAGGAAAAGAAAAAAGTGTACAAGGAATAAGAGATTTTCTGGCGAGAGAAAACATAACCAAATTTAATTTGCAATTAGTAATTGTTATTCTAATGAAGCCGTCAGTCCTACTTTTAGCATAGGAAAAGATTTCACTTCATTCATTCTTAAAACAATTCCAAATTAAGAAACCTCGTGATATAACTTGAGCCAAAGGAGATTAGGACATGAAATCGCGTCTTACTCAATCACATCAGAAGTTTCTAGTTAATTACCACTACAAGGTGCTGGGTCAGGGCTACAATGCTTGTGTACCTTCCTCAGGCAGGCAGAGATATCTCTCTAGAGCCATCCATATATGATATAGCCAAGGAATGTGGGTGGTAAAATTCCAATTTTGATATATACCCATCTTTTTTTTCATTGTACCAGTACACAGTATATACGGAATAAGTAGGAGACATTTTGATCAAAAAAGAATAAGTAGGAGACACGTTAACTGTTTTATTCTCTTTTTAATGAAGGAAAGTGGGTCTATAAATTGAAGGGCAAAAACCATATACATCCACATATCATATTCTATTGAAGAAAACAAAAGGCAAATAGTCTTATTAATGGATCAAACGACTGATCTTGCGGGTTATTGGGCAATGGAGAAAAAGGTGAATGTCTTATCATTGTACTACAGTATTATATTATTCTTAAAGATGTATATTATAAACTTTTTTATGTCATGTCATTACCCAGAGATTGAATACTATTAACTGTTCGTTATACCTCGTATATAAATTAATTAATTAATGTTGTTGGTTGATCTGTTTCTACAGCAGGCAGCTGCTGATCATGAAGTAACTATTCGGTTGTCTCCTATTGAATCACAGCCTCCGCCATCCTCTTTCACAGCAACTAGCAGCATCAACCAGCTGGGTGAAATCATAGAACCTGATCATCATGCTAGAGCCACTACTACTAATACTAACAATGCAGCAGCAGCAGCAACTGCTACTGCTTCTGATAAAAAGAGTGGTAATAGGAGGACACGTGCACAATCCCATCTGCTAGTTGCAGTCAGACTCACTATCGCAACTATAGTACTCCTTATTATAATGAACACCATATCTCCTTTAATGCCAGTCATGTCCATAATGTTACTTCCACTCATTTTCCGTCACGGAAGACGTGATGATTACACCACAAAAGAAAATCTACCACCAATAGGCATCTTTCGTGAACTCCACATTCGTAACGAAGTCTGGAAATTAAGTTTACTATTGATTCTATTATACCAAATAGTAATAGTAATACTAGTACTCTCAATCACCATATCCACTGCAGTAATAGACGATATTCATCACTGGAACTTGGAATTTCTAGGAATCCCTTATTGGAAATGGGTAATTCTAGTAGATATCGTGGCATTAGGTCGTCAAATCATAGCAGTCATATTAGCTGTTGTTTATTATACCATCAACTTTATACTTAAAGCCACTTGGTTAACACGTCTACAAACCATATCAGATTCAGCTTCTATAAGCTACTATATCAATGGATTGATTGATCCGTTTATGTCAATGTTTTATTTCGGTGCAATCTTATCCATCTGGTTAATATACTTCCCCTTTATTGGAACTGTGTATAAACGATGAATATTTGTTATATTGAGTATTGCTTACGTATTACATCAACAGTACTAGCGTATATAGGCCTAGTACAAGGATCTAGAACATGTACTATCGGACTGATATTATTGTAATATGGGCCTAGAACAGGCCTTATACTAATGGGCTAACATTCCCCCTCGGTCCAAGCGATTTTGCAAAGGAAGCTTGGAGCGTATCTGGACAAAGGCCGATGGAGACAATGGTTTGGTGAGAAGATCGGCCAGTTGACCGTCGGCTGGGACATGTGAAACCGACAAAGCTCCAATGGCGACTCTTTCTCTCACAAAGTGGAAGTCGACATCAACGTGTTTCATCCTACTATGAAAGATAGGATTTTTTGCAAGGTATGTCGCACTTATATTGTCGCACAGCAGATTTGGGGGTTTTTTGAGACGAAACCCTAAATCTCTCAATAGTTGTAGAACCCAGATCGATTCGGCCGTAGCAGTGGCTAAGGCCTTGTATTCCGCCTCGGTTGTTGACTTCGCAACGGTTGCTTGTTTTCGTGAACTCCAGGAAATAAGATGGGGACCGAGGAATATGCAGAAGCCTGAGGTGGATCTTCGATCTGGAGTGGAGCCAGCCCAGTCGGCATCCGAAAAGACAGTGAGAGCATCAACGGGAGCGGATGGGTAGAAGACACCAAGGTTGCGAGTGTGATTGAGGTAACGGAGAATCCGCTTTACAGCTTTCCAGTGTATTTGTTGTGGTTGATGCATGTAGCGACACACCCTGTTAACCGCATACTGAATATCAGGCCGTGTCATTGCTAAATATTGGAGTGAGCCCACTGTGCTTCTGTATTGGGTTATGTCTTCAAAAATAGGGGAGTCTGTGTCATCGAGGACCAGATTGGGTGTCATGGGTGTGGGGCTAAATTTTGACTTTGTCATGTTTGTTTTGTGGAGAATCTCTGTGATGTATTTTTCTTGTGTCAGTAGTAAGCCTTTGGGCGATCTGTGAGCAGAAATACCCAAAAAATAGCTTAAATCCCCTAGATCTTTCACGGGAAATTTTGCTTGAAGTTGTGTTTTGAGAGTGGTAAGGATGGATAATGAAGAACCCGTAACCACAATATCATCAACATACAGTAGGATGTATATGATATCGCGTCCTTGTTTAAAAATAAACAGAGAGCTGTCTGTTGTAGAAATGGTAAATCCCAGCTGTAGGAGGTAACTGCTGAGGGTAGAGTACCATGCTCTGGGAGACTGTTTAAGGCCATACAAGGCCTTCTTCAGTTTGCACACAAAGTGAGGAAAGGTAGGATTAATAAATCCTGGGGGTTGTTTGACATAAACAGCCTCCTCTAATTCACCATTTAAGAATGCATTTTGAATGTCGAGGTGTTGTATAGGCCACTGAAAGGAAACAGCTAGGGCTAGGACTGTTCTTATGGTAGAAACTTTAACCACGGGGCTATAAGTGTCAAAATAATCAATGCCATGTGTCTGATTATAGCCCTGAGCCACAAGTCTGGCTTTTCCGTTCAATAGAGCCATCTGCCTGATATTTGGTCTTTAGGATCCATTTGACACCAAGAACGTTTTGCCCATCCTTTGGAGGCACCAAATCCCAAGTGCCAGTAGCTAGTAAGGCATTATACTCCAGCTTAATAGCAGCTTTCCACTCATCATATTTCTGGGCTTCCTTGAAGGTTGGATTAGCAGGGACAGAGCTAGATAGAGCAGAGGTATTACACCAACGAATAGTCCCATCTGTTCGAACAAGAGGTTTTGAGATATGTGCTTTAGCCCTGGTCACCATGGGGTGTGTAGGTATAGGGTTAGGAGTAGGTAGAGGACTGGTGGTAGAAGGTGAGGAGACTGGGCTAGGATCAGGTGTAGGTATACTGGTGGAGTGAGGGACAGGAGAAGGAGGTGAGGTTTGAGGAGCTGGGTCAGGTGGTGAGGGAGGAGTGAGATTTGTTGTTTCAGAGGGTGGGATAACAAGAGACATAATGTGTGGTGTGTTGCTGACATCAGGAGAAGAAGGAGAGTTGGTAGGTTGTTGGATGTAAGGAAAGTGAGACTCATTGAAAACAACATCTCGGTTGATGTATGTTTTCTTGTGGTGAGGCAGTAACAGAGGTAGGCACAGTGTCTTGGTGAGTAGCCTAGAAATATGCATGGTTGGGATCTGTAGGCTAGTTTGTGAGGGTGAGGGCGGAGGTTAGGCCAACATGAGCACCCAAAAACTCTTAGCATAGAATAATCCGGGGTGATATGAAACAAAGCCTCATAGGGTGTTTTGAATTGCAGCACTTTTGCTGGTGTGCGATTGTACAGAAAGGCAGCAGTGTGTGCTGCATAGGACCAGAAATGAAAAGGTAAACCAGAATGAGATAGGAGAGTGAGGGTTTTATCAATGATGTATCTGTTTCTAATTTCAACCGTCCCATTTTGTTGGTGAGAATATGGGGAAGTCAGTCGATGATGAATGCCATGGGATGCAGTAATATCTGAGAGAGCAGTAAATTCTCCTCCACCATCTGTCTGTATACTTTTGACAGATGCAGAGAATTGTGTGTGAACCAATTTCAGAAAGGTCTGAAAGATGAGATGGACATCTGATTTAGCATGCATAGGATATAACCAGATAAATTTAGAGTGATCATCAACAATCAACAGAAAATATCTGAACCCATCCAATGAAGTAACATAAGCTGGACCCCATACATCCAGAAATAACAAATCAAACGGTTTACTAGCTATAGAATCCCTTAAGTAATGAGGGAGAGCATGGTGTTTCCCTTGGCAGCATGCCTCACAAAATTGGGAAAACTTATTATCTTGTGTGGGTAAACTATAACTGCTTAGTATTCTGTTTGTAACAAAAGTGGAGGGGTGGCCTAAGCGCTGATGCCAAGTGAGGGCAGAAGCCTTGGTGCCTTGTAGAAGTCTTGTAGCATGAATCTGAGGCTGAGGGTAAGTAGGCATCACATACACACCATCTTTAACCGTTCCTTGAAGAAGAACCTTCCTGGTTGTAGTATCCTTCAACAGAAAACCAGAAGCATAAAATTCAAAACAGACATTATTGTCAAGGCAAAACTTTCTAACAGAAAGTAATGCTTATTTAAGAGAGGGGAGTGATAGATCTGACTGAGAACTAATTC
Organism: Limonium bicolor; assembly: GCA_023374045.1. Taxonomy (NCBI): domain Eukaryota; kingdom Viridiplantae; phylum Streptophyta; class Magnoliopsida; order Caryophyllales; family Plumbaginaceae; genus Limonium; species Limonium bicolor. The sequence continues at coordinate 62,656,476 of CM041783.1, forward strand.
ACCAGTGTGATGGGAAATAGAACCTGAGCCTAAATGAGTGATAGGCAAACCAGATCCATCACCAAGAGTAATAGTGTCATGCCCTGTGTAGTCTGTACTGCTGTGAGTAAGTTTGGAAGATCCCCAGTGAAGTGATGAGTTGCTCCCGTATCAGGGAGCCAATCTGTAGTGCTAGAATGTCCAGTAGCATTAACAGCGAAAGATTGAGGTGGAGGAGCTTGATAGGTTTGATTAAACCTGTGATAACATATAGCAGCAGAATGGCCTTTCTTATTACAGATTTGGCAGCTAGGTCGAGTATCTGGTGTTCCATTGAAATAATAGAACCTCTAGCACCGCCTCTGGTGCTGTTAGTGGTAGATCTGCCTCTTCCACCTCTTGAACTGTTTTGAGTATATGTATTCTGATAAGATCCTTGTGAGTTTCCCTGATAGGAACCCTTTCCTCGACCTGAATTTTTCTTGCTTGTGTTTCCCCCTGTGTAATTTGCCTCTGTGGCATTTACACAAACACTCTCTGTGACTGATTTATTTTTCTGATTCAGAATATCCTCATAAATCAAGAGGATGTTGTAGAGCTGTTGTGGAGTGGAGATTTCAGATCTGGTGATTATGTTGGTTACAACAGACTCATAATCCTTGGGCAGACCCCGGAGAAGGTAAGATTGAAACTCCCGATCTGTGACAATATGTCCCGTAATTGCCAGAGATGAAGATAGTTCTCTAGCTCTGTTGTAATAAGAGGTGATGTCCTCATCACCACGCTTAGTAATACTTGCCAATTGCAGATGGAGTTGCCCTAGGTGAGCAGCAGTTTGAGCAGAGAAGATGCATGAAGTTCAGACCACACAAGAGCTGATGTTTCAAGATCTATCACCTGGCTAGCAAGCCTCAGACAAGGAGAGAAATAGGACAGATATAACCAACTGATCATGGCGTTTCCAAGCAACATAGTCAGGATTCAAAATGCCGTTGATCTCAACAGAAGGACAAGGAAAAGTTCCATCCAGATTTGAACAAATCGTTTCCTCTCAGAAAAGGTAATAGCATCCCCTTCCAAAGTCGAAAGTTACCTTGTTTTAACTTGACTAGATTTGCTGCTGCTGATAAAATGTTGTGTGTGTTGGTGATTGTTGTAGGTGCCGATGCAGTGGGAGTTCCTCCAGATGTGTGCGATCCATTGATCTGTTCTCCAGTTGTGTGAGAATTGATACCAGATCCAGGATTGGGAGTCTCAGGCGTGATATCATCCATGAGATCGATCAAGGAGGGTGAAGACGGGTGGGAGGGTTAGAGAAAATGGATAGAGCCCAGGGATGGCTTGATACCATATTGGAACTGTGTATAAACGATGAATATTTGTTATATTGAGTATTGCTTACGTATTACATCAACAGTACTAGCGTATATATAGGCCTAGTACAAGGATCTAGAACATGTACTATCGGACTGATATTATTGTAATATGGGCCTAGAACAGGCCTTATACTAATGGGCTAACACCCTTCAGTCTTCATCATCACCTAAAGATATTCGGGAAGAACCCAACAGATTCAATCACTTGGGGTATTGTCTCCTTGTTCATTGGTTCAATCTTATGGATTTTTAAGGATGCTGCGTTACTCTATTTATTAGCTGAGAATGTTTATCTAAGGAAGAAGGATAAGTTACTAAAACATGGGTATCAGTTTCACTTTCTTGCACTCATCTGTGGGTGTAATTTCCGTGTTCTACATCAAACACGAAAAGAAGGGGAAATGAGAAGTAAGAAGGGTAAGGATGATGATGATGATGATGCAGCAAAGTGGAGTACTGTTATGGATAACTTTACCAACACATTTAAGAGTATAATCAAGGGTGATAGACCGGGTGCAACACTGGATGATTTGGAAGAAATAGCTAGTTGTTTCAAGAGTATTGCGGTTGCTGATAACTCTTCTACTGATAAGAATCAGAACATTAAGGATCTTGAATCAAGATGCAGCAGGATGATAGGAGACCGAAAGTAAGGAGATCAGCTATATATATATTTGGCTTAATTGATGAGTTGAGTTTTTCTTGTGATTTGATAATAATATAATTACTGCATGCAGGTTTATTGATGAGGATGGGTTGAAGAATATATTCAATTTCGATGAAAAAGACGCAAATCTGTTTATGCAAGAACTGCGGTGGGAAAATAATCAATCTCATGAAATCTCGTATGATATGCTTTTAACCTGGTTGGTACGTATATATAATTGTCATTACTTTATTTATAGCTAATTTTTTCAATTAATATATATATATATCTTTTTAATTAATTTGTTTTTCTCTTAATGCATACAGATGGATGTTCATAAGAATAGCTTGACAATAGGACATACATTGCTTGTTGCTGATTCATTAAGGAACTACTTAAACACACTCATGGATGCAGTAATAGCAGGAAGTATGATAGTAGCTTGGTTACTCCTAACCAAAAGCTCTTTCAAAGTAATGCTTTTCACAGTTGGAGGAACATTTGCATCATTAACTTTCATATTTAAAGATACCTGTAAACAGAGTTTTGAAGGGATTGTATTTGCCTTTATCACTCATCCCTTCCTTGTTGGTGGTAAATATGTCATCGACAAAGAGGAGGTACGTACATATAACTTAATTAATTACCTTTTCGTTTGAATTTATATGCATAAATTAAATTAATATAATGTCTCTCTATCTCTCTCTTCTACTTAATTACATTATATAGTTGATGGTCAAAGATATGAATGCGCTAAGAACAAAATTTGTCAAAGTTCGTACAAAGGAAGAAATCTCAGTTTCAAATGCAGAGTTATCCAACAAAGCTATAACCGATCTTACAGAAGATTCAGATATACATGATACAGTGGAGTTGAGTTTGGATTCTTCTACAGTTGACAAATCCTCTATTCAAACTTTGGAGCAGATGATCAAAATGTACGTACTTAATTATCACTAGTATTTCCTACCTACTAGCTAGCTACTACTTATAATTAAGTCTTCTTGACTTGCAGATTCTTTGTCAATGATGAAAAGAGGCGTTATGATAGTTTCATTAAAGTGACTATAGACGACATCAAGAACACGGTCAACATGACCATCAGCTACAAGCACCGGCTGACACGAAATCCTGGTGTCAATGTCAAAATTGATCCCGATGAAAAACATATAGCAAGATCTGACTTTCTGATAGCACTAAATCAAATGCTCAAAGACTCACTCATCAAACGTTCACCATTAACTACTACTTGAGTTAATTTCTGCTGCTACACGGAAATAAATACAGACACATGATCTTAATTAATTACATATGTGTGTATATATTGGAAATAAATACATACAAATTAATGCTCATGTATTGTTCTTCTTTCTTTTTTTTTTAAGATTGTGACCACATATTAAAAACACATAGCAAGCACAAGGGGAAAACCCCTCATGTCATGCTAGATCCATATCTAGCTTACAATCCATACTGATATTAGGGGGAACATGTCCCCCCAACCACACCCGATTACTCTCGAAAAGAGAGTTCCCCAAATTATAGATAATCTTAGTCAGATAGTTATCATACAAAATGGTATCACTTCTAATAATACTAGCAAAATTAGATAGTAATCCTCTCACCATCAAGATATCTTCCCAACTGGCATTGGGTCTTCTGATGTCTCCCAAATTGAGGATATCCTTGAAATATTTTTCAACTGATTCAATACAAATGCTATGGCTACCCACCGAGATAGCAAACTCCATGGCAATTCTTTTTGCTTTGATATCAGCATACTGCACATTACTGGTGTTGGAAATTCTTCGATTGAAAACTACAATAGGCAAACCGCGATCGTCTCGGATGAGACCTGCTTTGATCCAATCCCCATAACGACTCGACAGCATACCCGTACAAATGTTATGATAGCCCGTCGGTGGAGGTTGCCAAATCCTAGGAGAGTAGAGATGAGAGGTGACCTTCATCACCGAAAGATAAGCTTCAGTAAAGGAGTTGTTTACCTCGACTTCTTTCCACCAAGCAAGCTCTGAATTATGTTTAACTTTATTCCTCGAAGCATATATGACCCAAAGCTTGTTAGCTATAAGAGATAGCTTCTTCACACTCCACACCTCAGACATCCTAAAAAACCAGTCCAACATACCTTCCACATTATTAGGAACTTCATTCACATCCACCAAGCCCCTCCATATATCTCTAACTGCGCAACAATAGAAGAAACAATGAGCCAAGTTATCCTTATCCCCACAGAAGAAGCACTTGGAATCACCCCCAATCCGTCTAGCCAGATTATCCTGACAAGGGATAATATTTCCCAAAAACTTCCAAAGATTAAGTTTAACTCTAGGGCTACAAATGGAACTGGTAAGCTTCTTCCCAATCCTACCAATGAAGTGGGAAGGATTGGAGGAGCTCTCCACACCTGTTTCCTTACTCAGAAAAATATAAGCTGATTTGACTGAGAACTTATTGTCTTTGGAGAGAACCCAGGTCCACTGATTAGAACTATCCAGGTCATGTGAAGGAGGAGACAGAAGCCCGTCCCCCATAGAAGGAAGGGGCCGAGCTCCTTCTCTGAGCAAATCCAAAACCGATGAGATGGACTTCCAGATGGGACTGCCTTTATTAGGAGGATAGCACTCACTAATATTGTTGTCAGGATAATAGAGCTGTTTCATAACTTGAGCTACTAAAGTTCCCGGACAAGAAAGTAATCTCCAAAGCTGTTTAACCAAAAGAGCTTTATTGAAATTTTTCACTTCTCTGAAACCAAGGAGGAGAAGGCTGAATTGAGTTTCGCAATAATACCCTTAAGAAGAGCAAATAGGGACATGGTATAGTTGGGAATAGATTGGAGAACACTAGACACCATTGATGGATCTAGCTGCTTGTGCCATTGGTTTTGTCCAACTGGAAACCCTTTTGTGAACTGATTCAATAAGATAGGTAAAGAGATCATGTTTTCTCCTACCTATCTTGAGGGGAAGGCCCAGGTCTTTAGAGAAGTAGGGCACCTCTTGGACATTCAGTAAGCTGGAGAGGTTGTCTTTAATGGAGGGATAATCTTTTGCTAAACACCAGTTCAGATTTGAGATGGTTTATTTTGTGGCCGGAGGCTAGTAGGAATTTTGTGAGGATTTGGTTCAGGCGGGAAATATTAGTGGAGTTGGCTTTACCAAACAGGAGAAGGTCATCAGCGAAGGCTAGATGGGATATAGACGGGAAAAGGGGAGAGAGCTTGATCCCATGAAAATCTCCATTAATATCAGACTTGTTAAGGAAACTCGATAGAGCTTCCTGAGCCAAAATGAATAAGAAAGGAGAAAGCTAGAGGGTCTCCTTGTCTAATTCCCCTAGACTAGTTGAAAGAGTTATCTGGCTTGCCGTTGATGAGGATAGAACATCTGACAGAGCGGACACAATTCATGACTGGAGAAATCCAGTTCGAAGGGAAACCCATGGATAAGAGAACGTCATGGATAAACGACCACTCTAATCTATCATAAGCCTTGCTAAAGTCCAACTTGAGAGCAAAGAAACCATTCTTGACAGCTTGGTTTTTCTCTAAGAAGTGTTGGAGCTCGCCTGGTAGAATGATATTATTTGTGATAAGTCTTCCTTTCACAAATCCTGATTGATTGTGTGAGATGAGATGCGGTAGAATGTGTTGAACCCTATTAGCCAAAGTCTTGGAGACAATCTTATACGCGAAATTACAATGAGCGATCGGTCTGAATTTATCAATTTCCGTTGCCCCTACCATCTTTGGGATAAGAGTGATGAAGTAGTCATTCAAGGAATCAGGGAGAGGCTGGCCTCTAAGAATGGGCATGACTGCATCAATAATTTGATTCCCAATGATATGCCAAAAGGTGATATAGAATTTACCGTTGAAGCCGTCCGGGCCAGGAGCTTTGTTGGCTCCTAATTGTTTCACAGCTGAAGTGATTTCCTCTCTAGTATAAGGCCTACTAAGCTCAGAGATAAAGCTAGCACTTAGTCGACCCTCCACAACACCCAAAAAGTCTCTATCCACCTAGGGATGGGAAAAAGAAAAGAGATTTTGGAAATACTCTCTGGCAATGAATTCAATCCTCTGCCAAGAGTATTGCATAGTGTTCCCGGAGTCCAGAAGACCAAAGATCTCCTTGGATCTTTTAATAGAAGAAGCCCTCGCATGAAAGTAACCCGTATTCTTATCTTCTTCTTTGATCCACTTATCTCTAGATCTTTGCTTCCACCATATTTCCTCCCGGAAAGAAAGTAACTCAATTTCCAGAAGGAGCCTCTTTTTATTGTTAATAGCTCCCAAAGAGCTATCACTAATAGGAATATTACCTAGCTCTTTCTTCTTATTGATGATCTTCCATTTGATCTTGGAAATAGACCACCCCTTCCACTCACTTAGCTTCCGAGCACACAAACCCAGAGAAGTAGTAATGCTGGGAAAATTATTACTCCAAACATCCGTAATTATCTCAGCACACTTGGGGTCCAAACACCAACCATTTTCGAACCTGAAAACTTTGGTCGGGATATTGTGATTACCAAAGAACCTGATGAAAAGAGGACAATGGTCCGAAGCTTCACGGGGTAAGTGTTCCACAGAAATATTAGGGAAGGCCTGTAGACCAGCCGAGGAGCAGAACACTCTATCCAATCTACTATGTGAATGGAAATCACCATCCTGACAAGTAGTATAAGTAGAGCTCTCTCCAAAGAAGCCAATGTCATGGAGATCACATTCATTGATGGCATCTCTGAACGGGATCATGTAGACTTCTTGCCTAATTCTTCCCTCAATCTTCTCAGAGGCATGAAGAATCTGGTTAAAATCCCCAACTATCACCCAGGGCAAGCAAACTTGCTTACTTAGAAGTCAGAGGAGTTTCCAGGACAGATGCTTAAGAGACCAATTCGACCACCCGTAGAAACCAGTGAACACGAATTGGAGATCACCCGACATAGACATAATGGCTGACATGTGATGCCTAGATTGAGATATGAACGTACACCCTAGGAAACTTTTCCACATAAGGCAAAGACCACCACTCCTTCCTCTTCTTGAAACCACTAGCCCAATATATAGAGGAAAATTTCCAAAGAAGAAGTCCATATCTATATCAGACTTATGAGTCTCACTGAGAAAGATAATGTCCGGATTGAGCTTAATAATCAAACTCTTAACCCATTAGACAGCCTTGGATTTGCCTAAACCCCTGCAATTGAGAGTTAAACAACTCATCTGATAGAAGACCTGCTGGGAGGACCTCGGCAACTGAAACAAAACAAACCAGATCACGCCGCCGAACAACCCCACACAGAGCAGCAACCTGCGCAACGAACGAACACAAGCAACTGATCCAGAAGCCAACAAATTGGAGAACCACAGAACAAGTGGACCCTGGACGAACTGATCCAGAAGCCTCGGACAAAACACAACACCCGACCGCTGACAAAACACACTAGAACCCTAGCCAGAGAAGAAAACAAAATCCCAAGCCACAAATCGGGAACGGGAAACGCAAACCCAGAGAAAGCACCCAGAATCAGGGATCCCGAAGAAGGAATCGACACTCACACCCCAATTCAGAAAGAAACAAACTCGGCAAATAAAGCCTAGCCAAACAAGCGAATAAGACCAATGTCGGAGCAGACCAGAGGAGCTGCGAGCCCAAGCGCAGAACAAAGATGAAAATCACCAACACCACCACTGATAAACTTCTCTGACTGAAAATCTATCACAAACACAGTCGCTAACAACTGGAGAAGAGGCAGACCGAATCACCAGAGAAAAGAAACGCAGAAGAAAACCTAAGACTGAAGATGGAGCAACTCCAATCAACCTTGAAACTGAAGAAGAGCCCACTTGACTGGCCTAGAGAAGCGACAACAACACTATCAGATAGAGAGATAGAAATGGCGGAGGCGATCTCACTTCAAATCCAGAGGGGAAAACGAGAGCACGACGGTGGTCGGCTCTGAAATCGCCTCAAGAGAGGACGATATTTGGGACCGCTGTATGAGAAGGGTGCTTGATATGTATTATGTTCTCTTTCACCAACACATAAATTGTTAAAATAATAATAATCCTGAATTTATTTTGTTTAATCACGTTATCTTTATCATTCAGTGTTTCAGTTTCCTATTCCATTGCTAAAAAGTAGGTCAAGGTTGTTTTTATTTTCCTATTGAGTTGTTAGATTTCAAATGAAGCTTATCACTTAACCGTTATAATTTTAGTATAAATAGATAGCATATCAAAGCTAGGCGTGTTCATAACTGGTTAACCGGCTATTCGGTTAACCGGTTCCTGGTTAACCGCATTTGGCAGTTAGTCAATATTGATAACCGTAACCGTTTTATTTAGAAACGGTTAACGGGTTCGGTTAACCGCCGGTTTCGGTACGGTTTTTCCGGTTAACCGTAAACCGGATAAAGAAAAAAATGTACTATTTTAGATTACTACATATAATTAATCATAAAATTTTCTGTTACATCATAAGTTTTGTTATTACAGCAAGCCATCTTAGTTTCTCTCCATTAACTTACAACAACTAAATATTGTTAACAAATACCAACCAAGTTTCACAATCACTAGAAAAGTTGAGAGAATTTAAACGTGTTTCTTGCGAAAAGACGAAACCGCTCTCCACGGATATTTAGTGGGACCGGTTTTCTAAGGGGATAAATTAACCCCACTCACAATTAAACTAGCTCTTAATAAGCTAGTCAACTAAGTCCAAAAAGCAAAAAGCAAAAGTACCACTTTTTTCCCTCTCTCCTCCTTTATTTCACTTTTCCCTCTTCTCTCTCATTTTTTTCCTTATGTCCAGACCCCATCCTCCCTTTCTTCTTCCTTGGTCACGTTTTTGATCTCCACAAAGAAGCTCCCATGGCTACTCCACCATCCTCCACTTGTTCAAGCTTCATCCATGCTCCAAACTCGAAAATAATTACATATTTGAACTCCCCTCATCAAGCCCTTCATTCATCTCTTTTCAAAATCCCAAAATGATTAAGTTCATCTCCATGGGGTTTGGCCATTTGATGATCAAATTACATCTCCTTGAAGCTTGGAGTCCTCTCTCTCATTTAAGGTAAGAAAAACCCCAAGAAAAACTCATTTTTCCTTCCTTATTATCATGGCCGATTTTGGCTTCTTTAATGCTCCATTTCCTTTCCTTGTATGAGCATGGAACCAAGCTACAAAAGCTTAGTGGGAACCCTCCTCCCATTCATGTCAAAGGATTCATTCTAGAGCTCCAAAGGTGAGCCCTAAATCCTTGTGTTTTAAAACCCCCCTCTTGAATCCTAGCTTAAATAAATAAGTCTAGGTGTATTGTTAGTGCCTAATTATCCAAAACTTGGGTAGTGATTTATAATTGTTCAACCACATTGGCCCTTGGCCGATTTTGGATCAAGAAGAGGAGAAGAGAAGAATGGGAAAAGGAATTTGAGAAACTTGAGGTAAGATAATCTACCTTAACATATACCCTCAATGTTTTAGAAATTGGGAATGGGTAAATTAATTGAATGAACCAAAATCTAGTTGTAAATGTATTGGATGACTTAAGAGAGAACTTGTGATTCTCTTAGTGTATGTGTTTGTGCAAAAAATAGAATGTTTAAATGCATTATGTGTAATGCAGGTGTTGCTTATACATGTGGGAAATTCAGTGTTTAAATTTATGTTATTTAAGGGCCTAAGAGCCAGGCATTTAAGATTAATTCACTTGAGTGTTGTTGCTATCAATGTGATGAGTTTTGGTGTGTTGGTGAGTACCTAGAAGGAGCCTTGTTATTGAGTTGCTCTATGTGTGTTAATAATGCTTGTGAGGATGGTATTTTTGAGTGAGGATGACCTTGGGTTAACTAGGTATGTATAGAGATTTATTTGATTAATTGAACACCCTAGAGTGCTTGTTGAAGAGGTATAAGGAAGGGAGCAAAATCTGTAGCAATGATGGAGTTGGAAGTCCTCGAAATTCCTAGAAAAGAACTTGGATGTTTAACTTTGTGGAATGGTGAGTGATTTGGGTTGTGTAGATGCAAATGTCTTGGAAGTGTTGGTATGGTCAAGGAGTGAATTGTAAATGGTTGTAGAAGATGGTAAACAATCAAGAAAATGCTTAGAAATGCACTAGTGTGCATAAGTGCAAGATGTGAAGTATGGATTTGTCAAATTGAGTAAGATTGTGTGATGAGTTGTTCAATGGTTTTAGGAAAGTTTAATGAGTGTTTTAAGTGCCTAAACATGTTTAGAAACATGTGGAAAGATTAGGAGAAGATTGGGTGTTTATTAAGGGTTGAATTGGGGTTGAAAAATGTGGTTTTAACAGCTTTTTAGCAGGGTCCGGGACCTAGCCCTTGTATAAGGTCCCGGACCAACCTTAAAAACAAGCCGAGAGTGAAAACTGCAAGTGGTCCGGGACCCTAGTCCAGGACCAGGTCCCGGACCAATGTCAAAATATGGCCGAGAGTACATTTAAAAGATGGTCCAGGACTTTGGGTCCGGACCAAGTCCCGGACCAGACCAAAATTTGCCCCGAGTGTGTTTTAAAGCCTCTAAAAGTATGGGGATTGATGGGTATTAATTTTTGGAGGTAATTAAAACTTGTTTGGTGACTTATAAAGGTCCTAATGATGGGTGAACAAGTGTTGGATTGAATGTGGAATTTAATAAATTTAAGAGCACTTGAACAAAACTGAAATTACCGGGATAACGGGGTTAATACGGGAGCGATAGTAATTATACTCCGTAGAGTCTTAATGTTAATAAAAACTTTTGAAATGATAACAGTTGAACCAAGAACTGACCGAGGAACATGGGATGACACATTAGAGTAATCCTTGATGACAGGTGTGAGCCTCGATTTTAAACCCTATCCTATGTGGATTAAGTTGATTAGGATCTAACCGGGTTTTAGGTCCGCTTATAACCTAAGATTAATAACTATGTCATATAACAATAATTATTAAAACCTATGCTAGCTCACTGGAACCTATTATGAGTCGCCACCTAATTTTAACCTAGATCAAATTAGGAAAGGAGAGTTCGGGTTCGGGGGCTTGGTATTCGACTTATTTAGGGTTCAAATTACTTTCATTACCCTTCCTAGGTCGTTTTTCCTCTACTTGGTTTATTTACGACTTTCTACAAAGTTGTTTTTAACCTAGGTGCGCGCTTCTGTTTTTTTATTTTTTAACGTTTTTTTACAGAAAATTAAAGTGACATTGAAAGTTACCTAAACTAGGGTTTCGGAGGCAGAATTAGGTCAAATTTTTATTTCGTCCGTAGCCACGAACCTAATGTCGAGACTACAGACCCCAGTTGAATTAAGTGATTTCGAAAACAGAACTAAAATAAAAACGCAAACTTGAAAAGTCCGGGGCCACGGACAGGGTGTCCGTGGGCCCGGACATGTATTGACAGAAACCTTAAAATTTGAAAAATATAAAATCCCGCCACCGTCCGTGGGTGTCCGTGGTCACGGACAACCCGTCCGTGGTCCCGGACAATGAGTCCGAGGTCACGGACAACCCACGGACAGTGGGTTTTCGAAGGTTCCCGAGGGTGTTTTGAGCTCAAATTTTATGGGTGTGTAGCCTGAAAGATTTTAAACACGTTAGTAACTGAAAGAACTCAATTTGACATCAAAATTAATATGAAACATAGCAAACAAGTAACAAGGCAGTAGCTAAAACAATTAGCGATACAGAAGCGAAAAAGAGTTAGTTTAAGCCCAAATTTTGAGGCAAGACTGATAATGTCGTGGAGAGTTAGGAAAGTGGAATTTCTACCTGTTTTACCTTCGGGTTCACAACGATTCTTCACACTGGGATTCGCCGAGCTCCATTTGTGGCAGACCCAAAAGGTTTTCGAACCAAGCTTCTGGTGGTTGGTTGTTCTTGCTGTTCTTCACGTTGTGGTGATGTTTTTGTGGGGTTTGATGTATTGGTGCTTTGGGGATTGGAAAACGTGTTTAGATGGTGATTTCGGGGGATTTTCGGTATGATTCGGGTGGCCGGGTGTTGAAAAACGTGAGAGAGAGAGAGAGAGGGGGTTTGCTTTCTGTCTTCCTAGGGTTCTTGAGCATATAAGATTCTTATTTTATCAAAAAAACCTATCCTTTATATAGACTTTCTTAAATATAAAGAAAATCTAGTAAAAGTAAGATTTTTTGATATTTTAATTAAGTGACTTCCCAAAGGAATTTTGCTGTGAAATTTTAACCACATGTCAAGGATGACAATTATGAATTTTCTGAAGTGGAATCGGATTTTTTAAATGTTGGAATATTTTTAAATTGAATTTCTCGTCAGATTCAGTAAGAAATTGCTAGAAAATTATTGGAAATTCGAAAAATCAAAATTCTAACGCCATTATGCTTAAAATGTCATCCTCTGTCATGGGTTAAAATATCAAAGCATTTCAAGCTAATTTGGGCATCTTTCAGAGGAGAGAGAAAGCCTATAGGAGGTCTTAGGAGCCTTAAAAATTACGAAAACGCCCCTGATAATGACGAAACTGCTCCTCATGCCCTGGGATGCGCTAATCGAGCCGGAATCACTCATTACTCGATTAAATTCCCTCACAACACCAAAACCTTGTAGACCCTAACCAGGGGGGTCAAAATTTTGGGTATAACAGATTGCCCCCCGTCAACTAGACTTTGTAATGGATGTGAAAAGTCTGGTTGATGCTTGAGTGATGCCCCAAAATTTTAGATCCCACAGGATTCTCTGTGTTGGGCGAAACCGCATTGACTACGTCCAGCTATTCGGAGGCGCTGACTACCTAAGCAACAAAACGTTGTCGAGCTATTCTAAGGCGCTGACTACCTATAGGTGAAAATGTGTCAAGCTATTCTAAGGCACTGACTACCTAGGTGACCAAAATGAAATAATGTCAAGCGGTTCTAAGGTGTCGACTACCTATAATACATGAAATGATGCGATGTCAAGCGATCCTAAGGCGTTGACTACCTATAATACATGAAATGATGCGATGTCAAGCGATTCTAAGGCGTTGACTAACTGTAATAAATGAAATGATGCAATGTCAAGTGATTCTAAGGCGTTGACTACCTAGGATGTGAAGATTGGATGGTATGCAAATGCAAGAATGCCGAAATGCTAATGATGCGGATGACGTTGATGATGCTGATGATGCTGATGATGCTCGGATGCTTCTGGGGACCGAAACCCGTGCCAATGCTCCTGGCTGGACCCAATGTGGACTTATTGCCATCTCCCCCCAAGCCGGTGTGCAGGGATAACTCCTGGTAAAAACCCTGGGGACTTATTGCCTTTGCCCACCATTCGTTGATCCCAAAAATAAGTTGACATCGCAAAAGGAGGATTTATTGCCATCACCTCGCCAACTTTTTGTCGCCAGGTCTTGTGATGCGCCTGGATAATGCAACTAGGTCTTATGACGAGCCTATATGAATGAGATGAATGTGATGTGTTTGATGAGAGTGGGTAAACTAAAGGGTAATGCTAGGTCTTACTACGAGCCTAAGGGAATGCAACTAGGTCTTATGACGAGCCTAAAGATGGATCTAGGTCTTATGACGAGCCTAAGGATGGTTCTAGGTCTTATGACGGGCCTAAGGATGGTTCTAGGTCTTATGACGGGCCTACAGATGGATCTAAGTGAAAATGTGTTAGGTGTACGATGAATGTGGAAGGATTAAGGCTTAAGGCAAACCTGGAGATGGTAGGGCTCATGACGGGCCTGCGGGTGTTTAGATGTGGAGGTAGGGCTTAGGACGGGCCTGTGGATGTTTGAATGTGGAGGTAGGGCTTAGGACGGGATATGGATGTTTGATGGCGGTGGTGATGTTTGAGCTTTGGGTTCCAATTGGCGTTGTCATAGCAATTGTTGGAACCATTAATTGCCCCCAATATTTTCCTTTAAGACAATCTGAGCTAGAGTTCACGGCAATCGATCGAAACGATCGATTGCCCCCAGTATTTTCTTCGTGCGAACAAGTCTCATCCTCACAGGGTCAGGGTTTATTTTGATGTGGTGCGTTCTATCCTACACTCAAAGTGTTTGATGTTTGCACTCGTGCCCACCTTTTGGTCAAGACATCTCAACCATTGAATTTGACATTTGTTAGATTTACGCGTTCAACCTGTTACTTTCACTCGATTGGATACACAACTATTAAGTCGGAAGTCTTTCAAGCTTACAACGTGGCTATGGGGTGTGATGAATGACAACAGGACAATGGAGGAATGTTTAGGATATGTGGAGCTATAAGGGTGACCAAAGCTGCAACTTGCACCTTCTCCCGGACTTTCTTTCTTTGTCTTGAAGTCGTTTGGCTACTTCGTGATGACTTCTCTTATGAGCTTGGCACTCTGGATTTTTGAGTTGTTCCTTGCACCTTCTCTTTTTTCTGATTTTGGATTTCTTTGAGGCTTTTCAGGTTTGCCTTTCTTTGAATCTTTTTTCCTTCGGGGTTCTTGTGTTTCCTGGTTTTGAACTTTGAGAGCTGTTTTTGATGTTAGCTCACTTGGATCCTGTGCCACTTTGGGACCATTTGCGGATCGCTTCGTCATGCTGGTAGCAATTTTGCTTCTTTGGACTTGTGAAATTGCTATTCGGAAGTCGGGCTCCTTGCTTCCTTTGGTCACCGGGTCGGTTATTCATCATTGGCTGGCTTGTTTGTGGAGTTTGTAAAAAGAGGATGTTCACGAAAAGCTCAACGGGGGTACCTAGGGTTTAACGTCAGGGTTCACAAGCTTTTTGGCTATGTGGTACTGTACCTAGGTGCTTCGTCATCCCTAATAGTTGTGTATCCGTTCTTTGTTACTTTTCATAGGTTTAAGCGTAAATTTACAAATTATCTCCTTCGGTCGGAGTCATGCCGTTTACCTTATCTTTGAATGTGACCTCTCTGGAGTCGTGTAAAAATGACACGCTCTTTCGCTCTTGGTTTTACCACTCAAGGCACCCTCGCGAAATGTACACTCAGAGACTTGTTTGCACATTTAAACATTATCGTTCCTTAACTCAGATTGCCCCCAGTATTGCTGTGGGGTTTACTTAACAAACCTTAGAATGCCCAAGTTATTTATGGAGGGTGACTGCATGGGTGATGATAAATGATGGTGGTGAGTGGTGATGGGGTGATTGCTGAATGATTTACCTCTTGTTCTTTTGGTGGCAGCCGTTTTATTTTTGTGTGTCTGGTAAAGTGGTAGAAATGATGGAATGCTGTGACATGTGTGGTGGCTGTGACTTGGATGGAAGGCGATTTTGTACCAGAGGTTTCGCGAAAAACAAAGGTTTTTCCTTTTGTAGGTTTGCAGACATGCTTTATGAGAGAGAGAGAGAGAGAGAGAGAGAGAGTTTTTCCCTTTTTCTTCCTCTTCTTTTCTTTTTTCCAGCACATGAACGAATGTATAAACATTAAAACATGAACAAAGAAGAAATTTTATTGATAACCAAAAGAAGTAACAATGACATTGAGTACCAACCAAATGGAAAAGAACAACTAAAAATGTAATAACAATGAAAGGAAAATAACAATGGCTCCCAATGGCCCCAAAACGGGAAGTAAATGGCTAACTACTCCTAATCTATGACCTATTCTTCAAGGAACATCCAATCGGGCATCGCTTCCTCCTCTGCCACTCTTACCGTATCCTGTAAACATGGAGAACATGAGCATATGAGCAAAGATGATAGTTCAATTGCTGAAATGAAAGATGGGTCCACTAACGCACCGAGTCCTTGACGACCAGGATTTGCTGCCGGGGACAGGACGTCTGGGATTCCCTGAAGATCCTTGCCAAGGCCCTTACCCTCTTGATAACCATACTTCTCCATGATAACCTTCCCTGGCCCAACTTTAAGTTTCTGAAGAGAAGTTGGGTCAGATTGCTCTGGTATAACGCTGAACGTGTTTAGATGGGACGAACCCTCCTCTTCAACCATGCAAACAGGCAACTCCTTCTGATGTGGTTCACCCCTAACGACATGAACCTTCCCGTCTCTTTTGAACTTCAAACATTGATGCACCGTAGAAGGGACGGCCTTCAGATCTTGAAGGAAATCCCGTCCCAGAATCAGATTGAAAGAATGGAGAATTTGCAGAACCAAGAACTTCACTGGATGAATAACCGTCCCAAACTTGAGTGGAAGATCTAGTAGGCCGAAGACATGTCTCGGGTTGTCGTCATACCCTCGTAACACTATTTGGCAAGACTCAAACTTGTCGTAACCCATACCCTCTGCCACTTTTAGAGGACAGATGCTGACGTCTACTCATGTGTCAATGAGGACCTTTGGCACCTTGAAGGCCCCGCACCAAACAGTAATATACAATGCTTTTCCTGAGTGCTCGGAGATCTCGCTATCGTGAAAACTGATCTCTTCTTCCTGCTTTTGCCAAAGAGTCGCGACCATCCTTTCTGGGGCTAAACTTTCCTCTGGCCCACCCAAATGTTTGGCAATAGCCCGTCGGTGCTCTGGTGAGATCGTAAGCAAAGACCAGATTGCCATGGGGATGGTTGTTGCCTTCAGCTTTTGAAGCAATTCTCGTTCACCTGGGATTTCTCCAGCCACCGGGGGAGACAATATGCTCTTCCCCTTGCGACGGCTTTTCAGGTGATCCGTAGCGCCTGCCCGACCAGGTAATGTGAGCATTTGCTGGAACAAAGCTAACCGCGGATGCGGGCTTCCGCCCTGCCCCTCGTGGCTTTTTGTCATCCCAGAAAACAGTAAAGGCAGCACACTGAACCTCGGATTCTGAGTCTCGAGGTCATCCAAACGCGGATATCCTGATCGATAAGGTCCTGGATCCGGTGTCACAGTACTTTGCAATCATTGGTATCATGTCCCACTAGCTGATGGTACCTGTAAAATTGACTAAGCCTACTCCCCCTTCGTGTCTCTCCATGACGAGTAATGAGCGGTAGTATTAGCCCTTTGTCCTGCAGCTCCTCAAAGGCCTGGCTTAAAGGACAACCGATGGGTGTGAATTCCCTTTCAGCTTTGTGGGGAAGCTCCAGTACTGGGGTTGCAATCTGGATTTTTCCTTCTTGGGCCAATAACAAAATTTTAGACTTCAAATTATGACAATTATCCATGGGGTGGCCCGTGAGTAGGTGGAAATGACAGAACTGCTCGGGATATGCCCCTAGATGCCGCCCGCGGAACCGCGGGGCCTTGAGTTGGATTAACCCCTGCCCTAGAAGTACTCTCAAAATCTGACTCTGCGGCTGCTGCAGATCTACAATGGGCACCTGTGTGGCCCGCTCTTGTTGCGGTTCCTGGTTCTCCGGTGACTTGACCCCGTCTTCATTGGGGGCTAGATCTAAAGGGATGATTTCCCCGAGAGCATGAATGAGGGCTCTCGCTTCCCTTGCAGCCGACACAAATCCTGAGCTTAGCTCCTCCAAGGCACTCCTGTGGATAAATTCTAACTCGGCTAGTTTCCCTATCAAGTCCACAAGCTCAGCGAGCTGAGTACTTCGATCGTTAACTCCAGACGACATCCTAGCAGCGAAGGGTGCTGCCTGTTTTAAGCAAGAAGATAAGTCAGCATTGCGGGAGTGAGACTGGGACTAAACTTAGAAACACGGCTAAAGATTAGTGCGCTGCAATGAATACCGGACCCTAAAATTTCGGAAGAGTCTGCCCTGGACTAAACTTTAGGGTTGCAGGATTCGTTGGTCTTGCGAGGGTATTACAAGAATCAGGCTTGTAACAAGAATCAGCCTAAAGGATTTTTTGTTTGTTTTGGGGTGATAGAAGTATTTGGACTATCAGAACCCTTTAAATGTTCCATCTGGGCTAGAAGAGATTGAAGGACTGATACAGATACTGGGCCTGAGGCCAGGGGAAAAAGAACATATGCGCAGAAGTCTTCAATAAGGAGGTGATGCAAATGTCCTCACAAAATAACTCAGTCCAATGGGTACAGATCGATCCGGAGAGGTGCTTGGGGTGTGGGTCTAGGTCACCACAAAGGAATAGGGCTTGCACGCTATTCTCTTTGGGTTCCCCACTTTTTTCACATCACCTAAAGGTGTGCGTCTACGGTCGGGTCTTTGACTGACCAAACAGTGGGCCAGGTAAGGGTACTGCCAGGAAAATGCTTGGGGCTAAAGCCCAGGTATTAAGGGGGTGTGGTTAGACAACACCCTCCTCTTTTCCGCCACTTATTCACATCACCTAAAAGGTGTGAGTCCCTGACAGGGGACCCTCAAACGGGTCCCGGGGTGAAATTGGTTTGCGTGGACCCTCGCTCTCATATGATGCAAAGGTAAAAATTTAAATTGCGCACAAAAGTAAATAAACAATGTAATAAAAACCATAAATAAACATCTTTCAAGTTAAGCCCTCTTTCTTAAAATTAAACAAGTTAAAATTAAGAACTTAGTCCCCAGCAGAGTCACCAGTCTGTGAGCCTCGATTTTAAACCCTATCCAATGTGGACTAAGTTGATTAGGATCTAACCGGGTTTTAGGTCCACTTATAACCTAAGATTAATAACTATGTCATATAACAATAATTATTAAAACCTATGCTAGCTCACTGGAACCTATTATGAGTCGCCACCTAATTTTAACCTAGATCAAATTAGGAAAGGAGAGTTCGGATTCGGGGGCTTGGTATTCGACTTATTTAGGGTTCAAATTACTTTCATTACCCTTCCTAGGTCGTTATTCCTCTACTTGGTATTTACGGCTTTCTACAAAGTTGTTTTTAACCTAGGTGCGCGCTTCAGTTTTTTTTATTTTTTAACGTTTTTTGACAGAAAATTAAAGTGACATTGAAAGTTACCTAAACTAGGGTTTTGGAGGCAGAATTAGGTCAAATTTTTATTTCGTCCGTAGCCACGGACCTAATGTCCGAGACCACGGACCCCAGTTAATTAAGTGATTTCAAAAACAGAACTAAAATAAAAACACAAACTTGAAAAGTCCGGGGCCACGGACAGGGTGTCCGTGGGCCCGGACATGTATTGACAGAAACCCTAAAATTTGAAAAATATAAAATCCCGCCACCGTCCGTGGGTGTCCGTGGTCACGGACAACCCGTCCGTGGTCCCGGACAATGAGTCCGAGGTCACGGACAACCCACGGGCATTGGGTTTTCGAAGGTTCCCAAGGGTGTTTTGAGCTAAATTTTATGGGTGTGTAGCCTGAAAGATTTTAAACACGTTAGTAACTGAAAGAACTCAATTTGACATCAAAATTAATACGAAACTTAGTAAACAAGTAACAAGGCAGTAGCTAAAACAATTAGCGATACAGAAGCGAAAAAGAGTTAGTTTAAGCCCAAATTTTGAGGCAAGACTGATAATGTCGTGGAGAGTTAGGAAAGTGGAATTTCTCCTGTTTACCTTCGGGTTCACAATGATTCTTCACACCGGGATTCGTCGAGTGCTCCGTTTGTGGCAGACCCGAAAGGTTTTCAAACCAAGCTTCTGGTGGTTGGTTTTTCTTGCTGTTCTTCACGTTTTGGTGATGTTTTTGTGGGGTTTTGATGATTATTGGTGCTTTGGGGATTGGAAAACGTGTTTAGATGGTGATTTCAGGGGATTTTCGGTTGATTCGGGTGGCCGGGTGTTGAAAAACGTGAGAGAGAGAGGGGGGGATGTGCTTTCTGTCTTCCTAGGGTTCTTGAGCATATGAGATTCTTATTTTATCGAGAAAACCTATCCTTTATATAGACTTTCTTAAAGATAAAGAAAATCTAGTAAAAGTAAGATTTTTGATATTTTAATTAAGTGACTTCCCAAAGAATTTTGCTGTGAAATTTTAATCACATGTCAAGGATGACAATTATGAATTTTCTGAAGTGGAATCGGATTTTTTAAATGTTGGAATATTTTTAAATTGAATTTCTCGTCAGATTCAGTCAGAAATTGCTAGAAAATTATTGGAAATTCGAAAAATCAAAATTCCAACGCCATTATGCTTAGAATGTCATCCTCTATCATAGGTTAACATATCATTGCATTTCAAGCTGATTTGGGTGTCTTTCGGAGGAGAGAGAAAGCCTATAGGAGGTCTCAGGAGCCTTAAAAATTACGAAAACGCCCCTGACAATGACAAAACTGCTCCTCATGCCCTGGGATGCGCCGATCGAGCCGGAATCCCTCATTACTCGGTTAAATGCCCCTCACAACACCAAAACCTTGTAGACCCTAACCAGGGGGGGTCAAAATTTTGGGTATAACAACAGGTATGGTTTTCTTGCAACCTATGTCCTACCGGGTTACACCGGCTTGTATGCCAACTTGTTTTTATGTATGTTTTCCACCTTGCAAGATAAAGCATGTAATGAGTTTACAGTAATTCATTTATGTGGCGTATTTAGTTCCGATACCGTTTAACCTCTAATATGTGTTAAACCGTAGCTAACCGACTCTAGGATCACATAAGAGATCGGTATTCGGACTTAACGTCCCAACCTACGGGAACGTTCTAACTACGACTATCAGTGTGTTAGTTGTATAATGTGGTTGTGTGTAATGTGTGTTTCCCTTTTAGTATGCCGTTATTTAACGATGGTTGTTGTTCATGTATGTCGAATGGTATGTTACCTCCCTTGTTTGTTTAACTAAGTTGTAACACCTTATGGTGTCATGATGTGATAAGTTCCATAAGGGAACTTCTGACTAAAATATATTATGGGAGGTGAGGAATCCGGGGTGTCCCGGTCGTGCACGTGTGTTTGGGAGTTGGTGTCTATATTTGATTTAACTCCCTCTCTGTTTTGGTTGTCTTTCCTTCTTGGATTACAATCACCCACAAATCTAATAAGAGGCTTTCCTACCTTGATTATTATTCGGGGCTAGGGGGATATGTGTATGGTGTGATCGGGCCTATATTATGGCCGACACATCTAAGTAAAGTAAATGTGTACGGTGTGTTCGGACCTATATTTTATCTGACACATCTTAAGTAAAGTGTACGTTCTCTAAGAAGATCGGTGTTATGTTGTGTATACGTTATACGTGATGTGTATTGTCATGTTGTGTACGTTGATCACCGAAATCAACCCCTTATTAATTTAAGAAGTAATTAGTTGTAACCCGATCAAATGGGTAAGTATGGCCTAATGATAATTTAGTTCCATTAAGGTAGAACCCCTCAAGGGTTAAGGAACATAATAATTTGGTCTAACAAGTGTTGATGTGTTAACCTTCTCGGTTGTATCCTAATGATTGGATATGTGTGATTTAAAGCATGATGTGTGTTTATAGTATTTCTTGCATGCTCTAAATAAAATCAATTGCATGCTCACACGACAATAAGTTGTGCGTGGCCCGGTAGTATGCGGGCTGCACGATTACCATACCAGTAAAGGTGTTGAGCCCCTTTGGGGGCCCCCCCATTACATTTCAGGTACAGCGGAGCCGGCAGCCGTTCGAGAGTAGGACGGGGTGGCTATCTGTGCATGTGTAGTTAATTAAGTTGCTTATGTATTTTTAAGTATAGTAAGACCGAAACTGTTATCGGCAATAGGTTGTAAATACTCGGTACAGTTGGAATATAAATGTATTGTTTGTTTAGAAATGGAACGGTCTTGTAATGTGTAAGTGCTCGGGAATCTGGTCCATCAGACCGATACAATGTGTAAGTATTAGCCTTGTTAGCCACGTGGGTGGCTAACGGCGTGTAACACCCATTGATTAAGTCAAGTGTTATGTATATTATCCGCTGCTAATGGTTGTTAAGTACAGTGTTTATAGTTGGGGTGTTACAAAATGCGGTATCAGAGCGAAGTATCGCTCTGATGACTGGAAATACCGAGCATAGGAAGTACCGAGTTAGGAGTTTAAGACTTTGGGTTAAGGGTTGAGTGATAGCGTGAGAGATACGCTAGTTAAGAATTACCGGTGTTTACTGGATACCTACGGTATCCTTCCCGCCTCCACAACCCCCGTTTTATAACTCGGGAAAGAACGCCAGAGAGATGGAAAGTCCTCTCATACTCGGGAAGAACCCGATCTGGCTGTTATGAATTGTTTCAGTAAGAACCAAAACATGTCATATGGTAGATTCCAAGAACTGGGAATCCCGGAGACGATTCCCGCTTTAACAAGTTTACCCGCACTTAATAGCAGAGGACTGAGAACCATACCTATAGGGAACCAAAATTTCCGGCAACGTGGGTCGACATGCCTAGTAGTCGAGGGACCCCAGCCCGGCCAACAAGAAGGGAAGTACTAACTGTACGAAGAAGCGGAAAATGAAGAAGTAACAAAACTCGAGACACACGTCTACGGGACCGCAGTTGTTAGATAATACCACCAACGATATTCTAACTGACTTAGGAACTAGTCAAAAGCTGGTATCTCCAAACCTACACGCCTAAGGGATTACAACCCCTGATTGGCAAAGTCTAGATGACTACAAAAATATGTATGTAACATTCCAACGGGACTACCATATAGTGAAAAGTCAAACCTCGGTAACCACGGCAAATGCGTGGGAACGAGCAACTAGGCAAAACATAGAGTTAAGTGAATAAGGGCCTCTGAGAATGGAGAGTCGCCCTGATTAATGATTTTCATGCTAAGACAATGAGAAGTCGCCCAGAAGATTTGTTGTCAACACTGTAAGATCAAAGGAAGAGCCAACCAGGCTACCGAATACGGTAATGATAAAAGTAGTACCACAACTAGTACATGTTGAACCGATAGCTAGCCTGCATGGCGCACTTGCCATGGCAAGTGCTGCTATAACGGGGCTATTTGGGAAAATTTTAATGACTATGAAGTACTTAATTGAGTACCGTATTGGCAAATGAAGTAATTATAGAATCAAGAAAACCAAGAATTTGAAGAGTGAAACCTGGAAGGGCTTAGCGGCCTAACCATTGTATTTGAGAATATACCAGTCAGCGAGAAGCTAGACTTGGTCAAGGCATGAAGACATTTTAAATACCGTGAAGAATTTTTTTTAAACCTAACTTTTCTTTTAAACTCAGATTTACTTCAAACCCTCTTTCACACCCAAATTTTCTTCCAAACTCATATTTATTTCAAACTTTCTTTCAAGCCTAAAATTCTCTCAAACTGTATATTTTCTTTAAAACCAAAACCAGAAGACCTACACCGGCCTCAGCGCCACACAGTAGGTAAGTTACACCTAGTTCAATTTGAGCAACCTCAGAACAATCCTACAACCCGAGGGTATTAACCCGAGTGAAGGAATCCAGTTCCGTACTTAATATAGACAGTGGACAAATTTCCCTTAATTAAGTTCGGAAAGCACCAAGGTGCATTATCATCGGACGATATATGGGGAGTTGACAACAGAATACTACACCTAGGCGTGTGACGGACACTACGAGTATACGAAAATGAAATGTGTGAAATACCCCAAACCTTGATATGTGGTTTAAATATTAAAATATGGTATGTAAAGGCTAAAAAGTGCCTTAGAGACATCAATGAACCATTTAAACCATGGTAAAACACAATAAAACACTAAGACACGGTTTGAGCAAAAACATGCTCTAAGCTATAAGTGAACTTGGTTAGGACCCAAAGAGCCTACCAAGACTAAATAATATTCAATTGTGATTTAATAAGGCCAATTAAGTCCTTAAGAAACTTTGGTAGACAGTTAAACCAAATAAAACACAAGAAAATACCTTAAAGTAAATAAGAGCAAAAATGTGCTCTAAGCTTGAGATAAATTTGTATAAGACCTAATGATCATACCTATACCTTATAAATATGTTAATGAACATATTAAATCAATTACCAAAGAAAACCAAGCTTGAAAACAAGTTAAAACACAAAAAGTGCTTTAAGGAGTCTTAAAGCACGTTTTTGAAAAATTGTCTTGTAAATGAGTTTTGAATGGCTAAATGTCCATCATTACTCTTTAATTAACATGTGTACTATATAGTATCACATTTAGAAGTCTATATCAATGGGAAATCAAAAATTTCACACAATGTGCCTTGTTTTCATGAATAGTAACTTTTATAAGCTAGTTTGTAACATATAATGTTATAAGTAATTAAATTGGTCAACAAAGACTATAATACCCCTTATGTAATAAAGGGGGCCGGTTTTTAAGTGTGGTGACTCACCACTCTTGTTAACATATCAAATAAGTAAAGAATGACTAGTTAAGGTACTATTTGCTTTATAAGTTACAAATATCTTCTAAAAAGCAAGTCTATCTTCATTCTCACTTCCTTTCTCATTTCACACGGTTCCAACCTTCTCCTTCCTCCCTTCTTGCTGTTCTCTCACGGTAATACAGCACCACCACCATGGAAGTCCATCTTTGATCTCTTGTAAAGTCTAGCTCACTTATCCAAATCAAAAACAAACACCACCATTCTCTTCCTCTCATCAAGCTCTTCATTTCTATCTTCTCAAAACTTCAAAAGCCCCATTTCGGTGCCATGGAGTTCCACCATTGAAGGAGCTTGAGCTTGTCTTTCCACATATTATTGATCTCCTTTGCTGCTAGGTAAGGAATCTCAAAGAAAAATCAAGTTTCCTCCATGTTTTGTTGTTGACCGAAAATACTCATTGATGGAGCTCTTTGTGTGACCTTGTTCTAGATCCATTTGAATCTTTCAAGGACTTGGTGGAGTCTTCTCTTGGTAGATATTCCAATTCCCTTCAAAGACCAAGGTAAAACAACTACCTTAATGCTCTTTGAACAATGTAAAACCTAGGGTTTACAATGAGATTAAGCTTGGAGCTTGAATACTCATCACATTTTTTGTGTAATGTTTAGAAGTTGACAAGCAACTAAGCTTAGCAGATTTTTGAACAAGGAAACAAGAAAGAAGTTTGTGAGGAAAAGAGGTAAATATGATATCTCAATGTGGTTTAATGCCTTAGGAGAAATGAGCTTGTAATGCTTGCTAAAACTACCTAAAGAGCAAATGGTGAATGACTTAGTAAGGTTTTCTCAAGGAGACTAGTAAAGGAACATATGTCTTGGTGTGTGTAATTGCAGGTCAAAGGCTTATATATTGTGGAAATTCAGTGTTTAGGGTTTATGCAATTTAAGGGCCTAAGAGCCATGTTATTTAAGGGCCTAAGTGCCAAGCAATTTAAGTTATGCACTATATTGTGATGTAGTGCTAAATGTGTGAAGTTTGTGTATAAAAATGTGTTTGATGGATTTTAGGTGTTTTTGAATGAAATAAGGTAAAAACCTAAGTGTTTGGATGTGAGTATATACAAGAGAAGCTATGGTCAAATTTGGGAAAATGTGTAAGAAGTTCTAAGTGTTTTAAATGGTTCTGGTGAACTAGGAAGTGTTAAAGGATAAATGTCTTACTAAGAAAGAAAACATGTTTTAAGGTGATTTAGAGTGATACAAGGATTTAGGTATTATCTTGGAAGTTCTAGGAATTCAATGAGTGTTGAGAATGTATTCAAGTCTTGAAGAAGTTTGTTCAAGGTTTAGGAATGTCGATGTTTAGGTAAGATGTCAAAAAGGAGATTTAGTTAGTAAGAAAAGAAGTTTGAGAGATGATGTTAAGGTGTAGAGGAAACACCTTGGTATAATGGTCATTATTGGTGAAATACCACTTAGGAATCTTAAGGAGAAAACATTCCAAGTGCTAGGAATTTTGTAAGAAATTTGTGAATGATAAAATGGTTTTGGTGAGTGATTTAAAGAGTTAAGCATATGGCTAAAGGTGTGTTTGATGTGCCAAATGATGTTAGAACACATTAGGAGGCTTGAGGAAAAGTTTGGAGAAAATTTGACAAGTTTTGGACAACTTCTGGTGTTGTCCGACCTAGTGGTCCGACCCAGGGTGGGTCGGACAACTCTGTTTTAGTCACCGGTTGGAGTTTCTGGAATGGTCCGACCCAGAGGTCTTGGGTCGGACATGGGTCGGACATGTGTGTTCTAAGTCTCTGGAATGGTCCGACCCAGATGGTTGGGTCGGACATGGGTCGGACAGGTGTATTTAAAAGACGGGAAAAGTTTCTGGAACGGTCCGACCCAGTTGTGGGTCGGACGGTGGGTCGGACGGCCCAAAGTATGTAAAAAAAAAGAGTTTGTTTAAGGTTATGAGATGATATGTAATGATGGGGATTGATAGGTAATGATGTTATAAAGTTGTTAAGGACATGTTAGGTGAGTTTTAATGAGAATTAAGTGGGTGAAAAGTTGTAATAAAATGTGAAAGTAAATCAAGTTAAATTGTGAAGTTATGTAACTAAGTTAACGGGGAAAAGTTATAAGCATTAGACATTAAATGATCGTGCTACCCCGATGTTAATAAAAGTACATGTAATGTTATCAGTTGTTCGAGAATTGCTCGAGGAACGTAAGTGGACGTGATAAAGTGGACTCCGGTGACAGGTATGGTTTTCTTGCAACCTGTGTCCTACCGGATTACACCGGCTTGTATGCCAAGTGTTTTTCTGTATGTTTGCCACGTTGTAAGATTAAACATGTAATGAGTTTACAGTAATTCATTTATGTGGCGTGTACAACTCCGATACCATTTAACCTCAGAAGTGTTAACCTTAGTTAACTGAGTCTAGGATCACATGAGAGTTCGGTATTCGGAGTAAACGACCCGAACCATGGGACGTACTAACCACGGCTATGGTGTGTTAATTGTGTGATATGTGTATGTGAATGTAGGGATCTCCCTTGTGTGTCTAACCCAGTTGTAATATTGTATGGGTGTAGTTATGATAGACTCCATAGTGGGGTTCTAACTAATACCTAAAGTAAGTATGTACTAACAGTAGTGAGGAATCCGGTTTGGCCGGTCGCACGTTGTTTGGGAGAGGGTATCCTTCTTAGCCTTACCCTTCTCTTGTTATGTTGTTTCCCTCACGGGTTATGATCTCCCATAGCTCACTCCAAAGCTTAGCTATTCTGACTTATGATCGGTTTAGGGGAACATGTGTTTGTGTGGTGTGTTCGGGCCTCCAAACCCGAACCATCTTAACTTAAGTTACTCGTCCGACTATTAGGACGGTAATGAGTGTTGTTGTTATTGTATAACGAGCTTACCATGAGGGTGACATCATTCTCTAGGCTCACCAGTGAATTAGCTATGTTTGGGTCGGTTCCGAGAGGACCGTTCCCGTTATGTTATGTGATGTTGTTGTAATGCAATTCCTATTGCGATGTTATCATGTGCACGTCGAAACGTGAGAAGTGTTGTTATGTTTTGTTATGTGAGGAATGTTATATGTTGAAAGATATGGAGTGTGTGGATCATGGAAATGAATCCCAGTTTGTGATAAGAGGCGTTTAAGGATAACCCGATTTAAGGGTAAGTGTCGTCTATTGAGGAAGTAGCTCCATTAGAGGAGGAACACTCTAGGGATAATGAATACCATGAGTGACTTATCAAGTAAGGATGTATTATCCGTTTGTTGAGCCCATTGAGGCAAAATGTTATGTGTTGGTGTTTACAGTTGCATGCATGATTTAAATATAATCAATCGCATGCTAAGACGACAATTAGTTGTGCGTGGCCCGGTAGCATGTGGGCTGCGGGATTACCATACCAGCAAAGGTGCTGAGCCCCTTGGGGGCCACCCTTTCTCTTCTTTTCCTATTTCAGGTACAGAGAGCTGGAAGCCGTTCGAGAATAGGACGGGGTAGTCGTTGTACATGGGTAATCTTTTAAGTTGCACATGTACAGTAGGTGTAGTAAGACCGAGATTGTTATCGGCATCAGTTTGTGAATACTCGGTACAGTTTAAAGGTGTATGTGGTTGTTGTTGTTAATGGAAAGGGATAGTAATGTGTAGTCGCTCGGGAATTTAGCCCATCAGACCAGTACAATGTGTATGTATTAGCCTTGTTAGCCACGTGGGTGGCTAACGGCGTGTAACACCAACGAGTTAAGTAATGTGATGAGGTTGTTTTTCCGCTGCAGTTTATTGTAAGTGTGTTAATGTTGGATGGGGTGTTACAATGTGGGACAACCGCACTCCGATAGAAGCTTGCGGGCCTGACAGACCTACTTATAGGTTAGTTGGGTAAGTAGCAATGTACCAGTAGGGTGCCCCACATATGTATACCAGTGGAGTACGGAACACGAGGAGTAGTCAACTCCATACTACAGTCAGCAGTGCAGACATTGAGCTCGTTTGGGGAACAGCTTCCAGCAGCAGACAGCTTCTCAATTTCTAAAATCAGCAGGGTTCCACCAAACACCCAAAACCAGAAGCTGACAGCTTCTGCAAAATCATCAGCTAACAGCTTCTCAATTTTCAGCAGCAGGACCTAACAATTGTCTCTGCTTTTTAAAACCATCAGCAGACATTCCACCAAACACCAAAACTAGCAGCTGACAGCTTCTACAAAACTATCAGCAGACAACTTCTCAATTTCCAGCAGCAAGACCCAACAGCAACCCCCAGCAGCTGTCCCCAAACGAACCCATTAGACTAGAGTAATCGATTACCGTGAACAATGGAAGTAAAGAACACTATGAAGCTAACGAGTCTAAAGGAGTTGAGAACTCATTCCAGGGAAGGAATAAGAATTATGGAGTGCAAAGAGCACAAGTTGACGAGTACAGACAATTGACATGTCTTAAGATTTGTAAAGGGAACACAAGGTAGCAGGATGAATACCCGGCTTGAACACAGTAAGGCAGACGCCTAATATGACACGTTAAGGTCCATGAATGGATGGAATTCCTAAATGATCACCAAGACTACCGGGTAATATCGATCTTCAACGAAGAGGATACTAAACCAGCCAAGGACGCAAAGCGGCGTAGTAATTAAACATACCCATAAGTACAAGCAGATGTAATGGCATAACTTAGCACACCCAGGAGCAATCCTTGAAGGGGGTTGGGTCAACAAAGTTGAACGAAATGTTGTGATAAAAACACCAGAGTTGAAACAAATACTCAGTTTCAACACCGAAGGGAACCCACTTAACAGTAGAACCCTGAGTTGCCAAGGAGGCAACCTGACATTCCTAAGGGGATCCCATGAAAGGAAGCGTGATGCAACGACCTTGTTAGGGAGCCCAGAATCACCTCCAAACCATGTGATGGTGCAGAGAAGTAAAATTTGTGTGAACAGCTACAATAACAGAGCTCAAGGCAATGAGGCTTATAAGCCATAAACCAAATGCTTAGGTAAATTTAATTGCTTACAAAACCTAAATAAAATAATAAGTAATTTGCCGGAAAGGGCA
>CM041783.1:62686144-62708743 GCA_023374045.1 Limonium bicolor
CACTTGTCTAAAAATTTATAAAACGATTTTTAATAATTCCATAATACTCAAAATTTATAAAAATTATAACTTACGTTTAAAAGCTCAAAACCCATATTAATTTTCATCAAAATAAACTACATTTTATAAGGAATCTATGGTTAACATTTCGTGTCAAAATACATTGAGGAAGGCCATTAAATAAATCCAACAAGTTAGGGTTTAATTCTGGAATTATTATAACTTAATACTACTAAATCTTCCCACCTTTTAAACTCGGCCGTCCGTTCCTTCTAACTACGATCGGACGGCCCAGATGCGCCCAATTCTTCAGAAATCCCCAAATTGAATCCGAGTACTAATCCTTCGATATCTCTCAATATACAGAACGGAATTCGATGATTCTTGTTTCATTGGATTCTAAATTGAATTCCGGTTCTAATAGTACCAAGTTTAGGATCTATGGTGCACGATTTAGAGAAATCGATTCTGGGTTCGTCGAGTTAGGGTTCTTATCGTTTTCGATTTGAATTTCTACAAATTCTCTCAATGTGTTGCGTAATTGGTTAAATTTAGAGAGGGGAATGAACGGGAATGCAAAAAATAACATCATAGATGGTGGAATTTGGTCGAAATCATACCGGAGATGCGCCGGCAAGGCAAATCGAACTCGATTTCTGGAAAAGTCATTATTTTATGTGCAGTTCGGGTAGCCTACTTCACGGATCAACTCGTGCTAATTGAGACAGATTCAATCCATAAAACCTACGTCATTATAAATTGGACATGTAACTCTAAACATTTGTGGAAGAATCATGGAAAACAAATAACTAGGGAGAAAGTTACAGATCCACAAAGATCTGAGTTTACCATGTCGTTTCTGGAAAAATTTTGGGCAAAACCCGACGTGATCGAGTTGGGAACTTTAGACGGATTTATCTCCCGAAAGAGTACGAATCAGCCTTGGTCACTAACATGAAAGTTGTAGAGGGATTATAGATCTACACAACAAGCTATAGAACGTGGATTTTCGTTCACCGAAGAAGAAGTTATGATCAGACGAAGTTTACCTGATTAACTGGATTTCTGGAAATCTGGGTTACGGTTTCGTAGGGAGGCAACTTGGGATCAATTTTACGGTCATTGTAGAAGGATTTAGATGGTGTATGAGTAATGGTTAGAAATAGGAATGATAGGAGAATCGAATGAAAAAGACGGCATACCAAATGGTGGAGTAGAGAAAGATATATAGGCGTCTGAAGTTCGACCTATGGCATTCCAAAACCATTGGGAAACTCAGGCGTTCCAGTGCCATTGGCTGGCTGACTGACACGTCAGCAACTTCTAAAATTTTGGCTCTAAACTTCAATTTGTCATAACTTTGGCTAGGATGATCCGTTTTTAATGTTCTTTTTATCAATATTCTTGGTTTTCCATAACCTTTTTATTGATATAGTTTTCATGGGCTGGTTTGACGATTATCAAATAGTCAACCCTAGCAAGGCTTTAGAAGCTTTAAGGTTTCTATGATTTTATTTTGACTTTTAAGACTCAAATCAATGTTCCAAATATTTCTAAAATCTTTATAATATAATTGGAGTGTCTTGAAAATTTTCCAAGATTTATTAACTTATAAATCATACTATTAAATTCATAATACTATATAATAATATATAGTAATCTAATATTTAATAGTATTCTTTAGGATTAAATAGAAGAAATCCCCTAATCTAATTTTCATAATTCCATAATAGTTTAATATTCATAATTCCATACCATAATTTAATATTTAATAGTATTATTGATGGTTTAATAAAAGAAATCCCCTAAATTAATTTAAATTAATTTAGGGGTATTTCAAAGTTCGTGGCACTTTCATTATTTGTGTTGTTCTTATTTGGTTCCATAGGTTGTAGTTTTATGTAGTGATAATATTAGCAGACAATACATGAAATTAAGGTTCTTATTGTTCCGGTTTATGATTCATTTTTTAAAAACAAAAGATTCACACTTTTTATTTCTTAGTTGTGCAAATTGATTTCTTTTAAGTTTGTGGTTCTTTTCATTATATATATTGTTCTCATTCGGTTCTATATGTGGTAGTTACCAAAATGACAATGTTTATAGGCAGTACATAAAAAATTCATATTGTTTATGTTTATGATTCACTTTTTTAAAACAAAAGATTCACACAGTTTTATGGCTTAGTTGTACTGACAGTTTTATTTTAAGTTTGTGGTACTTTTCATTCTATGTTATGTTCTTATTTGGTTCTATATGTGGTAGTTATCAAATGACAATGTTATCAGACAATACATGAAAGGTTCATAACAATGTTACTAGACAATAATGTAGAGTATAAGTTAAAGATTCATAGTAATTACAAACAAACTACACATTACTTAAACTGTTGATACGCATTTCATGAACAACTGAAAGTCATAATCATAATCTCTACAGACCAGACAATAACTCATGTTCGAAGTCCACCTATGCAGAGATCATCTAGACTCCACCAGATGACTACTTTCTCATCATGGAATCTAATAGACCACCCTCCTTCTTGTTCTTGTTATGCAAAAGAATATGAAGTATGAACCTTCTTCTTGCTCTGATTTGAAGCACCAACATAAGGTTCAACATCAGTTGCCTTCTCTTTTCCTTTCAAAATATCACTAACAAGAGAGGAAAAAAACAAAGCTTTTACTGATGTGAACCAAAATCAATATTATAATGAACCAACCTAATATTTCTTATTAATCAAAATGGGGGCAACAATATACATGACTTAAACATAACTACAATAAGATAGCACACTAATAAAATAAAATAAATTGAACAAATATTGCTAAAGAAAGGAAAGAACAACACACTCGTGATTATGACTTTCGTGGCACACAAGGACTACAAATCAGGAAACAAATGTAATATACCTTGAAATAACTTGCTCAATCAGTACAGAAGATGACATATCTAGTCACCCAAGTAGCATAGTCAACAAAACATCAAGTATTGATGCTTCAACATCAACATTTCAAGGACCCAATCACAAATTTCAGTGAAATCAAGCACTTGATAGTTCAATTCAGTGCTCCATTCTACGGAGAGAGCAAAAGGAGAAGCTATTGTTACCTCAAATTACAGTGAGGCTGAATTGAATACTAGCAGTACTAGAATCTAACAACTAAAAGCTAAAGGCTCCAAGTGAAAAAAAAAAACAAGTTTGTCCTGGCCCCTACTAACACATGGAGTAGAAAAAGAAAAGTGAGTTGAATTAAGCAATGAATATGGACCTCATGATAGAGTACGAGGTACGGGTCAGATTAGTCATCACTGTCATAAAAAAACCAAATCATAGCAAGGAAAGTCATAGTCTAAGATCTCAAACAAATACAAACAAAAATCTGAAGTTACATACATAGGAAACGACTTTTATGTACCATTGGAAACGAGTTTCATATCACGGGTAACACATAATACATCATTTATTAAACCTCAAAATTAATTTCCTCGTAGTTCATCATTACAACCTACATAACAATGTCGTGATTGACTGAAAATAAAAGGAAAGAATAAGCATTAACAAATTTCTCTGACTAGAAAAATCCTATACTGTTTTGTCCACAACGACATGTACAACCATAAATAACAGCTTTAAAGACATATAAGTAAGTTTAACCACCCATTTGAGAACCCTTCAAAACCGTCTTCGGAGGAACCCTAACTCCTATTGACATAGACACCACTATGTGTCAATCTCATTGCCACTGACGGACATGCAATCACACAGCTCGCTAGGATATTTAAGCAAAGTAAAAGTAGTAAACAACACATTAGAGCGACTCAATGAAACTTACGGCACAGGGCTCAGGTTCAGGAACACTGGAGAACTTCTATAGAGAAGCTTGCTTGTTTATGTCAGTTAGAGAGAACAACGGAGAGAGGACAACGATGAAGAGACAATGATGGAGGGAGAACGACTGAAGGTAGTGGAGAGAATAGCAAAATTTTAGATTCTGTATCTAGGAGGGTGAAGTGAAAGAAAGAGAGATAAAATTACAAGTATATCTTTAAAAAAAAAGGCTAAATTTGTTAGGATTGGTTTATCTTCCTTATCCTTTTGTCTTCCCTTTCTTAATTAGCTATTACTGTGTATTACTGTAACACCCCTATTTAAAGTAAATACAGCGGAATAAAAATCTCTAATGGCGATTACAGATCATCGGGTTCCAAACACCCGGTACAAAACCTCACCAATTACTACTTACAAATGTTACAGTCTGAACTCGAGAAAACAGTGTAAACATAACTTAAAATAAACAAAGCAACTCTCCATAATTCCTAATTCCCATCCCAATCACTCATACTCTTCGTGGCCACCTGTATGAACAATTTCGTACCTGCAAGATGAAACTAAGCAGCCCACCCCGGGAGGGGTGAGTCAGTTCCCTGGAATGGAACTGGTACAATTCTCCAAAACAATAATTAAAACATAACTCTTAAAATAAAACAGTAACTGGAAATTTAACTCTTGAGATTAAAACAGAAAATGAAGGCACTTCAAAACAATCAATCATAGAGAAAAGAGAACAAGGCAAAGATAGAGAATAAGAACTTTAAAACCAAGTCAATCACTTAAGAAGTCACACCACATAGTTAGTAAGCATCCATTTTTGATGTTAGAACCAATTCTGGTTAAGAAGAGAAAGACTCAGGTAGTCACAAAGGACTAGGAACGATATTAATATCCATAACCCGTGGTAGACAGTTTATGTTTCCACCATTTCAGAGAGGTGATTCCCATAGACAAACATACTCAAAAGTGGAATAAAACCAATTGGGAGAGATGGCCCCCACCGCCAGTCAAACGTCCATATGGACAAGGGATATACAGCCCTTCGCTGTTAACAACGTCCTTTTGGACAAGGGATATACAGCCCTTCGCTGTTACCGACCTGTTCTCAGTCATCGGTGAAGACGCGCGCACGTCACAACAAAAGACTCAGCTCATGGATGAAACGATATCTAGAGTCAAGGAAGAATTTACCAAGATTGACATTTTCCCATATTCCCACTTGATTATTAACTACACAAGTGCAATATCAAAACACTCCGTTCTACAGAGTGCAGAGGCGTAAACCCTTAGTAGTTAATATCTAACGAGACAACGAGATAGGAGGAACCAATAATCATGAAAGTTGTAGATTTAAGGCTCATTAGTCACATCAAGCTGAGTTAGTCACACAAACAGTTTCCTTTTTGAAATTCATTTAAGCTCAGTTAGCGTTTTTTGAAAACGTCTCTTAAGTCGGTTAACAAAAGTATCTGAGTACGAGAAATCGTACCTGATTAACGTTGTAGTAGTTCTAGTAGACTCGAGCAAACATTCAACAACACTCTGAGGAACATTAAAAATAGTCTATTATCAATAACTTATATCCTAAGTTAAACTTAAATAAATTCCTCATTCTTATTTCTAAATCTCGATCATCTTGTAAGCCCTCGCTTAAATATTATGTATGACCTTTGACTTATTTTAGAATGTTGTATAGCCTAAGGTTGTAAGATCAAGAAATGTATTTTACTAACACTTGTTAATTGTTCCACTCAATCCACTTTACTAATACTTAACCATAATTCTCACATTCGAGGCTTTTGAGACCTTAATAACCTAAATGCATTTTATAATAACTTAATTGATCTTAGAATTCAGAGACAACCACTAAACTCAATTATTTTACCTTTAGTTCAGAATGACTTCTAATTACAACCATTTAACAATCTTGTCATAAGATGTTCAATTAACTTTCATCTCGAAATAACTATATTTTAATTAACTTAGACCTTTCAAACTCTTACATTTAGTATTCACAAGGTATATTATTTGCTTAATTATTACCTATATAATAAGGTGTTTTAAGACAACCTTTTATGTGTCCTTACTTACACTTAATTTCATATCTGTTTAATTTTTTCACACATTCTCTCTATAGACTATGTATAATCCTTTTGTACTAAATTTTAATAAACTCATGTCTTAAATACATTCTAGATTGTTTACAAAACCTATGGTTTCAAAAGAGTAACTCAATAAATTAATTTCCTTTATTATGTTTCAGGATAGACATTATATCTTAACATAAGGTAGAATTTACCTAAAAATTAAACTCTCATTCATAAGTGAATTTGTCAATTATTTAATAAGATCATCTATTCGGAAAAATCCTCATACCTTATATTCAAATGACATATTAAGATTTTCAGTATCGCAAAGTAGATCAATATAATCTCTTATGTAACTTAGTTTCATCTAATTAAAGGTTCAATGGTTTTAAATATCTAATTTCTACTTACAAACCTTTTTAAGTTCTAACTACTAAATACATTACTTAATTATAAACTCACATCCTGAATATTGGCAATAAATGTATTTATATGGCTTATCTAATTTTAAGAAACTTAAGGATTATTATTTAGATTAATTCCCTAATCATAGTTTAATATGGTTTTATATCATAATTCGTTTAATGATTTTATCTTAAAACATTAAGTTATTAATCAATACTATAAATGTTATGAAATGATTAAATCCAGACTTATTAATCCACTTCACATTTAGATGTAAAAGTATTTCATTTATTTTATCATTAATTATACAATAAGATCTATCCGGGTTACATTTTATGAAATCAAATTACAAATATTCCTACGTCTTAACTTATTAATTACTCAAATTCAATTATAGATTTACATTCTGGTCGTTGACTAATAATATTATGCATGTATATTAATATGGTCTATATAAAAAATCTTAGAAATTCAAAGGTGACCCTTTAAGATTATTTTTTTTATAACCATAATTTAATACCACCTCATATAATACTCTTTTAATAGTGTTATGTATAGATTTAGTTTAACTTATTAATTCCTTCATATTCTATTTTCTATAAGGTATTTTATTCCTTTTATTTATTCTTTCGTTATCTATATAAAGATTTATTTAAGACATTCTTTACGTAGTGTTATTGTATTTAATTATCTCTATTAACTTTTACACATATCCACATCCAATATATGGTTTATAAAATAAAGTATTTTCCTTAGTTTCAATTAAGTATAT
Source organism: Limonium bicolor (assembly GCA_023374045.1). NCBI lineage: Eukaryota > Viridiplantae > Streptophyta > Magnoliopsida > Caryophyllales > Plumbaginaceae > Limonium > Limonium bicolor. The sequence goes on from CM041783.1 coordinate 62,693,244, forward strand.
TAACTTCCATATTATATATTTAATATAAATGTATATTAATTAAATTCCTTGATTTAACCTAAGTTACTATTTTATTTCTGGTATATATATATATTTCACTTAAAGTTTATACCTAAAAATATTTATTAACATTCTGTATTAAATGTAAGTTTAGTCTTATTATATTATTCCCAACCTATAAAGTTTATTAATCAACTATACTTTAATTTTTGTTACATTAAAAACCATAGATTATAAGATAACTTATGACAAATTCATAAACACAATTTTTAGACCCATTTACTCTAGTCTGAAAATCCCTAAATTTAATATATAGTAACTATGATATTTTAGACATATTATAAAAATTTTATTTCATATAAATATCTTGGTTAATTATCTAAATAAATCCATAATACTGAAAACTTACAAAAATTATAACTTACGTTTAAAAACTCAAAACCCATATTAATTTATATGAAAATAAACTAGATTTTATAAGGAACTATGTTTAAAATTTCGTGTCAAAATACATTAGGGAAGTCCAATAAAAAATTCAACAAGTTAGAGTTTCATTCTGGAATTTATATTACTTAATATATTACTAATCTTCCACAACTTAATCTCGGCCGTCCGTTCCTTATAACTACGATCGGACGGCCCTGGATTGTCGAGTTCATCGGCAAAACCCCGAAACGCAGCGATTGGGAACCCTTTGATTCCTCTCAATCCACAGAACCAAATTCGTTGATTTTTGTTTCGTTGGATTCGAAATTAAAAGACGGTTTCAATTGAACCAATTTCGTGAATTATAATGCAAGGCTCAATGATTTTGAATCTGGGTAAACTCGATTAGGGTTCATATCGGTTTCGGTTTGAATTTCAACAAATTCTCTCAATGTAGTGCGTTATATGTTAAATTGATAGATAGGTATGAACGGGAATATAAAAACGAATAGCATTATTGGTGTAATTTGGTCGGAATCGTACCGGAGATGCGCCGGCAAGGTAAATTGAACTCGTTTTCTAGAAAAATTGGTATTTTATGTGCTGCTCAGGTAGGCAACTTCGCGGATCAACTCGTGCTAACTGAGAAGGATTTGATCCACGAAACCTACCAAATTTTAAACTAGGTATGTAACTCTAAACATTGGTGGAAGAATCATTGAAAACAAAGAACTAGGGAGAAAGTTATAGATCTTACAAGATCTGAGTTTACCTAGTCGGTTCTAGAAAAATTATAGGCAAAAACCCGACATGGTCGAGTTGGGAACTTTAGACGTTTCTATCTTCCACACGATTGAGAATCAGCCTTGGGTGTAAAAAGGAAAGTTGGAGAGGGATTAAAGATCTACAAAATGAGATATAGAACTCAAATTTTCATTGATAGATGAAGGAGATATGATTAGACGAAGTTACCTTACCGGATCGGTTTTCTAGAAAATCTGGCTTGTAGATTTTCGGGGAGGCAAATTCAGATCGACTTTGCGGCGGATGTAGAAGGAATTAGGTTAAGTGTGAGCAATGGTTGGAAAGAGGGTTTATAGGAGAAGAGAATAAAGAAGACGACATTAAAAAATATCCAGAGACGGCGGAGATATTGAGGTCACAAGATAGGGCAACGATCAGGAGGTGGCTGAGAATACTTAGCCAAATTTCTGGGATTTCCGGCTAACTGGCGTGGCACTACTCCCGAGGCACACGTGGCTGAGTCAGAAAGCCTTGCCACGTCAACAACTTTCAAAAATTTGGCTCTAAACTTCATTATATCATAACTTTGGCTAGGATGATCCGTTTTTAACGTTCTTATTATCAATCTTCTTGGTTTTTCATAACCTTTTTATTGGTATAGGTTTCATGGGCTGGTTTGACCATTCTCAAAAAGTCAACCCTAGCAAGGCCTAAGGAGCTCTAAGGCTTCTTTGATTTTATATTGACTTTTATGATTGAAATCAATGCCCCAATTAATTCTAAAATCCTTATAATATAATTGGAGTGTCTAGAAATTTTTCCAAGCTTTATTAACTTATAAATCCTATTATTAAATTCATAATACCATATAATAATTTAGTTTTAATTGTATTATTTAGGATTTAATAAAAGAAATCCCCTAAATTAATCTAAATTAATTTAGGGGTATTTCAATTACTTATTACGCTTAGTTCTCTTCATATGCCCGTTTAAGCAACGGTTCTTTGCGGTGTATATATACCCTTGTCAGGTTGTATCTTTGATCATCAATAATCATACTAATCTCTTTCCAGATTCTCGATTTCGTTTCTCTTCGCTCCTCAAACATGGTATCAGAGCAGTAACGTTTTCCTGTGAATTCCGCCATAGCAATGTCATCTCAACCTAACTCAAGTGAAGGGGAAGACGATGTTACAGAAGAGGAGGAAGAGGATTTCTCAGAATCAGAGGATGAAAGAACCAAAAGGAGAAATAAGAGACGCATAGATCCTGATCCTTTGATCGTGTTGAACTCGGAAACACCAGGAGTATAACTTACGGTGACTAGGTTTGACGGCAAGGGATTTCAAAACTGGAAGAAGAAGGTACAAATATGTCTATTAGCTAAAAACAAAATTAAATTGATAGACGGTACCTTGAAGAGATCCAAAGTTGCCAAAAGCCGCCGAGACACCTGGGACAGGTGTAACGGATTAGTTCGGTCATGGCTTCTTGCTTCAGTCGACACCACAATCGGCGACAGTCTTGTCTCGTGCACCACCGCGTAACATGTGGAAGCGGCTCATCTTCAGGTTTGATCAATTGGACGGTACGCGACTTTTTGAACTGAATCGCGATCTATCTAAGATTGAGCAGGGAGAGTCATCGGTTACGGAATACTTCACCAGATTGACTGCTATATGGGACGGTATCTCTGGTATGACAAATATAACCTCTTGCGTTTGTGGTTATGGCGATAAGATTGCCAAACATAACAAGAATCATAAACTGTTCCAATTTCTTCTAGGATTGTGCGATGAATTTGTGAACATCCGGGGAAATCTTCTGATGAAGAAACCCCTTCCAAGCCTTGATTCAACCTACGTCGTGATTCTCCAAGAGGAAAGGCAGCGAATCAACGGCCAAGCAGCAAAGGGAGCCTCTGATGTTTCTTTCGCAAACAACGCCACCAGATCTGAGCAAAATCGCCGTGAAAAAGGAAAACCTAAACGGGACAAGGGCACCACCAGTAAGAAAAACACCGACGTCTGCAACCACTGTGGCAAGACCGGCCATCTAAAGAGTGGATGATTCGAACTTTTGGGCTACCCCGACTGGTGGAAAGGTTTGAGAAACACCATCGCTGTCAATACCATCGAGCATAAGGTGGAAGGTAACAAAAGGTTTTCCAGTTTAAACTTTGACAAGTTAAATAGACTCTGCGATTTACTTGAACAGACAGGAAGGTTGCCTGAGAAAGGAGCTTCGAGCAATAATGCTCTCAGTGGCAGAGATGGCTCCAATTTTGCAGGTACTATCTACTCTAATCACAATAGATGCATTAATCATCGTTGGCTTATAGATTCTGGAGCTAGTGAGCATTTAATCGGTGATGAATCATTGTTAAAAGATAAGAACCGATTATCTAATGTGCATTGAAATAACCCAAACCTTAATGTGTTAATTAATTGTGTAATTACGATTTTATAAGGCTAATTGAGTCCTTAAGATCATTGGTGAAGAAATAAAAAATCAAAAAGAAAAAGGAAATGCGTAAAAGTCACAAAACGTGAAAACACGTATTTAATTATTTTAGGAGGTGTATAACCTTCATTAGGGTTATAAATATTTTTATACCTTAATTACACACTAAGAACATGTGGGAAAAATTCCCGGAGAAAACGGATCTAAATAATGCGTTAAAACGCTAACGGAGTCTTAAAGCGCGTTTTTCAAGAAAACCCGAAAACGTGACTTTAAACAGTTAAATGACCCCGTAACAATTATAGTTGACTATGTAACTATAATTAACATTAATGAGAGTTTAATAACCATTAAAATAAAAGAAACAAGAAAATTCCGGAAAACGGTCCCGGTTAGTGAATAGTGCTAAACCGGGTAAATAAACGAGCGTTTTCTGTAAAAGACGAAAAACGCTCCAGTGTGTATACATTAGTGGGCCGGTTTTATTAATGTAGACAGCCCACTCACACTCTTGACTAGTTAGCTAATTAATTAAGTCAAAAGAGCCTAAGAAAAACAAAAAGGGTACAAGTACCCCTTTTCCCTCTCTCTCCTCCTTTATTTCTTTTTCCCCTCTCTTTCCTCTCTTCTTCCTCCCACCGATTTTTCTCCTCCCTCTCTCTGGTTTGAACGGTTTTGAGCTCCTCCCATGGCTCCTCCCTTTTTCTCTCCATGCTCTAGCTTCATACAAGCTCCAATCACAAAAATAATCACATATCCTTCTTCCTCTCATCCTCCTCTACACTTCCCTCTTTTTAAAATTCCAAAAGGATGAAGTTGACCTCCATGGTTTTTCCCTATTTGAAGAGAAAATGGCATCAATGTGGAGCTGGGAGTCTCCTCTTCCTCCTAAGGTAAACAATTCCAAGAAAAAGTCATTCTCCCTTCATCTTTTGGTGTAACCGATTTTTCACCATTTTGATACTTTGCTTTCTCCTTGTTTTTGAGCTCCAAATTTAACCCTTCAATGGTGGAATAGTCCCCTTCTTGATTCAAGGGTGAGAACCCCTCTTAAAAGCTTCAAAAAGGTAAACCCTAACTTTGTGTTCTAAGCCCTTTGATTGAATTGAGATTTTCTAAGGGTTTTGGTAATTAATTGAGTATGTTTTTGTGTTCTTGAATGTTGGGATGGAGTTTGGAAACTCCATTCCCTCTTGACCGATTTTGAGAAGATGAGGAGCAAGAGGAGAATTAAGGAGAGACTTGTGAATTAAAGTAAGAAATCTACCTTAAACCTTGTTCTTAATTGTTTTAGAGTTTGAGATGGGTAAACAAATTAATGAACCCAAATTATGGATTGAAATCTATGTCGGAAATGTGCTTAGTTGATTTTAGAGAGGTTTGTGAATTGATGGTTGAATTGTGGGCCTTAAGAGCCAAATGTTTTGAGTTTGTGTTTATATTGTGGTTTATTGAGATTATGGTGATTATATTGTTGTTGATGGGAGTTTGAGGATTTATTATGTGCTGGTAGGACCCTTGAAAGGGTGTGGCTAGATTAGGAGTGAAAAGGATGAGTATTGGTGAAAATGGATGTGTAAGGTTTATGGGGAGGTTATGGCGAAATTCTATTAGAAAATGAGTGTTTGATGATGGCTTGGTGAATGAGAGAACTTAGGTGTTCAATTGGGTTGTTTAGTGTTGAGTAGAGTGGAGTGGTAGCCTTGTAATGGTAGATGGGTAATGGAGATAAGAGAGTGCAAAATCTATAGCATAATGATGCTTGGTGACTTGGAATTTCAAGAAAAAAGAGTTGGTGTTTGTAACTTGTGAAACAAGGAGAGAGTGTGGGTTTTAGAAGTGTATTTCTAGATGGAAATCGCCTCTGTTAACTGAGTTTTTTGGCGCGTCCGAACTTCCGTCCGAACTTGGAAGTTCGGACATGCCCTGTTGCGTTTAAATTTTCTGAGTTTTAAGCTGTCTCCGAACTTCCGTCCGAGCTTTGATGTTCGGACGGGGTGCGAGGACGAGTCCGACTTACAAGTCTCGAATGGTGTCCGAACTTGTAAGTCCGGACAGAAGTTCGGACGCACCCTTCTCCTTTCTTTGATTTTGCTTCGACTTGTGTCCGAACTTTGAATCTCGGACATATGTTCGGACATTCGTCCGGTTTCACCTTTTGAGTCTCGACTTGTGTCCGAACGTTGATGTCCGGACACAAGTTCGGACATGGTACTGTTTTGACCATAACTTGCTCGTTTGAGCTCCATTTTGACTTCCGTTTGCGGGGTTGGACCACCCTAAAAAGGCCTAGAAAGTGTTTTAAGATGCCTAGAACATGGGGTTTGAATCGTAATGGTTTAGATGATGTTTAGGCCTTGTTTGGTGACATGTAAAGGCTTTAGAAAGTGTAAACAAGTGTTAGGTTGGATGTGAGAGTTGTGAACTTAAGATCACAAGAGCAAAATTAAGTATAATGGGATGACGGGGTTAACTATGGGCGCATTAGTCGTTAAACAATTTATTACCCCGATGTTAATGGAAATAATTATAATGTTACCAGTTGTTCAAAGATTTTTCGAGGAACATGTGATGGCACGTTAGAGTGAACCCTCGGTGACAGGTATGGTTTTCTTGCAACCTGTGTCCTACCGGGTTACACCGGCTTGTATGCCAACTTGTTTTTCTGTGTGTTTGTGATAAGTGCGAAATACATCTATTTTTAGGACTTTAATTCTTCCTATTTTCATAACTATTCATGTCATATTTCCCACTTATTATATGTTTTTTCTTTGATTTATATTATATTATAAACTGATACATTTTATATATCAAATGTAGGAAAAGTCATGTTATACATGTATACGGCTGCATATTGACTGCATATAAAGAAATTCACTCACGTACAATATTGAGGGTGGGCTGCAATATATAATCATGATTTTATCATTCTCCATGATGAATTCATGCACAACATTCACATGACTTCATCACATTTGCAACTAATATCATGCTGGAGAGTGATATTGACGTGGCACACCAAATGGACCGCATCATATCAACAGTTGTTTAATACTCCCTCCGTCCCTTTTGACCGTCCTATTTACTATTTGGACATGTCGTTTGACTTCAATATTTAACATATAAGATGATATAATTTTATAAATCTAAATTTTGTAGTAGATTCCTTAGGTGATAAACTATACATTACAAAAAATCATTTTATAAAATTAATTTATCTAATATGTTTAATATTGAAGTGGAAAAACGTGTCAAAAAGTAAACAAGACACTCAAACTGGGATGGAGGTAGTAGATAAAATTGAAGGGAGACGTCTCAGTATATAAGAGGTCGAACTAGGGTTACCAAGGGGAGGATTCACGCCGCTGCAGCACCAGAGAAGAGAGGCTTCGGCCTCCTCTTTCTTCTTCCACACACAACATCCCATCATTGTTACACGCACACTTCTGACAGAGGATTAATGCAGAGATAGAAAGCGGAGTGGGGATCTTCTAACAGAGTTTCTTCTTCCTTTTTATTTAAACTGTCAATGTGTTTTTCCTTTGTTGTTTTTGTTATTTTAGAGTTATGTTTGAGTAGTAGTTTAGCTCCCTGGATTGGGGTAGCAAACCGGATCTTTATATTTTTTGTAATCTTTTCTCTGATTATAATTGCAGTAGTTTAATTCCTAATCTTCATGCGCTTTAATATTCTAGCTAATTATTAAAGCAATCCTTGTAGTTTTCTAATCAAAATGCGGCGCTGAGATTAGTTAACAAGACATAGGAAGTTAAACCGGATTAACGACTAGAAGCATGGTTTGCCTATAGGTTAATCTGTCTCCAATAGGAATTGGTTATAAAGCGATTGGTTAGAATTGACTTGGGCATGGTTTGCGGCTTGTTATTTCTACCAGTTAGGATTCGTTGTACAGGGACCGGTCAATGAATTAATTAAGATTCCTGAGTTTATTGCAGAATTAGGGAAGAGTTTATATATAGATTAATAAAGTGAAGGTTTGCAGAACAATCCGAGGTGCTTCTTTAGATTTTAGAGTTTCAATATTTATTTCTTTATTTAGTTTATTTTCACTATTTCATTATTTTATCTTAGTTCATTGAGTTATTCTTTTTATTAAATTAAGTAAAACCTGAAAAAGTGACGTTTCCTGTTTTCTTAGTTTAATTTCTCAGTTAGTAAATAAATTGTCAGTTAATTGAACGAGGTCCCTGAGATCGACAACCCCACTCAATTCACTATTCCGCAAAACGATAGGTACACTGCCTAGGTAGGAGTATAGTAACATATATTTTTGCTAACAAGTTTTTGGCGCCGTTGCCGGGGAACTCTGACACAATTAATTGACATTTTTATTTATGTGATTGAAGTTTTATTTAAGTTTTATCTTCTTTTATTTTGTATTTTGTTTCGTTGGTTGTGGTACGATTTTGAATTCTATCCAATTCGTTACTTTACTAGTTTGATTTATTCTCTTACTTTTTCTTCTCGTTTTTCTTTTATCGTTTATTATGTTTTGCTTCCTTTCGTTACTTGATACACTTCCGTAAGTTTTATCTTTTCGATTTCGATTTCCTTTATTTATTTCTTTTTGTTTAGTTACGACCGTGGTAGTTACTTTTATTAAGTTTTTTTTTATCGTTTTACCAATTGTTCTTTTTATTTCTTTATTTTACTATTGTCGTTTTCTGAAATTTAACTTTCATTTTCGTTTTTAATATCTAGAGTTTCGTTTTATCTTTTATTTATTATTCTTTTTTCCGTTTTTGGATTTGTTTTGCAATTAGATTACGTGCAATTTGATTTAATTTTGTTTCGTTAGTTGAGATTGAATTAGATTTATTTTTTTTTTTGTTAGTTAGTTTGATTAAATCGTGATTCTAGGTTAAGTTGGTTTTTGTTTTATTTAGTTAATTTTATTTTGTGTTTCTTTTCTATTTTTAGTTCTATTTTACTTTTATTTTTGTTTTTTAGACTAGTTACTGAGAATGGAGAGCAGTTACGATGCAGAACGAGATTGATGGTGGAAGAAGCTTTGCAGCGCAAGAGGGAAGCAGTACTTGCTTTTCAAAGGCAGATTGGATATCAACCACCACCACAATCTGATCGAGAACTATATTGGTGGGAAAGTCCTCCGTCTGTAGAGCATAATATCTTGCCAGAGCCTAACTCTGAGCCGGTAGAAGCACCAGTTGAGGACGATTTCATAAAAGATGAAGAGATTAAAGCTTCTACCGCAATTGTCTGCCAGAATGAAGTTTCCATGGAGCCTCACCAACTGGAAGAGGATATCTATATTCTCGAAACTGTGGAGAAAGCGCCACCACCAATTGATTTGCAATTTCAACTTTGCCTCCAGGAGCCTCAACAAAAGGAGGAGGACGTTTATGTCCTCGTATTTGAGGAAGATAATTCATCATCACCTGATCTCCAATTAGAAATACGTTACCGACAGTATCTCCTCAAACATCAGGTTTTGTGGAGTATTGAAATACCCCAAACCTCAGTATATTGATGAACTATCTAATTATAATATATTAAGGCTATAATATGCCTTAGAAACATTAGAAAAGAGTTTAAACAACAATGTACACAAAACATACCTTAAGCGTTTAAACCGAAAACGCACCTTAGAGCACGAAAATGTGCTTTAAGGAGAAATATGCCTTAAGCATTTATACATGGAACTAAAAGACTAATAATCCTAAATACCATTAAGAAGTAATGTAACAACAATAAAATGGTCATAGGAACCATTGCGTGTACACACAAATTAAGGATACAAGTCCACACAAAAACCGGTACTAAACTGGCGAAAGTCAAGGAGAACACTAAACGACTTAGTTTAAGTTGGAATTAGCAACATGCTATTTCATGGACAAAGTTTCTAAAGGTTGTAAATGTACTAAGAACACATTTAAACTAGCCAAAACAAATTGCAAAATCAATGTGAACCGGTAAGCACATAAAATGTGTTTTAAGGCATTTTTGGCCTTGTAACATACCTATAACATGGTATAAGTCATAATGAACGAAATTAAGTCATTAAATGTTACATAAATACAAGATAAAACAAAAAAATCAGATCAAAAGAGGGGAGAGGCAGCCGACAGCAAGGGGTGAGTCACCATGTGTGATTTGCCTTTAAATTCACTATTACACCTACTCAAGACTTCCTTGCATTGCCTTATTATCTTGTCCCCTTAGTGAATGATTAAACAGACTCTTATCTATCAAATGAGAGCTTCTAAATTCGGAACTCATCCTCTTCTTGAAGGAAGAACACAAAACAAAGCCAAAGTTCTTAGTTTTGAACCTTAAAGAACACCCTTCCTTGTAAGAATCATAACTTTCTCGTCCTATCTTTAAATCACAAGCTTGATAGCTCGTTGGAATCCTATCTTCAAGAGCTTTACAACCATAGCTCATGAGCCCCAGATTCGCAGGAAAAACCACTAATAAGTGCCTTTGATTCTCGAGGTAAAACATTGCCTTCTTGAAAACTTCTTATTCTTTGGCTTTTGTTACAGCCGATTGGCATGGGATACTAACCCATCTTATTCTTCATCTTATTGTATAATTTTGGGGACAATTCCTTTAGCAAATTGCTGGCCAAATTTCTAAGGAATTCAAGCTTAAATATTAAGCTAAAAGGTTAATATACAAGGTAAACTATAAAACTACCTATTTCATGGTTCTAAATGTTGATCTATATATGATCTAACCTATCATATACTTTTTTAATTATTACCGAATTTAGCAGGTGTTAGATTTAATTTTTAGCACCTAAAATGTTAATATTTTGTAAATCTAAAATTAGATTTACAACCCTTAGGATATAAACTTTAATATAAGCTATCATAGTATATAAGAAAAGTTCATATAATAAAATTTAGAGTATGGCGAAAATTAAGAGAACTTAGGTGAGTTAGAAAAAAATTATATAACTAAGTTAAATTAAAGGAATTAGTATAATTAAGTGTAATATGTAAAATTTGTGAAGTTTGGGTCACATATCATAATTGCCGAAAATATATAGGGTCTATTATGAAATTTATGAAGCTTAGATGATGGGAAAATAATTGTAGAATTAAGTTTACAATTTATAAAGAGTATATAAGTATTACTAGAATTTATAAGGTTTTTGGTATATTTAAGGTTAATAAAATATAGTATATGTATACTACAACATTAGGTAATTAAATCTGGTGATTTAGAGATGTTTAAAATGATTTTTGATGTTCAAAAATCTGTAGGAAAATTAGTTACGAAAATTAGAAATTAATTAGAGTTAATTTGGTTATTAAATGAGTTAGGATAAAAGAAAAGACCACAAGGGTAAAATGGTAATTCCCCCGGTCAAACTTGGTCAAACATGGTCAAACTTAGTCAATGACAGTTTGTAAAATGTTTAGAGAAGCTAAAATAAAATTTGTAGCAAAAGATTAGATATTAAAAGGATAAAGGAATAAAAAGTTAAGTTAAATTAACTTTATTGGTAATGCTGTAAATAATGGAAAGTTAGGGGGTTTGACCATAAAAGGCTGGTCAAACTTGGCTGTATTTTGATAATTGACCAAAAGTGTAAAGGAAATTAATTGATTAAACTTTGGAAGAAATTAGAAATAAAAAAAAATAACAAGTTTAGAACTTATTATAAGAAAACTAGAGATTAACAGGAAACTATGGGTAAGTAATGTAAATAACACATTTTTATGTGTTTAGAAGGTTAAGAAAATTAAATAAAGAATTTAGAAACAAGTTGTAAAAGAAACTGAGTTAAAACGGGGTTAAAGGAGACCCGTATATAAGTTAAGGTATACGAGGGGTATACCTGTAATTTAATAAGTATAAGAGAAATCATTACTTAAGTATTTTTAATGAAAATACAAGTTATATTGGGAAAAGAAATAAATAAAATTTTAGTGTACATGAATAGTATACGTATAAATGAATAGTAAATACATATACATGAAAAGTAAATATGTATACATGAATAGTAAATATGTATACATGAATAGTAAATACGTATACATGAATAGTAAATACGTATACATGAATAGTAAATACGTATACATGAATAGTAAATACGTATACTGAATAGTAATACGTATACATGAATAGTAATAGTATAAATGAATAGTAACTACATAGATATGAACAGTCAAATACGAGACGTATACGTGAATAGTAAAATACGTATACGTGAATAGTAATACGTATACGTGAATAGTAAATATGGTGAATAGTAAAAACACGAAAATTAAGTTATTTAACCACGCCGTCCTAATGAACTATAGGAGCGGTGTGTAGGTGACCGGAATTGTAACACCCTACTCTATTCGGCTCCTAATCATCTTACTTAACAATATAATCGCAGCGGTAATCTCAACAATTGACTACTGGTCACCGTTCCTGCTTGCCCAAGTAATAAACGTGCTTCCTGATAAGCTCTTAAATACGAAACATTTCTCGCAGTGACAACAAGAGATAGATCTAAACTCCCAAAACCAATATAAAATACATTCACAGTGAGCTTTCTACGTATCCAAAACCTATACATGTTTCTAGGTTCGTATTTAAAATGCAACAGTGCATGTTTAAATAACTGTAATCAAACTACCCAGCACGTCACTCTCTTGCCGACACGGAAGTTGCATACCTGCAAAAATGGTAGTTTGTGGTATGGAATCAGCCCCTGCTGAGTATGTTATTACCTGACTGTCGTGCACCCTCGGACCATTCAGTTATTTGGTCGAGAGTATGCAATTCGTTCCATACAAATAGTTCAATGTTGAAACTGTAAAACAACAATATATATTGCAGTAATCTCAAATAACAAACAAGCCCCCGGCTTCACACATCGCATCGTAATAAACCACTGAAAGCGTTTGCAGCGCTTATATGAGTACAGAGACTCCATTCCAACAAACACTTAATATTTCATAATTGAGTTCAGCGACTCACTCGACCAGACACCCAACCACAATCCACACATGAGTACGGTGACTCGGCACAACCAGTTCACAACACACAATATGAGCACAATGGCTCGTTCAAACAAATCCACCAACATACCACACATAACCACAAAGCACAACAATGAAAACAAGGCGCAAGAAGTAACGAGAATTATAAACGAGTATGAACTCTCGTCTTTGGCATGCAAGCCCAAATAATGTTCGCCTAATGTACGAGTTAATATAGTCGTTCGTAATTGTTCAGTCATGTCTAATGACAACGTCTCGTTAGAACGACGTGTCTCTAAGTTACCCATCTCTTATGGCGGGTCACCCACGGCAATAGCCACTCCAGCGGTAGAGTCTTCGTCCTACGAACAATCTGTAGTTCGTTGGAAAATTTATCCAGATACTTACGGCTACCACACGGTGTCCTAGTATCGTTAATGGATCACAGTTCACAGCAAAGAGCCACATCCTTGATAAACTTATCTATACCATCACATCGCTTTACTATTCTTTTTTTCTAACACAGCGGACCAAGGTCGTAGTCCAATCCTGAGTATGTCGACTCGGGATCCAGTGCTAGATACGAGAGCGGCGTTAAAGAGGCCAATGCTCCGTATATAAGTCTCAGATTTTTATATCTTATTATCCTAATGCTACAACGTTTTACTTACGTTCCTTATATTACACATATAAGATAGCATCATTGCCGCTAGTTCGTTTTATAATATGTTCATAATACGAACGGTACTGTTATCGCACAACAGTAATAATAAGGCAGCATTAATACACAACTCAAGCATATTAATTCACACAAGCAGACATTCAATCTTATCACAGATTTTCACACAATGTCTGAACTGAGGAAATCCTCAGAGACAATCAAGCCACATAAATAACAATTGTTCACCCTGAAAGTATTACGGTGGAGTATGAATCAGCAAGATCCTATGCTCCGTGCGTCGTCTCTAACAGTCTATACAATACATAATGCTACTGATTAGCACACTGTATAACAACACAAAATTCTACGGTACCCCGTACCGTCACTAATACCTCCCGGTTAACCCCCGTTATTAACTGTCAATGTTTGGGTTTTAGGTTTAACTCGAGATTGGAAAAGTGTTAATTACAAGCGTAGTCTTGTCTCGTATATTAATATACTTTATAGTTGAGCTTTTGTTATCGTATGTAACCTAATGTATGTTTGTACATCATATAGTTTGTTTCTATATTGCATGTATGATTCTTGTCATACACCCATACATTTCACTTAGTATTTTTTTCTAAGGTTTGTTTCTCTCTTTTTTTTTTTCTTTTTCCCAAATTCAATGTGGTAAACAATACTTTGCATTATCAATCCTTATTATCACATGTACAGTCCTAACAATTCCATATCCAATGTTGTAATTCTTTTCCCTTTATCATACGTCATTTTAATTGTGAAAATATATGGTCATTAAACCATATTATATTTTCCTCCACAACACTATTTATTTATGTGTATGTATTCATGGAACTATTTCTTATATGGCAATTCTTATAATATATATCATTCTTTTTAATGAATACCTCTATATTACAAATGTTATAATTCTTATAACATCAAAACCATATTAAAAGTTCATTCAAAATATTAATATTTCCGAACAGCACCTATGTTCCTTAATTATTTACAAAATCCTCCACATAATTCATACCATGTTATATTATAGTTATATAACATATATTTTGACAACTATGTCATTAAAACAATTATAACTTATAGTTATATATTGTTAATAAATACCAAACAGCCCTTAAAACTCTCGGTATTAATTAATTCCCACCAAACTTCCATAATTTACAACTCAACCCCAAATTATATTTCCTTGTTACACTTATAGTATATACCTTATATTATAATCCTTATTCCTTAATATAATTATAACCTATGGTTATATTTTCTCAAAATAACCGAACAGGCCCCATGGTCTATTTAAACTATTTTTCCACCACTTAACTTTCTATATTCACCAATTTCCCCTCTTTATAACATATAGTTTTCTAATTCCATTAAAATCATAATTATACATATGTCCTTATAAAAACCTTGTATATAATTCCAAAATCACCAAACTATACCAAAAGGTTATAAACATTATTCCTAACCTTATACTTTCTTTAAATCTCGATTTTACCAATGTGTTACCCATTTGTAACAATATTATGAAATACCTTATATATACTTATTTAATTCATATTAACTCCAAATTTAACCAAATCAATTCCTAAAAATTCCTAATAACCTAAGGTTTGTACTAAACTCCTTTTAGTACCCCCAAGTTTTCGGAAATCACAATACACCCCAAGTCTTATAAATCTTTTACAATTTAATAAGTATCTTATTATAAGGTAGTATTTTAATTTCTAAAATTCTCCAAAGTTGGTCAAAGTCTCCTATATAGTCAACTTGACCTCTAATACCAATGGGACTCAAACTTTCGGTAATTACCAACAGTACCCCATACTTTTCTATTTTTACAGTTGACCAAAACTTTATAAAATGTTATAATTTTATTAAATTTATTTAAAAAGCCAAATTGCTATAAATTAAGCCCACGGCTTTCTAAATTCCTAGTAATTACGAATTGGCCCCAATTTTAATTATAAGCATAAATAAAACTAAATAAGCTTATAAACTTAAATTAAAATGGCCTAATGACATGGCCTTATTACAATCTTGAACTTGCAAAATAAATTACACAATTAATGTCTCAAAATATAGCATGTATATTCGGCCTCACTTAGGTTTAATTATTTTTCCACATAATGTCATAATTTGACCATCATGTTAATTAAATCCCTTAAATGACTAGCTTAATTTGTCTTAGCCATTTTTTTTTCCATTTTTAGGTCAATATG
>CM041783.1:62709243-62724854 GCA_023374045.1 Limonium bicolor
ATAATACAACATATTCAATTCTTATACGACTACCCATAGCAATAACAACCTGTCCTACTCTCGACGGTGACCGACTACAAGCCTATACAATTCACTAATCTATATTTCATTCCCAGCTATCCCTGCTTAGCTGTCGATCTCTTACCGTGATCATGTCCACTTCGGGTACCTCACACTAAAAACGTTGCTCCTAGGGGCTCAGCTTACGCTGAATATGACTTCCGCATACCCCGCGTACTAGCGAGGGTACGCCGACTAATTGGTCGAGAGCATGCGGTTCATTTTAGTTCAAACAACATGCAACGCAACAATACATTATATATGTACATTCACACAACACTTCACGTTCAATCCAGGAATACAATCCATGCAGATATCCCAACCAGCTCGGTAGTTCGGCTACCTTATTCTTCAGCCTTGAGAGACCGTATCTCAAGTGAGGTTCATTCTCGTTAATTACCAAATTTCTTTCTCAATCGTGTGGTTTACTTGACTCCTAGATCGTTGGACACTCCGGGTCCCGATCTAGTTTCTTAATTATTCTACTCTTGAATGATTTTAGGTTAAGCCTCATGGGCCTCCGGGTAGAGACATATATAGGTCTCACCACCAGGCTTTTATGATCTCAATACGGAATTAAAAACATTCTCTCATGTTCCCTCTTCCTATCCCATAATACCCAGCTTACCTCTTTAGATGGGTAGCTTTGCCGGTCTTACTCTAGTCGGGCACCACTATGTGGCACACGGCCCCGCAGGGCACCACTATGTGGCACACGGCCCGGTAACAAGGGAGTTCGACCATGGATTCGGAAACATACGCTCTGTTGCTTCCTCTTCCTTGCACGCGTGACTCACAATCCCCCTAACCCAGCTCTCGGGTTAGTAACAATAGGTACTCATATATAAATACATATATAATTATCAGTCAGTCGCATCTCCCTCGATGCTATCATACAACTTAGGAGATTTTCCTATCCCATTGTATCTGCCGATTTACGGGTCGCCCCTACACTTCCATTACTTAGGATTTATGTTCCTTTTCTAACTTTGGGTCTCATCCTTGCATAGGAGGTCGACTATTGATTTTAAGGATGTTCTCTAGCCTTATGTGTCGCTTGTTCTCATTTTCGAGTAAGTTTATAAGTTTGATTTATCGTTGTCCGTTAATCGATGGTTTTCGTGTGTTACCTCGTTATCATCATCCACAACACGACTCGTTCTTCGAGTCACGAATCAATTAAGACTCAACTATGAGTCGCACTATGATAAGTGTGAAATATATATACTTTTAGTGTTATAATTCTTCCTATTTTTATAATAATTCATGTCATATTTCTCACTTATCATATACTTTTCCATAGATTTATGTTTTGATGTGAACTGATATGTTTTATGTGTTAAATGCAGGAACGAAATATATATGTATACCACTCACGATTGCTGCTCATTAGTCATGCATTTAATTACCATTCACGTACAAGAACGGACCACACCATAATTCATCAAGGAATCATCATTACCGTTATTCGTTAAATATTCATCATTCACAATGCGTAAAAGCGGTGATTAGGCTGATTAAGGAGGAGATATTAGCAGCACATGTCATCCTTTTTCAAAAGATATAATTTCTTATCATAGTCAAGTGCTGCACATGACTTATCACGTTGCTATTCAACAAATGGGCTGCTGGACTTATTCACTCACGAGAGCTTTAATTAGATAAAATTACTATTTTATCAAAAGCAAATACGTTGTAGTATAAAATGAGAACCAGGGTTTCAACCTCAAAAAGTCACGCCGCGCCTCCACAGAGGCTTATGCCTCCAGCCTCCATCTCCACTCTTCCACATCCACACATGTCCACCATTGTTAACACTTCACATTTTTTATAGAAGATTAATGCAGATACATATGACGACAGAAAGCGGAGCGGGGATATTTTTAACAGAGTTTCTTCTTCCCTTTTTATCTAATTTGTCAATGTGTTATTCCTTTGTTGTTTTTGTTATTTTTATAATTATGTTTGAGTAGTTAGTTTAGCTCCCCGGGTTGGGTAGCAAACCGAATCTTTATGTTTATTTTGTAATCTTTTCTCTGATTATAATTGTAGTAGTTTAATTCTTGTTCTTCATGCGCTTTAATTTTCTAGCTAATTATTAAAGCAATATTTGTAGTTTTCTTATCAAAATGCGGCGCTGAGATTAGTTAACAAGACATAGAAAGTTAAACCGGATTAACGACTAGAAGCATGGTTTGCCTATAGGTTAATCTGTCTCCAATAGAAATTGTTAATAATGCGATTGGTTAGAATTGACTTGGGCATGGTTTGCGGCTTGTTATTTTATAGTTGTTTATTGAGTCTTTCTTTTTATTAAATTACGTAAAACCTGAAAAAGTGATGTTTCCTGTTTTCTTAGTTTAGTTTTCTCGGTTAGTAAATAAATTGTCAATTAATTGAACGAGGTCGCTGAGATCGACAACCCCCACTCAATTCACTATTCCGCAAAACGATAGGTACACTGCCTAGGTAGAGATAGTAACATATTTCTACTAACAAGTTTTTGACGTCGTTGCCGGGGACCTCTGACACGGTTAATTGACATTTTTATTTATCTGATTGAGATTTTATTTGATTCTTTTTCTTCTTTTACTTTCATATTATCTTTATTCGATTGCATTTGTTACATTTTGATTTATATCTCTTTTTATTTTTGTCGTTTTTGAATTTTGTTTCATGTGCAGTTAGTTGCGATTTCTTCTTTTATTTTAGTTTTTTTTCTTTAAGTACGTTGGTTTTAAGTTTCCGTTTTCTTTTCTGTTCATTGCTAGGTTAGTTTTAACTACGTTATACTTGATTAGTTAGTTTAATCTTTTAGTTTTTAATTTGTTATTTATTTTAGCAATTTTCTTCCGTGTATCTTTTGTTCTTCCTTGTTATTCTATTTAGTTAATTTTGTTTTTGTGTTTCTTGTCTATTTTTAGTTATATTTTACTTTGTATTTTTATTTTTGTTTTTGATAGACTAGTTACTGAGAATGGAGAGCAAGTACAATGCGGAAACGAGATTGATGGTGGAACAAGCTTTGCAGCGCAAGCGGGAAGCAGTACTTGCTTTTCAAAGAATGATTGGATACCAACCACCACCACAATCTGATCGAGAACTTTACTGGTGGGAAAGTCCTCCGCCCGTAGAGCAGAATGTCTTGCCTGAGCCTAACCCCGAGCCAGTAGAAGTACCAGTAGTGGATGATTTCATAGAGAATGAAGAAATTGATGCAACTACCGTAGTTGTCTACGAGCAGATTTGCAAGATTGAGCCTCACCAACCGGAAGAGGATATCTATATTCTCGAATCTGAGGAGAAAGCGCCACCACCAATTGATCTGCAATTTCAACCTTGCCTCCAGGAGCCTCAACAAAAAGAAGAGGATGTTTACATTCTCCAATTTAAGGAAGGGAAGCCATTAGCACCTGGTTTTCTAATCGAGATTCGTTACCGGCAGTATCTCCTCAAACATCAAGTTTTGTGGAGTATTTATTTTCCTATTTTATTTGCTGAGGTAACATTTTGTTTTGATCCAGGTGAATTGGTTTTAATTACTGTCTATTTTGTTTTCCTGGCAAAGCTATTATCTACTTTTATTTTTGATCCTGGATAACGAAGCAGGAGTCTAGCCAAAGACTATAAAGACGGGCAGCTTACTGGGAGGCAACCCAGTGGTTAAATTTATGTTTTGTTTTTGTTTTTGTTTTCTCCTTTTGTTTAGAAGTGACAATGGTGTCTATGCTTTTAATGCAACGCTTTTCAGCGTTTTTGTGGTAGTTGTGAGTGTGTGCAGGTGAAAATTCTTTTTATGGTGTTTGATGTACCCCCAAGGCTGGACACTTGCTTGGACGCAAGTGTGAGGAAAGCTACTACCCCAATGTTTGAGCTTAAGTGTGAGGAAGAGAACCTTCCACAATCTACGATATCAGGGGAGTTTCAGTTTCTTTTATTTTTAATGTTTATGTTCAGCCTATCATGCTATAAATGCTTATTTATTTTATCAGACCATGTGGTCATGAATGAAATTCTTAATGAGTCTGGCATATTTTGAAAGGTCTTCTCTTGATTTTTATTTTTGAACAATGAGGACATTGCTCCTCTTAAGTGTGAGGAGGTAGAGACCTTTCCCTGAAAATATGTCAGTTGCGCTTAAATGCCACACTTGTTTTTATTGTCTTCTTGCTTTGAAAGAATCACTTCTCTGAGTGCTTATATATTGAATTCTTGGGTGAAAATGTTTGTGGAAGTTTGAAGTTGAGCTAGGTGACAACCTCAAGAATTCTCTTACTTAAAGTTGTTTGGCTAATCTAACTTGTTTTTATTCAACCTAATTCCGTTTTCACTGAAATTTGGTGGATTAGCTGATTGTGTAAACTGAATTAGTTTAGTTTGGGATTTTAGAAATGATGTGAAAGTTTGGAATGAAAGGATAAGGCAAGGTACACCGCTGATCAGAAATTTTCCTAACAAAAGCAGGTCTCGTCTATCCGGTTATTAAGTCCTAGGGGTGCCTTAACACCTATCTACCTAAGGTCATGTGGTCTGGGATAGTTGGTCCAACACCGTTACATGGATAGAGAGAAAAGTCTGGGTTACGGAACAACTCTGCAATTTTCAATAATTCGTTTGTTTTGTATATAATTCTTGAAGAAGAATGTTTTTGCATGCGAAAGAATAGTTAATTTGTAGTTTAATTTTTTTTGTTTCTGATCATGAGTATGTGGTGTTGAAAGGTATCACGGAATAAGGTGTTACTTCACACCCCTTGTCATCCAAAGGTTAGAGGAAAGAAATTGGTGGAAGATCCCAAGCTATCCTATATTTAGTTTATGCAATCAAACTTCTCCATGCGTTTACATAAGTGTTCTTATTCACTGTTTGCGAAAACTTACAGCTAAGAGCAAGATTGAAATACCCCTAACCTTTAAAATATAATTAAATGATCTATTAATGATCTAAGAGGGTTAATAAACATCTAAATATTACTGGGGAACAATCTAAAGATCTCAACAAGGCAAAACATGCCTTAAGATCGGTAAAGCCAAAAAGGTGCCCTAAGACACCATAAAGATTGTATGACCTCAGATAGGATCCAAAGTGGATTCTTAAGTATTATAATGAAGTAAGGAACACAAAAAAACCATTATCAAAGAAAACTAAGCTCAGAAACACCTTGCAACACAAAATGTGCACTAAAACTCCTTAAAGCACATTTTTGTGAAATTGCCTTCTAAATTGGTTTTTAATGAGCTTAAAGGTTATAAATACCTTTAAATATGATATTATATCACATTATATCATATTAGGAATTTAATTCCAAATTTTTACAAATTTTTACAAATTTAATATCAAAATATCAAAATATTAATAAAACCCTAAAAGGGGGCCCACATGAGTCAATATTGACTAAGAATGGTCAAGAGGTCAAAGTTGACCCCTTAGACCATGTGAGTTCGACATTTACAAGCCAAAGAGGCTCCATATCGCCATATGTACACACAATAAACAATACTCCAACATGTTCCATAAAATAAGGGTACCTTTTGCCTTTTTATTAGTTTATACACACTTTCACTCCATTATTTGATTCAAGGAGCCTAAATTCGTGGGAGCCTCTTCTTTTGCCTCCATTAGCCGACTCCTTGCCCCCTCCTTATCCCCTTGATGAGTCACCTCCAATTATGAGACATTAAACTAATCAAATTAGCATTTTCAATCAAATATTAGCCATTCTAGTCACTCTCTCTCTCCTAGCTGCATTCAATTCGGTGAAGCAGCTCCTCCAAGCTCTCCCAAGCTCTCTCAACTGAACTTCTTCAGTTGGGAAGGTAAACCTAACTTCTAAGCTTCTAATTAATGGTTTAAGGCTTGTTTTTGGCTCTTTTTCTTCATCTCTTCACCACCTATGCTTAGATCTCGTGACTAATCAGTTCCTATGGCTTATTCTCAGTGTTCTAAGGTTATAACATCAATCAAATTCGAATGAAACAAGTTTAGAGACCAAGGTTGCTCTAAATCTCATTTTAAGGTAAAAACATACCTTAAGCTTCTCTACTCTTCATCCGATTTTCTTCCTCTGATTTTTGTGAGTTTATACACTCATAATATTCATATTTACATGTTCAATCAGTTGGTTAGCCATTTGGAGCAAGGGTGGCCGAGATCCAAAGGAAATACCCTCTTTTAAGGCATTTTCCAAGGTAAAACCTAATAACAAGAGAGCTTGTTGTGATCTAGCTATTTCCTATGTCAATATGGTGGATATAACACCTTGTGGTGTGTTTGATTCAGGTCGAAACCATCTTGAACTCTCCTTGCATTTTTAAGGTGATTTTTGCCTTAAATCTTACATTAATTATTCCTTATGGTTAAGCTCAAGCTTGGAGTATAACCATATCTTGTTTTGTGTATTAAACATGTCTAAATCATGTGGTGATTTTTCCTACAAGTGGCCGAGAGCATACAAGGGTAAATCAAGGTATAAACACCTTAAATCTATGATTTTTATAATTTCTAAGCTTATATATTATTATTGCCGAGAGTGAAACATTAAATAAGGGTCTTATTGACCTGAAAATGGAAAAAAAATGACTAAGATAAATTAAGCTAGTCATTTAAGAGATTTAATTAGCATAATGGTCAAATTATGACATTATGTGGAAAAATAATTAAAGCAAAGCGAGGCTGTGAGTATGTATTATATTTTGAGACATTTATTGTGTAATTTATTTTGCAAGTTCAAGGTTGTAATAAGGCCATGTCATTAGGCCATTTTAATTTAAGTTTATAAGCTTATTTAGTTTTATTTATGCTTATAATTAAAATTGGGGTCAAACGGTAATTACTAGCTAAATATTAGGCCGAGAGCTTAATATAGAGGAATTTAGGGTTTTTAAATGAATTTAATAAAAATTATAACATTTTATAAAGTTTTGGGTCAAAATTGTAAAAATAGAAAAGTATAGGTAAAGTCTTGTAATTACCGAAAGTTTTGGGTCCAATTTGGTATTAGAAGTCAAAGTTGACTATATAGGAGACTTTGACCAAGTTTGGAGAATTTTTGAAATTAAAATACAACCTTATAGTAAGATAAGTATTAATTTGTAAAAGGTTTAAAAGAGATGGGGCTATAATGTAATTTCCGAAAACTAGGGGTACTAAATGGAGTTTAGTACAAACCTTAGGTTATTAGGAATTTTTAGAAATTTATTTGGTTAAATTTGGAGTTTATATGAATTATATAAGTATAATATAAGATATTTTATGATATTGTTACAAATGGGTAACATATGTGGTAAAACCGAGATTTGGAGAAAATATAAGGTTAGGAATAATGTTTATAACCTTTTGGTATAGTTTGGTGATTTTTGGAATTATATATAAGGTTTTATAAAGACATATGTATAATATATAGTTTTGATGATATTAGGAAACTATATGTTATAAAGAGGGGAATTTGGTGAATATAGAAAGTTAAGTGGAGGAAAGATAATTAGAATAGTGTTCGGTTATTTAAAAAAAATAAAACTATAGGTTATAATTATTTTAAGGCTTAAAGGGTATAATATAAGGTATATGATATAAGTGTAACAATGAAATATAATTTGGGGATTGATTGGTGATTTATAGAAGTTTAGTGGTTGTTTTTGAAAACCGAAAATATAAGGGGTTATTTGGTATTTTACAACAATTTACAACTATATGTTATAATTGTTTTAATGACTTAAATGTCATAATATATGTTATATAACCATAATGTAACATTACATTAATTATGTGGTGATTTTGTAAATATTTAAGAACATAAGTGCTGTTCGAAAATGCTGATATTTTAAAATGGAATTTATAATATGGTTTTTTTGTTATAAGAGTTATAACATTTATAATATAAGAGGTATTCATTAAAAAGAATGAATATATATTATAAGACTTACCATATAAGAAATAGTTCCATAATACATGATTAAAGTAAATATATGTTATGGTGGAAAATATAACATGGTTTGGTGACCATGTATTTTCATAATCAAAATGACATATGATAAAAGGAAAAAAAATTACAATCATTGGATATGGGATTCTAATGTTAAGAGAGCACATGTGATAATAAGGATTCACGCAATTGAAAATATTGGTTACATATGAACTATACCACATTGAATTTAAAAAAAAAGAAAAAAAGAGACAAACCTTAGAAAAATAAATACTAAGGTGAGATGCATAGTGCATGACAAAGGATCACACATGCAATAATGTAACAAACTATACGACATACAAGGGTATGTTAAGTCACATGCGATAACAAGTTCAACGATAACTACATTAATATACAAGGCAAGACTACGCATGTAATAAAACACTTTTCCAATCTCGAGTTAAACCGAAAGCCCGACAAACATTGATAGTTAATAACGGGGGGGTTAACTGGGAGTTGTTAGTGACGGTACGGGGTACCGTAGGATTGTGCTGTGATACAGTATGCTAATCAGTAGCATTATGTATTGTTTAGACTAATAGAGACGACACACGGAGCATAGGATCTCGCTGATTCATACTCCAC
This sequence comes from Limonium bicolor, assembly GCA_023374045.1. Taxonomy (NCBI): domain Eukaryota; kingdom Viridiplantae; phylum Streptophyta; class Magnoliopsida; order Caryophyllales; family Plumbaginaceae; genus Limonium; species Limonium bicolor. The sequence continues at coordinate 62,717,852 of CM041783.1, forward strand.
CGTAATACATCAGGGTGAACGGTATGTTGTTATGTGTCTCTGATTGTCTCTGAGGGCTTCCTCAGTTCATACTTCTGTGTGATCTGTGATAAGATTGTTTGTCTGAATGTGTTAATTAATATGCATGAACTGTATATTTATAGCTGCTATTTATTTACTGTTGTTGAGTTAACAGTATTGGTTCGTATATAAGAACCTATAAATATAAAACGAATTAGCGGCTATGGTGCTATCTTATATGAAATATAAGGAACGTAAGTAAAACGTTGTAGCACTAGGATAATAACTTATACATATTATCCAAGACTTTTATACGGAGCATTGGCCTTTCTATACGCCGCTCTCGTATCTAACACTGGATCCCGAGTTTACAAACTCCGGATTGTACTAATGATCTTAGTCTGCTGTGTTAGGAAAGAAAAAATGGTAATGCGATGCGATGGTATAATTAATTAATGGAAAGTTTGTAAAGCCAAGAGGATGTGGCTCTTGGTGCGCGCTGCGATCACAAAAACGATACCAGGATGTCCGCGTACGGGTCCGCAAGTATCAAGAAAATTTCCCATGAGCTAGAATGGCTCGTTGGTCGGAGACTCTACCGTTGGAGTGGCTACTGCCGTGGGTGACCCGCCATAATATATGGGTAACTAGAGACATGTCGTTTTAACGAGACATTGTCACTAGGTATAACTGAACAACTAAAACAATTGAGACTTATACAGTGGCGAACAATATTGGTTTCCATACCATGGACGAGACTTAATACTTGTTTATTATTCTCGTTGTTTCGCTTTGTTGTTCATTGGTTATACTTGTGGTTATTTCATTATGTGTTGATGGTTGTGTTATTATATGGATGATAATGTTATTTGGTTTACAGTTTTAAATATTAAAACGGTATTGCATGTAACGAACCTCATGCTCTCGACCAAATAATTGAGGGGTCTTTGGGGGCATGACGGGGCATGTGATGACATACTCAGCAGGGGCTGATTCCATACCACAAACCATTTTTATTTCAGGAGAGTAGCTGGTGGTCGACGCGAGGCGCGATGGTTGTAGTACATTGTTGTTGTTTAAGACTTGGTACGGTTGATACTGAAGATGTTTTGGACTCGGGTTGTGTAACCGAGGTGGATTTGTTTTAGTTGCTCACGAGTACGGTTTGTAATAATTGGCTATTGTTGGATTGTTTTTAACCGTTTAAGTTCTACTATCTATCTCTTGTGGTCACTACGGGAATACGTTTCGTATGTTGATTATCAGGTAACTCGTTATCACCCGTATGGGCGAGTGATAACTGTGACACCATAGGAGCGACAGTCTGTTATTTACCGCTGCGATATATTTATTATGTGCGACTTTTATAGGATTATTAGAAGCCGAGTTAGTAGGGGTGTTACAAAGATTATTCTTTTGATTGTCATTTCACTTGATTTCCTCCTCAACTCATTTGATCTTGAGGTTCGATACTATGGCCTAAGAGATAGTTTTATTCTTTATTTGCTTGAGGACAAGCAAAAGCTAAGTGTGAGGAAGTTTGATAAGTGTGAAATATATATACTTTTAGTGTTATAATTCTTCCTATTTTTATAATAATTCATGTCATATTTCTCACTTATCATATACTTTTCCATAGATTTATGTTTTGATGTGAACTGATATGTGTTAAATGCAGGAACCATATATATATGTATACCACTCACGATTGCTGCTCATTAGTCATGCATTTAATTACCATTCACGTACAAGAACGGACCACACCATAATTCATCAAGGAATCATCATTACCATGATTCGTTAAATATTCATCATTCACAATGCGTAAAAGCGGTGATTAGGCTGATTAAGGAGGAGATATTAGCAGCACATGTCATCCTTTTTCAAAAGATATAATTTCTTATCATAGTCAAGTGCTGCACATGACTTATCACGTTGCTATTCAACAAATGGACTGCTGGACTTATTCGCTCACGAGAGCTTTAATTAGATAAAATTACTATTTTATCAAAAGCAAATACGTTGCAGTATAAAATGAGAACCAGGGTTTCAACCTCAAAAAGTCACGCCGCGCCTCCACAGAGGCTTATGCCTCCAGCCTCCATCTCCACTCTTCCACATCCACACAAGTCCACCATTGTTAACACTTCACACTTTTGATAGAGGATTAATGCAGAGACATGTGATGACAGAAAGCGGAGCGGGGATCTTTTTAACAGAGTTTCTTTTTCCCTTTTTATCTAATTTGTCAATGTGTCATTCCTTTGTTGTTTTTGTTATTTTTATAATTATGTTTGAGTAGTTAGTTTAGCTCCCCGGGTTGGGGTAGCAAATCGAATCTTTATGTTTATTTTGTAATATTTTCTCTGATTATAATTGCAGTAGTTTAATTCCTGTTCTTCATGCGCTTTAATTTTCTAGCTAATTATTAAAGCAATATTTGTAGTTTTCTAATCAAAATGCGGCGCTGAGATTAGTTAACAAGACATAGGAAGTTAAACCGGATTAACGACTAGAAGCATGGTTTGCCTATAGGTTAATCTGTCTCCAATTGGAATTGTTAATAATGCGATTGGTTAGAATTGACTTGGGCATGGTTTGCGGCTTGTTATTTCTGCCTAACGAGTTTATTGCAAAATTAGGGAAGAGTTTATAGATTAATAAAGTGAAGGTTTGCAGAACAATCCGGGGTGCTTTCTTAGATTTTAGAGTTTCAATCTTTATTTCTTTATTTAGTTTATTTTTACCGTTTTATTATGTTGTTATTTTATAGTTGTTTATTGAGTCTTTCTTTTTATTAAATTACGTAAAACCTGAAAAAGTGACGTTTCCTGTTTTCTTAGTTTAGTTTTCTCGGTTAGTAAATAAATTGTCAATTAATTGAACGAGGTCGCTGAGATCGACAACCCCCACTCAATTCACTATTCCGCAAAACGATAGGTACACTGTCTAGGTAGAGATAGTAACATATTTCTGCTAATAAGTTTTTGATGCCGTTGTCGGGACCTCTGGCACGGTTAATTGACATTTTTATTTATCTGATTGAGATTTTATTTGATTCTTTTTCTTCTTTTACTTTCATATTATCTTTATTCGATTGCATCTGTTACGTTTTGATTTATATCTCTTTTTATTTTTTTAAATTTATTTTTTTTCATTTTTGATTTTCATGTTACTTAAGTCGTTACGTTTCTCAATTAAGGTTAGGATAATAACTTATTTTTATTTTTGTCGTTTTTGAATTTTGTTTCATGTGCAGTTAGTTGCGATTTCTTCTTTTATTTTAGTTTTTTTTCTTTAAGTACGTAGGTTTTAAGTTTCCGTTTTCTTTTCTTTTCATTGCTAGGTTAGTTTTAATTACGTTATACTTGATTAGTTATAATTCTGCAATTTTCAATAATTCGTTTGTTTTGTATATAATTCTTGAAGAAGAATGTTTTTGCATGCCTTGTCAACCAAAGGTTAGAGGAAAGAAATTGGTGGAAGATCCCAAGCTATCCTATATTTAGTTTATGCAATCAAACTTCTCCAAGAGATAGTTTTATTCTTTATTTGCTTGAGGACAAACAAAAGCTAAGTGTGAGGAAGTTTGATAAGTATGAAATATATATACTTTTAGTGTTATAATTCTTCCTATTTTTATAATAATTCATGTCATATTTCTCACTTATCATATATTTTTCTATAGATTTATGTTTTGATATGAACTGATATGTTTTATGTGTTAAATACAGGAACGATATATATATATGTATACCACTCACGATTGCTGCTCATTAGTCATGCATTTAATTACCATTCACGTGCAAGAACGGACCACACCATAATTCATCAAGGAATCATCATTACCATGATTCGTTAAATATTCATCATTCACAATGCGTAAAAGCGGTGATTAGGCTAATTAAGGAGGAGATATTAGCAACACATGTCATCCTTTTTCAAAAGATATAATTTCTTATCATAGTCAAGTGCTGCACATGACTTATCACGTTGCTATTCAACAAATGGGCTGCTGGACTTATTCACTCACGAGAGCTTTAATTAGATAAAATTACTATTTTATCAGAAGCATATACGTTGCAGTATAAAATGAGAACCAGGGTTTCAACCTCAAAAAGTCACGCCGTGCCTCCACAGAGGCTTATGCCTCCAGCCTCCATCTCCACTCTTCCACATCCACACAAGTCCACCATTGTTAACACTTCACACTTTTGATATAGGATTAATGCAGAGATATGTGACGACAGAAAGCGGAGCGGGGATCTTTTTAACAGAGTTTCTTCTTCCCTATTTATCTAATTTGTTAATGTGTTATTCTTTGTTGTTTTTGTTATTTTTATAATTATGTTTGAGTAGTTAGTTTAGCTCCTCGGGTTGGGGTAGCAAACCGAATCTTTATGTTTATTTTGTAATCTTTTCTCTGATTATAATTGCAGTAGTTTAATTCCTATTCTTCATGCGCTTTAATTTTCTAGCTAATTATTAAAGCAATATTTGTAGTTTTCTAATCAAAATGCGGCGCTGAGATTAGTTAACAAGACATAGGAAGTTAAACCGGATTAACGACTAGAAGCATGGTTTGCCTATAGGTTAATCTGTCTCCAATAAAAATTGTTAATAATGCGATTGGTTAGAATTGACTTGGGCATGGTTTGCGGCTTGTTATTTCTGCCAGTTAGGATCCGTTGTACAAGGACCGGTCAACGGGTTAATTATAATTCCTAAGTTTATTGCAAAATTAGGGAAGAGTTTATAGATTAATAAAGTGAAGGTTTGCAGAACAATCCGGGGTGCTTTTTTAGATTTTAGAGTTTCAATCTTTATTTCTTTATTTAGTTTATTTTTACCGTTTTATTATGTTGTTATTTTATAGTTGTTTATTGAGTCTTTCTTTTTATTAAATTACGTAAAACCTGAAAAAGTGACGTTTCCTGTTTTCTTAGTTTAGTTTTCTCAGTTAGTAAATAAATTGTCAATTAATTGAACGAGGTCCCTGAGATCGACAACCCCCACTCAATTCACTATTCCGCAAAATGATAGGTACACTGCCTAGGTAGAGATAGTAACATATTTCTGCTAACAAATTTTTGGCGCCGTTGCCGGGACCTCTGGCACGGTTAATTGACATTTTTATTTATCTGATTGAGATTTTATTTTATTCTTTTTCTTTTACTTTCATATTATCTTTATTCGATTGCATCTGTTACGTTTTGATTTATCTCTTTTTATTTTTGATTTATTTTATTTTTTTCGTTTTTGATTTTCATGTTACTTAAGTCGTTACGTTTCTCATTAAGGTTAGGATAATAACTTATTTTTATTTTTGTCGTTTTTGAATTTTGTTTCATGTGCAGTTAGTTGCGATTTCTTCTTTTATTTTTGTTTTTTTTTTCTTTAAGCACGTAGGTTTTAAGTTTCCGTTTTCTTTTCTTTTCATTGCTAGGTTAGTTTTAATTACATTATACTAGATTAGTTAGTTTAATCTTTTAGTTTTAAATTTGTTATTTATTTTAGCAATTTTCTTCCGTGTATCTTTTGTTCTTCCTTGTTATTCTATTTAGTTAATTTTGTTTTTGTGTTACTTGTCTATTTTTAGTTATATTTTACTTTGTATTTTTATTTTTGTTTTTGATAGACTAGTTACTGAGAATGGAGAGCAAGTACAATGCGGAAACGAGATTGATGGTGGAACAAGCTTTGCAACGCAAGCGGGAAGCAGTACTTGCTTTTCAAAGAATGATTGGATACCAACCACCACCACAATCTGATCGAGAACTTTACTGGTGGGAAAGTCCTCCGCCCATAGAGCATAATGTCTTGCCTGAGCCTAACCCCGAGCCGGTAGAAGTACCAGTAGTGGACGATTTCATAGAGAATGAAGAAATTGATGCAACTACCGCAGTTGTCTACGAGCAGGTTTGCAAGATTGAGCCTCACCAACCGGAAGAGGATATCTATATTCTCGAATCTGAGGAGAAAACGCCACCACCAATTGATCTGCAATTTCAACCTTGCCTCCAGGAGCCTCAACAAAAAGAAGAGGATGTTTACATTCTCCAATTTAAGGAAGCATTTCAATACTTATTTGCTACAGATTTTTTTTACCTCCCTTCTTCTAGTTCTCCAAATGCCATTTCAAGGCTATCATTCAACCTTAAACAACACTACAAACTCCTAGGCTTCCCAATGCACTAAGTCATCCTTAACACTTGGTTTTCTACCGAAATTTCGCCATAACCTCCCCATAAACCCAGTATGTCCAAATTCACCATTCTCATCAATATCCTTTCCTAATCTAGCCACACCCTTACAAGGGTCCTACCAGCACATAATATATATATATATATCCTCAAAATTCATCAAACACAATATAACTCTAAAAACCTAATAAACCACAATATAACCACAAACTCAAATCATTTGGCTCCAAGGCCCTCAATTCAAACTAACAATCCACAAACTCTCTCAACATCAACTAAACACATCATTTTCACATTTTGGGTTAATTATTCAATTTAACCCATCCCAAGTTCTTAAACAATTAAAACAAAGTTTAAGGTAGATTTATTACCTTAATTTACAAGTTTCTCCTTAACTCTCCTCTTGCTCCTCCTCTTCTCAATTCGGTCAAGTGGGGATGGAGTTTCCAAACTCCATCCCAACATTCAAGAAACACAAAAATATACTCAATTAATCATCTAAACCCTTAGGAAATTGTAATCCCATTAAAGGGTTTAAAACACAAAGTTAGGGTTTACCTTTGGAGATTTTTGAGAGGGGTTCTCACCCTTGAATCAAGAAGGGAGTTACTCCACCATTGGAGGGTTGAAATGAAGCTCAAAAATCATGAAAAAAACAAGGCATTACACAGGGTAAAATCGGTCACCAAAGGAGGGAGAACAGAAATGATTTTTAAATGAAATTTTTATTAGAAGAAAGAGGAGACCCAAGCTACAAATGATGTGCTTTTCTCTCAAATGGGGAAAACCCATGGAGGTCA
>CM041783.1:62725354-62887016 GCA_023374045.1 Limonium bicolor
TCTATATAAACACTACCACTTCATCAGAAAAAGCTGCGCACAATTGCCCGAAGTAACTCTCTGTAATACTCACGTTCTCTCCCAAATCACACTTCCTCCACAAAATTCCATACAGTGCGTACGAATGCAGAGAGCTCTTTCTTTTCTTTAACTGTACTTTGTTTTAATGGCTGTCGTGCTTACGACGTCTGTTTGTATAATTATGTCTGAGTAAAAACCTTAGCTCCCGGGTTGAGAAGTAAGCTTATTTTACTAAACTGTGTTACGTAGACTTTCTAATAAAATGTGTTCAAGCAATATTTTGTTTCTCCTCCTTAATGCGCTTTAATATTTAGGCCATTTATTAAAGTGATATTTGTAGTTTCTTGTCAAAATGCAGTGCTGAGACAAGATTCTAGACAAGAGAAGTCAAAACAGGTTAACGACTAGAAGTGAGTTTTCACCTATAGGTTAACCAGTCTCCAATAGGAATTGTTAATAATGCGATTAATTTATTAATAACTTGAGCAAGATTTGCGCTTGTTGTTTAGGTTAATCAGGGTTTATTAGACAGGAAACGGTCAATAAACTAATTAAGATTCTTGAGTTTATTGCTAAAGTGGGGAAGTCTACAATAATATAATTGAGTAAAATAGGTGAGCAGAACAACCCGGGGTGCTTCCTTAAAAACAAAAGAATTTCATAACTGCTATTATTAATCTGTTCTAATTAATTGTTCTTTTTACTGTTTTGTTTACATTAAGTTCTAAACCACAATTTCTCTCAAAAAAAATGATAAGTTTCTGTTCAGTAGTCTAATTAGAATTCTCAATTAATTTACACTATCAGTTAAACCACAGCAAGGTCCCCAAGAGTTCGACACCCCACAATTCCACTATTCCGCAAAACGATTAGGTACACTGCCTAAGTGGTAGAAGTTTAACACACTTTTACTCCAACAAAGGGTCCGTGGAATGACCGATCATGTAGACATACTCATCAGGGAAATACTCATTAATCGGCCTGCCATCATCTGGGACTTCCATACGAGATAAGTGATCCGCCACTCCGTTCTGCGCTCCAGGTTTGTGTCTAATCTCAATGTCAAATTCCTGCAAAAGAAAAATCCATCTGATCAAACGAGGTTTAGCATCAACCCTCCCAAAGAGATACCTAAGAGTGGAATGGTCGGTGTGCACGATGACTTTGCTGCCAATGATGTACGGTCGAAACTTATCACAAGCAAAGACAATCGCCAACAGCTCCTTCTCCGTTGTGGCGTAGTTCTTCTGCGCCTCATTCATAGTCTTACTAGCGTAGTAGACTATCCTCAATACCTTGTCATGCCTCTGACCCAAAGCTGCTCCCAATGCATAGTCGCTGGCATCACACATAATCTCAAAAGGCCGCGACCAATCAGGAGCAACAATAATAGGTGCAGAAACCAATTTAGCTTTAAGCAAATTAAACGCATCTAAGCACTCTTTTGTAAACTCAAATTTAGCATCCTTAAGTAATAAATCACAAAGAGGCTTAGAGATCCAAGAAAAATCCTTAACAAAACGTCTATAAAAACCTGCGTGACAGAGAAAACTCCGGACATCCTTTACTGATGATGGTGGTGGCAGCTGCTCTATTACTTCAACGTTTGCTTTGTCAACCTCAATCCCTTTCTTAGAAATCTTATGTACGAGCACGATGCCTTCCTGCACCATGAAGTGGCACTTCTCCCAATTGAGCACCAAGTTAGTTTCCCTGCATCTAGCTAAGATTAAATCCAAGTCTCTCAAACATGCATCAAAAGTCGGTCCAAAAACAGAAAAATCATCCATAAAGACTTCGATGCACTTTTCAATAAAATCAGCGAAGATAGCAGTCATGCATCGTTGAAAAGTGCTTGGTGCATTACATAAATCACAAGGCATGTGTCGATAAGCGTAAGTACCATATGGACATGTAAAAGTGGTTTTCTCTTGGTCTTCCTTAGCAATTGGAATTTGAAAATAACCGGAGTAACCATCTAAGAAACAGTAATATTCTTGTCCTGCAAGCCTTTCTATCATTTGGTCAATAAAGGGAAGGGGGAAGTGGTCTTTCCTAGTGGCGGCATTCAATTTCCTATAATCAATACAAACTTTATGCCCAGTAATAGTTCGCTGAGGAACTAATTCACCTTTATCATTAGGAACCACAGTTAAACCCCCTTTCTTAGGTAGTACCTGAGTAGGACTTACCCATTCGCTGTCAGAGATTGGATAGATTATACCTGCATTCAATAGCTTGATAACCTCCTTCTTAACTACCTCTTTCATGTGCGGGTTCAGCCTCCGCTGGGGCTGTCTCAATGGCTTGTAATCCTCCTCAAGATAAATGCGGTGGGTGCAGAATGTAGGAGCAATGCCTTTGATATCAGCAATGAACCATCCTAGCGCCTCTTTGTTCCTCCTCAAAATCTGCAACAAAGCTTCCTCCTGTTCATCCGTTAAAGCATTAGAAATAATAACAGGTAAATCAGTAGGAGGAACTAAGAAAGCATAATTAAGGTGACAAGGAAGGGGTTTAAGTTCAAGAGAAGGTGGTGATTCCACAGAAGGAGCTAGCGTCTTTGGAACGCGGTCCAGCGGTTCCTCCTAGATTCTGTGGTTCTTCCTATATAGTCTCCCAGCAGAAAGCTGAAATGCTGTAGTAGAAACCTCAGAGTCATCATGAGTGGTTTCTATGGAATCTACCAAGCACTTCTCCAATGCATCTAGCTCCGTGGGGCTGTAAGAATAGTCCTGCATCAAGGTGTCAATACAATCTAAACTAAAGCAAGCATGAACATTAGAAGGGTGAGTAGCAGCCTTGGTCATATCAAATACAAGCTGCTCATCATGCAACCGCAGTATAATCTTCACTCCTTCAACATCAATGAGAGTCCTTGCTGTACGCATGAATGGTCGACCTAAAATAAGCGGTACTACCTTGTCTTCCTCCATGTCTAGAATAACAAAATCAGCAGGGAAAGCAAAAGTACCAATCGAAACAATTAAATCTCTAACCACCCCTCTAGGTAGGATAATTGACCTATCAGCTAATTGCAAAGTAATTCGTGTAGGTTCACATTCTCCTAAACCAAGCTTCAAATACATAGATAAGGGCATTAAATTAATACTTGCACCTAAGTCACATAAACCCTTACCACAATTCACATTACCTATCGCGCAAGGTATGACCGGAGTACCTGGATCATCAAGCTTAGGTGGAAGCTTCTTCGAAAGAACAGCTGAAACACTCTCGGTAGGCTGCACAGTATCCTTCTCCACTAAAGACCGCCTATTGGACAGAATGTCCTTCATGAACTTCGCATATATTGGCATCTGCTTCAAAGCTTCAGAAAAAGGAATGTTAATGGTTAGTTTCTTAAAAATACTCAAAAACTTACCAAACTTCTCATCCAGGTCTCTCTTCTTCAACCGGTTTGGAAAAGGAACTGGCGCTTCAGCAACTGCGCGTCGTGGAGGTGTGGAAATCTTAGGAGTCTTGCTAATCGCCACCTCCTCTTCAGCTGGTTCCTCCTGAGAACCTGCTGGTGCAGTTTCTTCATGCTGCTCAACATTAGGAAAAGGAACCTCAACTTCAAGGACCACCGGGTCAAGCTGTGTACCACTCCTTAATGTGATTGCCTTGACATTTTCTCTCAGATTCTGCTCTGACTGACTAGGCAAAGAACCCAAAGGACGCTGATCTAGCTGCTGAGATATCTGAGGCAACTGAGTCTCGATGTTTCTATTGAACGTCCTTTGACCATTATTGAAAGTCCTTTGCTCCTGATTGAAAGCGTCCAGCTCATTAAAATTCTTGGTGCTAACTGTGATGAAATCATTCATTCTGGCCAGAACTTCATCCATACTAGAAGACGATCCAGCACCCGAATTTTGTGCTTGCTGATTCTGCAGTGGCTGCTTCTGACAAGATGAATTGTACTGCTGTTGGGGTCTCTGATTGTAATTGTTGTTACCGCCAGCTTGGTAACGATTCTGCTGCTGAGCGTGGTAACCCGGATTGCCTTGATTCCCAAAATAATTACTCGGTCTGTTACCAACATAATTCGCTGCCTCTTCTTGTGGTGGAGCACACTGGCACATGTTAGAAGCCCTACCACAATATTCGCAAGGTGGAAAAACTTCAGGAGCAGCTGCTGCATTTGACTGCGGATTCATAACTGCACACATACGCTCAAACTGCTTCGACATTGCTTCTATCTTGGCAGCCAGAAAAGTATTTGAATCCACTTCATAAACTCCAGCAGGTTTCTACGGTGGAGCTTCTCCGGCTCTCGTACCTCCCTACTGATTAGCTGCTGTAGTAATAGTTTCTAACAGCTCTTTAATTCGTGTAATGGGCAGCTCCATCAAACTTCCTCCAGCACAAGTATCGACCAACAACCGGCTAGAAGGGTCCAAATCTTTGTAAAAACACTGCAGCACAACCTCTTCTCCCAAACCGTGATGTGGTACTTTCCTTACTATCCCTTTAAACCGCTCCCAAGCTTTAGACAAGGTCTCACCGGCAAACTGTTTGAAGTTGGTAATCTCTCCTCTCATGGTTAGCATCCGAGAGGGTGGAAAATACTTCGCCAGAAATGTATTAGCCAACTCTTCCCAAGTAGTAATGCTGTCAGGCACCAGCGAGTTCAACCACTCAGCCGTTCTATCCCTCAGAGAGAATGGGAACAGAGTGAGCCGAGCAACCTCCTATGAAGCTGGTGTCGAACACGCTCCTACCAATCTCAGGAACGTAGTGAGGTGGACATTCGGGTCTTCAGTAACCATCCCGCTGAACTGAGGCGCGTTCATTACCATGGTCACGTGGTGGGTCTTGAACTGCCACTGCACTCCTGCTGGCAATGCAGGAATCACTATCGGTGACACCAACCCTTCAACACTTGGATGGGTGTAGTCCCTCATCTGCCTCTCGTTGTTTGCCATGTTAACTGCTGCTTGAACTTCCGGACCCTCTTCAACAACAGGTGGTTCAAGCACCCTCTCCTCAACTGGTGGATCCAGATTCAAATCCCTGCGAAGCTGTCTTGCGAATCTCCCAATCTCGAGATTGAGCTCGAACTCTGGTTCTCCTGCAGAGCGGGTTTTAACCATAAACCGAGAGTTAGTAAACTGAAGCTATAATAGCGCAAATTAAAAGAACAGTAGCAATTAAATTAAAACAACCAAAAATCAGAGAAAGATAAAAAAAATTAACACACACAAAATGCAAATAATAATCCTAATTACTAAGCACAGAATATTAAGAAATAGAAAATAAAATCTGGAATAAAATCTGGAAGATAAAAAGAGAATCTAAAACAAAATCAGCCTTGACCTTAAAAAAACAGAATAGAAATAGATTAACCAACAGAGTAAAGCGAAAAAAAAAACAAAATTAAACAAATAACAATCTAATTGAACCACGTTTACAGAACCGACTAAGAAAGAAAAGAAAAATAGAAAAGTAAATTTCTAAAATAGAATCCAAACGTACAGGAAAAAACAATCAGACTAAACTAACCTACTCACGACACTAAAGAAATTAAAGAAAACGAAAATTAAAACACAGTAAATCCGAACAGAATAAAAGAAAGTAATAAAAGAACAAAATAAATAAGATAAAGACTAAACTAAATAACCGTGCCTCCCTGGCAACGGCGCCAAAAACTTGTTGGGGTAAAACCTAACGGCAAGTGTACCGGTCAATTCTTGCAAGTTTTAATAGAGAGTATTCCCTAAGTATCGAACCAGATGAGGCGATGTCTAGTTTAAATCTTTATTAAACGATAAGGAATAAAAAGACTAACTAACAAATCAAAACAGGAAATTGGGGGTTTTGATTTGATGACAATTAAAAGCTGTAAACAGAATGTAAAACAGTAAAAAGCAAGAAAATAATTGTTGTGAAACTGATTGGGAAAGGGATCCCGGTTTACTACTACTCCCTAAATCTTGTAATTCATATCCCTAAGTGATTTCCAAGACAATTCTGAGTAAAACCCTAGAACAAAGATAATTCACCTCCGGTCTCCCGCTTAGCAAATTCTAGTTAGCAAAGACTGAATTCTAACTCTCGTTACGAAAACACTGTTTACTAACCGCCTTAAGAACAATCTAGATTATCGGTCAATTAGCGATTTAGAGGAATTACCGTCTCTAAACTAACCGGTTATTTTACTGAATTCAATTGAAAGCCGCAGTCGTCACATATAAGCTAACAAAATACTAATCTTTATAATTGGCCAGATTATAACGATTAAAGAAATTAAGCAAGGAAAATAACTTTACTCAATAGAATTGCATTAAATCACAAAGGAACAGGAATAGTCAATTTAGGGATACATAGCAAAGCGGAATCTAAAAGAACTACTCAGCCATTGACATGTTTACAATAAGCAAAACTGTACTGAGTAGTAATAAAGAACAAGAAGAAACTCTATTGAGACTTCTGGAGAAGTCTCCGTGATGAACTGCTTCCTCTGCTCTGCTCCAAACTCCCAACCAGAATCAATCTCAAACTAAGCTAATCACTCAGTGTTGTATCGTGACAGTTTGTGGCCTATCCAAGCATATCTCTCACGTTGGCAAGACTCTCCTTTTATAAGCATGAGAATTCTATCTTTAATCTAACCTAAATAAGTGACCGCTAAAAGATATAATAACAGTTGACTAAAGATAGAACAACTAATCCGTTATTTCCGTAGCAAAACTGGCGCTCCGCTTATATTGGTCCGGGTTTGCAAACAAGTACGCAAACCCGGACCACCACTAAAACTCGGCAGTAAGCTCTCGCTTGAAGATGGTCCGGGTTTGCAAACAAGTACGCAAACCCGGACCACCACTAAAACTAGGCAGAGAGTTCTTCGATGAGATGGTCCGGGTTTACAAAGTAGGATACAAACTCGGACCCTCATAAAAACACGGCAGTAGTTGGTAAAAATCAGCCTTTGACTCTGGTTTGACTTCCACTTGTTGCCTCAACCTCTAAAATCTTCGTTTAAGCATTTTATTGAGCATTTTATCCTGAAAACATATCAAATCGATCATTGGAGACAAATATAACAATAAAGTGTAAATGAAGCATTAAGAAGGAATTAATGCATAAGTAGATAATAAACAATTAAAGCATGAATTAGCCTAGTAACTTGACAATTCCGACTTATCAACTTCCTCAACTTAATCTTTGCTTCCCTCAAGCAAATAGAAACATACTGAAATCTTACAGAGGGAGACGTCAGTTTAGAACCGTGCACAAGGAGATCTAATAATGAAAAGCAGTCATAGACAACAATGATCCACACTTGCAGGTTTTCATAAACAGTGAATTGAGAAGTATTTTCCACAATCCATGGACGACAAGGGGTGAGAAATAATATCTTATTCCATATTACCTTTCATCACCACGTACTCATAATCAAGAATGACTTTGCACTTTGCATTTGAATTAATAATTTCTTCATTTCTTCAACTTTCTAAACAAGCGTTAACTTTCTCTTTTATATCCCTCAGACTTTTCTCTCCAGTCATGGAGCGGTGTAGCGGTGTTGCCTTTGTCCTTCCTTCCTTTCATTCAAGAATCATTCCCAAAGTCCCCAAGTGAAATCAAAGACAAATAGTTATACTAATAGGCTTAACTTTTTGTGAAGAAATAGGCAAGCATTAATCAAATGTACAACCAAGCAGTGCAACCTGAATCCCACAACTGTTTTCCAGCTCGATCTCACAAAAACTAGTGCTAATCGTGCGGTTTTCCAAACCAACTTATCAAACCACTGAATAAAACTCAGGTATGTTATCACCAAAATTTTTGAGGGCCAACAAAAATATTGTGAAAATGGAGTGATAGCCTTAAAATGTTCAAATTAGCACATTCGAATGTAATTGAGCATGAGCATGAGCAGTGTAATTCCCTTCCTCAACACTTAAATAAGTAGCCCTCATTGCTTCATGAAAATGATTAAAGACGGAAGGAAAACACCAAATTTAAGAAAACAACGTTTGAAGAATAAAAGAAGTTAGACAAATCACACCCCTGTATTATGGTGAGGACAACGTCCTCACCTTATGTAAAACATCGGGGTGTTGAATTCTGCTAAAAATTGACATAGTTTCCTTTGGTTCCCTCAACCTCACACGCAGCAAAAGAAAACTCTGTAGCTCAAGAAATAACCAAACCAAACTGACTTGCAGAAACAGTAGTGTGCAGGTGAAACATCATAGTTAAGTGATACAAACGGAATGAAAAAGGCAGCATTCGAATCCAAAATAAAATAGAAGTACAATCCAAAGGAAAACTTCTCAGAAACAGCGAAGAAAATAAAACACATCAAAATATCCGAAAAGGTAGAGAATGAAATAACCCAAGCTCCATAAACCTATGGGTGTGGTGGAGGCTGTGACTGTGCCCCATACGGAAGATGCCACGCCTCCATACGGGCGAAGCGGACAACATAATCAGCCATCCGCGCCTCCTAGCGAACCTCAGCAGCATGGCGACGCTCCTCCAAAGATGTCAGACGAACCCCATAGTTCTGAACTTGAGTGGATAAGTCATCGAGGCGTGAGTCAAAACCATCAAAACGGGTAGTGCACACCCCCTGCCAATCCCTGAACTCTGTCATCAGCTCCTCAAAACCTGGCAGCGGACCCACAGCAGGCACATCAGCACCCCTAATCTCTGAGGGCCCGGCCCCATCGGCACCAGCAGACCGGGCTGCTCTCTCACCCGGTCGGGCACGACGACGCTTTATCCAACCATCCCCAATCTTCTCCCATTGAAAGCGATGCATAGCTGTCATGTCCAAGGGGGAAGCGGGATGCTGAGGCCGCTCATCACTGAAGTCAACCCTAGCCTTCTCAAAAAGAAATTGTAGAAAGTGCGGGAAAGCAAGGGAAGCAGTATAGTCCACATCCATAATCCTCAGAATATGATCCATAACTACTGAAGGGAAAACTATCGGACAAGCACCACGAGAAAATTCATCATCCATCAAATGTCGCAGAAAGAAACAATCCAGAAAATTCAAGTCAGCACACTCTCTCGGGCGAACATTATGCATAATAATGGCCAGATTCAAACGCTCAATCGGGGTCTGCAGTTTATCCCCCGTCACAACTGCAAAGCCTCTCTAAAAGCATTATCAGCAAAACCTGGATTCACTCCAAAATATTCCCTAATATCTAAATATGCAAAACGGATGACTTTCCCTTTGACCCTCGAGAAAATCACACTAAAATTATCCTCCTTCTCAGCATTAGCATAAGACATTTTAACCAATCTTGGATAATAGCACCCCCGACCAAGATGTAGCAAATTGCCCCAACCCTTTGAACCAAACACATTCTGTAAATCAAATTCAGCGATTAACTCATCAGACACTGGCCTTTCCAGAATTATTTTCCGGTCCTTCACATTATACCAATCAAACGCTGCGTCACTGATAAATTCCGAGCGCACAGACTCACGGTATTGGACTAGTGGCTGTGGTGCAAGCGGAGCAGGTGCGGCCAATGAAGAAGCGGCAGCAGCAGTGGACCGGCGTGTTCGCTTTGGTGCCATAGTACTCACAAAAACAGATGCAAGAGACCGTGGGCGTGTGTGAAGCCAATTCGGATGGGGCACGAGAGGGAATGGTTGGTGGAAATCGGGGCTGGGCGAAAGTACAGTGTGGTGGTGATGGAGATAGGTGGTGGCGAGTTGTCTGGTGATGTGGAGGTGCTAGTTTGGGAGTCAGGACAGGAAGAAATATCGGTAGTGAAAGTGGTGTAGGTATGCGACGGAAGTGGTAAGGAGCGATAGTAGAGTGGTGGTGGTGACGGGGTGTGGTGGTTGTCGGGTGAGAACGGGAATACGGGGTGGCCGACGGAGTTGGTAGATGACTAGCGTCGGAAGGCGTAAGTGGAGTGGTGGTGGTGATGGAGAAAGTGGCGAGGTCGGGGCTAGGGTAATGTCGAGAGGCAAAAATGGTGTGGTGGTACGGGAGTGGGGAGCGAGGTTGAAGAAGGAAGCAAATTAGGGATTTAGATCGCGCGCCCCTTTTTGTTCTGCTGTAAATTAGGTCCGGTATGCAAACAAGTACGCAAACCCGGACCATATGAAAATAAGTCAGTAGCTTCTCCGCGCATATGGTCCGGGTTTGCAAACCAATACGCAAACCCGGACCACCTCCAAAAGTAGACAGTAAGTAGCGCGCCCGCCAGGTCCGGGTTTGAAAACTTGCTCCTGAACCCATACCACCCATAAAACATCCCAGTAGCTTCGCCAAACATACGGTCCGGGTTTGCAAACCAAGAAACAAACCCGGACCACCCTCAGAAGTGGCCAGAACTAAAATCTGTAACTGTTGTCCCTCCAAACTTCTAAATTTACCTTCAATACGATGAAAAACTAAACAAAACATGTCTAACAAACACGTTAGCCCAAAAATAAGGAATGAAAAACAATAAAACTTACGAGAAATAAACAAAAGCAAAATTAATAAAACTCACAAAACTGGGTTGTCTCCTAGCCTGCCGCCCGCCTTTTCGGTCTTTGGCTAGACCGTGCAACTGTATGATCAGCATGGGGGATCGTGGACCGTGATCACCGAATGGACTTCGGCGAGATCGCCACTAAGATAATGCTTCAGCTGAGACCCGTTGACCTTGAATGTCTCCCCTTCTGTATTGATTAAACCGATGGCTCCATAAGGCGAGACACTCGTCACTGTGAATGGTCCAGACCAGCGAGACTTCAACTTTCCTGGAAATAGCTTCAGACGGGAGTTGAATAAAAGAACCTTATCCCCAACGTGAAACTCACGCTTGATTAACAGCTTATCATGCCATCTTTTCGTCTTCTCCTTATAAAGCTTGGCGTTTTCATAAGCTTCCACTCTAAACTCCTCCAGATCACATAGTTGCAGCTTACGCTTCTCACCAGCCTTTTGTAGATCGAAATTCAATGCCTTAATTGCCCAAAAAGACTTGTGCTCCAGCTCCACAGGTAAGTGACACGCTTTGCCATAAACCAACTTGTATGGGGACATACCTAAAGGTGTTTTAAAGGCAGTGCGGTATGCCCACAAGGCGTCATCTAACTTAATGGACCAGTCTCTCCTCGAGGATGTGACCGATTTCTGGAGGATCCACTTAAGTTCCCTGTTGGTGATCTCAACTTGCCCGTTCGTCTGTGGATGATACGGTAGAGAAACCTTATGCCGTACACCATATTTCAGTAAAAGAGCCTCAAACTGCTTGTTGCAGAAGTGTGTACCCCCGTCACTGATGATCGCTCGCGGGACACTAAAACGGGTAAAGATATTCCTCTTTAAAAACATTAGCACCACTCTTGCATCATTGGTCGGTGCTGCTATCGCTTCAGCCCACTTGGTGACATAATCCACTGCTACCAAGATGTAGAGGTTACCTTGAGACGATGGAAACGGTCCCATGAAATCAATGCCTCAAAGATCGAACGGCTCAACCTCCAAGATCGAATTCAATGGCATCTCATGACGTCTGGATAAATTCCCCTGCCTCTAACATTGATCACAAGTGGAGACAAATTGATAACAGTCCTTGTTCAAGTTCTTCCAAAAGAAGCCAGCCTCCAAAACTTTCGCGGCTGTCCTAGTGTTATACCCAAAATTTCAACCCCCTCAGAGTAGTCTCTAAACATACATGTTACAAAGGGCAAAATGGTCAAAATGCACCAATGCAGGATTTTCCAAGGACATTCTCGGGATTTTCTATTTTCATATGACTTATTCATTATCTCCAAACACTTCCAAATATCATAGTTATTATGAAAGGTATTTCATGATTTTCTGATAATATTTATTCTGGAAATTAAGCTATTAATAAGCTGGTTTCTTTAATAATTAACACATGAAATAGCCTCAAAATAGAAATAAAAGGGTTTTCAAAATTAAAATAAAATTGTCACATGGTTAGCATGACTACATACAGTCATAAACCTGAAATTATTTTATTTGGAACCTTATCCCAAAATTTAAAAGAGAAATTCAATCATTTTTGCAATTTTCTCTCTCCTCTGGAAAATACCGAAATCAAAAGAAAATGTAATGAACTTTTAACACAAGATAGAGGATGATAGTTAGAGACTAATGCCGTTGGAATTTCGTTATTTCAATTTTCCAATAATTAGTTATGAATTATGGGAGATTCCAGATTGTGGGATTTTTATCTAATCGGTTATTTATCAAACTAACCCGATTCCAACTCCCAAAATTCTTAAAAATCATCCTTTACCTTCAGTTAAAATTTCATAATTTTTCTCGGCCTGCAGCATATTCTAAAAAAATCAGATTCTCTTAGAGCACAAAATCAGAATTTTAGATAAAAAAAATTTGTTCTATCAACATGGCCTTGCTCTCTCTATAAAAGGACCTTCCAAAAACGACCTAGGGCAGAGGAGAACATTCCCAAAGTCAGAAAACACGGCCGTCAACCTTCTTCCCACGTTTTTGCACTCCCAAGCCTCAAATCAACACCGAAATCACCAAAAGCACGTTCTTGCTTTCCCCATCAAACTTCCAAACACCAAAACACCACAAAAACAAAAGCAAACAGTCCTTAATCATACAAGGAAGAAGAAATCAGAAGCTCAGGTCGAAGTTGAACCGGATTGGCTACCAACGACGCGTTCGAAGTTTCCCGATGTAAAGGAACAACCAAATCCCGAAGCCAAAACAGGATGTAATTTGAATTCTTTAACTCCACTGATCTCAATACACTTCTGGTTGAAATTCCTATTCGAACTGACTTTTCTTTTGCTCCTAAATTAAGGTTTGTTTGTGTTTCTGTCCACTAACTTGTTCGTTAAGTTTCGCATTAAATTCGGTTCAAATTAAAGACTTTTAAGCACTAACGTCTTGTACATCTTTCAGGCTACAAGCACATAAATTTTGGGCTAAAAACACCATCGGGAACCAACCAAACGCCGCCGTCCGAGGGCTGTCCGCACCCACGGACGCTATGTCTGGGGTCCCGGACGCCCCCGGACGGTGGCGGAATATTTTTATTTCGATTTTCTAAAGTTAGGGTTTTATAAAACATGTTCGGGCCCACGGACGTCCTGTCCGTGGCCCCGGACTTTTGAAAATCTCGTTTCTGTTTAAACTTGGCTTTTCTGTGTAATTAGGTTAACTGGGATCCGTGGGTTCGGACATTAGGTCCGTGGCCACGGACGACATCAAAATTCGACCTAATTCTGCCTCCGAAACCCTAGTTTAGGTAATTTCACTTTTCACGTTTATTTTCTGTCAAAAAATGTTAAAAAATAAAAGAAGCGCGTGCACTTAGGTTAAAATGACTCATAATAAGCCGTAATTGAACTAAGTAGAGGAAAAACGACTTCTAGGGGTAATGAAAGTAATTTGAACCCTAATTAAGTCGAATATCAAGCCCCCAAACCCGAACTCTCCTTTCCTAATTTGATCTAGGTAAAAATTAGGTGGCGACTCACAATAGGTTCCAGTGAGCTTGCTTAGGTTTTAATAATTATTGTTATATGACATAGTTATTAATCTTAGGTCATAAGTGGACTTAAAACCCGACTAGATCCTAATCAACTTAATCAACATAGGATAGGGTTTAAAATCGAGGCTCACAGAATGGCGACTCTGCTGGGGACAACTTCTTAATATTAACTTGTTTAATTTTAAGAAAGAGGGCTTAACTCGAAAAATTGTTTATTTATGGCTTGATTACATTGTTTGTTTACTTTCGTGCGCACTTTAATATTTGTACCTTTGCATCATATGAGAGCGAGGGTCCACGCAAACCAATTTCACCCCGGGACCCGTTTGAGGGTCCCCTGTCAGGGACTCACACCTTTTTGGTGATGTGAATAAGCGGGGGAAAAGAGGAGGATGTCATCTAACCATATCCCCTTAATACCTGGGCTTTAGCCCCAAGCGTTTTCCTGGTCGTGTCCTTACCTAGCCCATTGTTTGGTCAGTCAAAGACCCGACCGTAGACGCACACCTTCAGGTGATGTGAAAAGAGTGGGGAAGCCCAAAGAGAATAGCGTGCATGCCCTATTCCTTTGGGGTGACCTGGGCCCGCGCCCCAAGCACCTCTCTGGATCAATCCATACCCGGTTTGATTTAAACGTCTAGTGAGGACATGTTGAATTTGTGTGGGCCTTGTTCGCTTGTATGATCGGCCCACTACCCAGCCTAGAGATTGATAGGAACTTCTCCTACATCAACCTAGCCCAACACGAATTGGCAGCTCTATTTGTTTGCGGCCCAGAGGCCCTGTTTGGTTTAACATGTGAGTCGTTTGGGCGTCGGCCTAAAAGCCTAGACTTAGGTGATTTCTCTTCTGGCCCAATTTGAATTATCCAATTAGCTTTAGGCCCATAAAAAAGAAATCCACCTAAACTTGAAATAACTCACAAGTCTTGAAAATAAAGTCTTTTTCGCCTTAGCAACCATCTTCTCTGGCCCGAAGAAAGTTAGGCCCATTTGTGATTTAGGGACCATTCTAGCTCATGTGCTTTACTTCAGCCCCAAACCCATTCCGGCCCAAGGGCTCATTCTAGTCTAGGTAGACTTCTTATCATGACCCTAACCCAGAACCCTAGATCCAGGTGTCATCTTTTAAGCCGAACCAAAATCACTCGGCCCAAATTCCAGTTCACATATAGAGCAATCATCCTGGCCCAAGTACCACACTCACAACTCATCCATTTGAGCCCATAGACCGATTCATAGTTTTGGCCCATGAGCTTCGCTCTCAATCCAAAATTTCGGCCCATAAAACATTTGAATCCAGGATAGTTTGCATAACTCATTCATTCCAGTTTCCGGCTTCAAGGCCCAACAAGAGCATCAAACGAATCTAGACTTCCAGGCTTATTCCTTGGCCTAGTGGCCCATTCACGGTCCATGTGATTTCTTTCAGCTTGTTTGCTCAATTTCTGGAATCAGGCCTACATGTCCGTTCAAGTCTAGGAATCACTCTAATCTATGCACTTCACTTTCAGTTTGGCGAAGATTCAGGCCCAGTTACTTCCTACATAACCCATACGCATTCCTAGTTCAAAAATTTTACAAGGCTTACTCGAAGTTTGGAAGGAAGACAATAATGGTCAATGGCGCCCCGGCGGTCAACAGCTCGAGTCTTCAACACGTTGGCATCAGACTGTTCAACATCACTATTTCAGAAGTTTTCTCGATTTAGTAGTTTTCTTTTCTCAATCATTTTTTCTAACTTTTATGGTAGTTAGCTTCCTTTATCATTTTAGATTACAACTTCTGATGTTATCTTTCCATTCGTGAATTAGAGCATAGTTCTATTTTCGTAATTTTTTTTGTGCATTCATTCAACAAAACAAAAAAAAAATTTTTTTATAGGATCACAGAGTAATCATTTCCCAACTATGGAATAGAACAACTTGACTTTTGTTTCTAAAAGGGTGAACATGTCTGTCCTCACACCATAGACTATCCCATAATATCCACAAAGCATTCCAAAATCCACATCTGTTTAAGCGTTGTCATAAACCCCAGGTCAATACTGGGGGCAATCTGAGTTCAGGATCATCATCTTTAATCTTTCGCTTAAGCGTGTGAACTAGTCTCTAAGTGAAATTCACGAGAGTGTCTTGAGCGGAAAAACCATGAGTGAACGAGCGTGTCATTTTTACACGACTCTGGTGAGACCACATTCAAAGGTGAGGTGAACGGCATAACTCCAACCAAAGGAGATAATTTCTAAATTTACTCTTAGACCTGCGAAAAGTAACAAAGAACGGATACACAACTATCAGGAATGACGAAGCACCTAAGCACAGCACCACATAGCCAAAAGCTTGTAAACCCTATCATTAAACCCTAGGTACCCCCGTTGAGCCTTTCGTATATCCCTTTTCGATATCATGAGCTCCACAAAATAACCCAGCCAACGATGAATGTCCGACCCGGTGACCAAAGGAAGCGAGGAGCCCGACCCTCGGATAACATTCTCATCAGTCCAAAGAAGCAATGCCGCTGTCAGCATGACGAAGCGATCCGCAAATGGTCCCAGAGTGACACAGGATCAAAAGAGCTCACATCAAAACAGCTCTCGAAGCCCAAAACCGGGAAACACAAGAACCCCGAAGGCAAAGTCAAGAAAGGATAGAACAAAAAGGCAAACCCGAAGTGCCTCGAAGAAGTCCAAATGACAAAAAAGAGAAATGGTGTAAAGGACAACTTCAAAAGTCCAGGTTCAGAAGCTCGAAAACAACGTCAACATGAAGCAGCCATACTACTTCAAGACAAGGAAGATGAATCCAAGAGAGGACAAGTTGTAGATTTGGTCACCCATTTAAGCTCCACATACCTCAAATATCCCTCCATGATCCCGTCGTCTTTCATCACACCCTATGGCCACGTTATAAGCTTTAAAGACTTCCGACTTGATAGTTGTGTGTCCAATCACGTGAAAGTAACAGATCGAATGCGTAAATCCATCAAATATCGAATTCAATGGTCTAGAAGTTATGACCATGAGCGAGAAATAAGTGCAAACACCAACCATGTCGAGTGTAGGTTAGGAAGCACCACATCAAAGCATAAGCCTCGACCCTGTGAGGATGAGACTTGTTCGCACGTTTAATCAAAGAAAATACTGGGGGGCAATCGATCGTTCCGATCGATTGCCATGAACTCTAGCTCAGATTGTCCTAAGGAAAAATACTGGGGCAATTGTTGGTTCCAACAATTGCCATGACAACACCAACTGAAACCCGAAGCTTGAGCACCACCGTCCCACCACAAGCACACATAAGCCCTTACCTCCACATCAAGCACCTAAGGCACACATAAGCTCTAACCTCCACACACACTCTCTCAAGCCCGTCATTAGCCTTACCCCCACAAAAACATCAGGCCTGTGATAACCCTGACCACCATCCAAAATCACAACCTAATCCCTGGTTTATCATATATCCTGAACACCAGCAAAAGCCTTTAGCACCACAAAAAAAACCACACTCCACCAGTGGCATGTTCACCTTCTAAGAAACAAAATGCAAATCTGAAATTCTTAGTCAGGAAGTGATTCTTTCACTTTCCTTTTTCAGTAGAGTTTTTCCCAAGCTCTACCATGTTTGGCACATTTTCCAGCAATTTCTTGCTTTAAACAATTTTCAATTCTCATCATTGCCATGTTTGGCACATTTTCCAGCAGTTTCTTGCTTTGAACAATTTTTTAATTCTCATCATTGCCATGTTTGGCACATTTTTCAACTGTTTCTTGCTTTGAACAAATATCTTACATGCACTGTGACTACATTTTACAAACTTTTGCGTACACCTCATCATCGCCACGTTTGGACCTTTTACAATTGGTTTTCACCACATGCATTTGTACAAGACCATTATCTTTCTAACCCATTTTTAGTGCGAGACCCATCATACACTTAATTCACTTTCACGTAGAACAACCTTTAGGCTCGTCATAAGACCTAGGTCCCACCTTTAGGCTCGTCATAAGACCTAGATCCATCCATTTGGCTCGTCATAAGACCTAGAACCATCCTTTAGGCTCGTCATAAGACCTAGAACCATCTATTAGGCTCGTCGTAAGACCTAGTTGCATTCCCTTAGTAAGACCTAGCATTACCTTTTAGCTTACCCACTCTCATCAAACACATTGCATTCATCTCATTCATATAGGCTCGTCATAAGACCTAGTTGCATTATCCAGGCACGTCACAAGACCTGGCGACAGAAAGTTGGCGAGGTGATGGCAATAAATCCTCCTTTTGCGATGTCAACTTATTTTTGGGATCAACGAATGGTGGGCGAAGGCAATAAGTCCCCAGGGTTTTTACCAGGAGTTATCCCTGCACACCGGCTTGGGGGGCGATGGCAATAAGTCCACATTGGGTCCAGCCAGGAGCATCAGCACGGGTTTTCGGTCTCCAGAAGCATCCGAGCATCATCAGCATCATCAACATCATCAACATCATCAACATCATCAGCATCATCAACATCACCGACATCATCGACACTATCAGCACCATTAGCATTCCAGCATTCTTGCATTTGCATACCACCCAGTTTTCACATTTTAGGTTGTCAACACCTTAGAATCGCTTGACATTATTAGGTTGTCAGCGCCTTAGAATAGCTTGACATCATCTCGTTCATCATAGGTAGTCAACACCTTAGAATAGCCTGACATCATATCATCATTATAGGTAGTCGGCGCCTTAGAATAGTCCAACATTACTTCATTTTTACCGTTTGGTTGTCAACGCCTTAGAATCGCTTGACATAATCTCATTTCCACATTCTAGGTAGTCAACGCCTTAGAATCGCTTGACATGTACTTCATCATTTAGGTAGTCAACGCCTTAGAATCGCTTGACATTTATTTCATCATTTCGCTTTTAGGTAGTCAATGCCTTAGAATAGCTCGACAGCATATCATCATTTCAGGTAGTTGGCCCCTTCGAATAGTTCAACAACATCTCCTTAGGTAGTCAGCGCCTTCGAATAGCTCGACACAACCCGCTAGATTTCAAGCGGCATGCAGGGTCTTTTAAGGTCCGAAATTTTGGGGTATCACTCAAGCATCAACTAGACTCTTCATATCCATTACAAAGTCTAGTTGACGGGGGGCAATCTGTTATACCCAAAATTTCAACCCCCTTGGAGTAGTCTCTAAGACATGCATGTTACAAAGGGCAAAATGGTCAAAATGCACCAATGCAGGATTTTCCAAGGACATTCTCGGGATTTTCTATTTTCATATGACTTGTTCATTATCTCCAAACACTTCCAAATATCATAGTCATTATGAAAGGTATTTCATGATTTTTGATAATATTTATACTGGAAATTAAGCTTTTAATAAGCTAGTTTCTTTAATAAATAACACATGAAATAGCCCAAAATAGAAATAAAAGGGTTTTCAAAATTAAAATAAAATAGTCACATGGTTAGCATGACTACATACAGTCATAAACCTGAAATTATTTTATTTGGAACCTTATCCCAAAATTTAAAAGAGAAATTCAATCATTTTTGCAATTTTCTCTCTCCTCTGGAAAATACTGAAATCAAAACAAAATGTCATGAAATTTGAGCACAAGATAGAGGATGATATTTAGAGACTAATGCCGTTGGAATTTCGTCATTCCGATTTTCCAATAATTATTTATGAATTATGGGAGATTCCAGATTGTGGGATTTTTATCTAATCGGTTATTTATCAAACTAACCCGATTCCAACTCTCACAACTCTTAAAAATCATCCTTTACCTTCAGTTAAAATTTCATAATTTTTCTAGGCCTGCAGCATATTCTAAAAAAATCAGATTCTCTTAGAGCACAAAATCAGGATTTTAGATAAAAAATTTGTTCTATCAACATGCCCTTGCTCTCTCTATAAAAGGACCTTCCAAAAATGACCTAGGGCAGAGGAGAACATTCCCAAAGTCAGAATACATGGCCATCAACCTTCTTCCCACGTTTTTGCACTCCCAAGCCTCAAATCAACACCGAAACCCTGCTGAAATCATCCCGAAATCACCAAAAGCACGTTCTTGCTTTCCCCATCAAACTTCCAAACACCAAAACACCACAAAAACAGAAGCAAACCGTCCTTAATCATACAAGGAAGAAGAAATCAGAAGCTCAGGTCGAAGTTGAACCGGATTGGCTACCAACGACGCGTTCGAAATTTCCTGATGTGAAGGAACAACCAAAAATCCCGAAGCCAAAACAGGTTGTAATTCGAATTCTTTAACTCCACTGATCTCAATACACTTCTGGTTGAAATTCCTATTAGAACTGACTTTTCTTTTGCTCCTGAATTAAGGTTTGTTTGCGTTTTTGTCCACTAACTTGTTCGTTAAGTTTCGTATTAAATTCGGTTTCAAATTAAAGACTTTTAAGCACTAATGTCTTGTAAATCTTTCAGGCTACAAGCACATAAATTTTGGGCTAAAAACACCGTCGGGAACCACCCAAACGCCGCCGTCCGAGGGCTGTCCGCACCAACGGACGCTATGTCCAGGGTCCCGGACACCCTGTCCGTAAGCCCGGACGCCCTCGGACGGTGGCGGAATATTTTTATTTCTATTTTCAAAAGTTAGGGTTTTATAAAACATGTCCGGGCCCACGCACGTCCTGTCCGTGGCCCCGGACTTTTCAAAACCTCGTTTCTGTTTAAACTTGACTTTTCTGTGTAATTAGGTTAACTGGGGTTCGTGGGTTCGTACATTTGGTCCGTGGCCACGGACGAAATCAAAATTCGACCTAATTCTGCCTCTGAAACCCTAGTTTAGGTAATTTCACTTTTCACTTTTATTTTCTGTCAAAAAATGTTAAAAAATAAAAAAAACAGAAGCACACACTTAGGTTAAAACGACTCATAATAAGCCGTAATTGAACTAAGTAGAGGAAAAACGACTTCTAGGGGTAATGAAAGTAATTTGAACCCTAATTAAGTCGAATATCAAGCCCCCGAACCCGAACTCGCCTTTCCTAATTTGATCTAGGTAAAAATTAGGTGGTGACTCACAATAGGTTCCAGTGAGCTAGCTTAGGTTTTAATAATTATTGTTATATGACATAGTTATTAATCTTAGGTTATAAGTGGACTTAAAACCCGACTAGATCCAAAACAACTTAATCAACATAGGATAGGGTTTAAAATCGAGGCTCACACCTAGCCGGACCAAAATAACCCCCTGCTGTAGACACCAAAAATTCTCACCCATTTTTATTTTGAAACAAAAAAATACGAAAATAAGCGCTTCTAGAAACAAGGCGGTCGTCCCCGTTTTCAATCGAAGGGGAATCCCTTTCTCCCGACATTTAAACTTCACATTCCTAGGGAAAAGGAGCAGGAGCCTTTTATTGCAATCCATTTTAACCAACTTCATTTTGTACACTTATTTTGTAGCTTTTGTTTTAAAATATTTCACTGTTTTATTATTACCTTGTATTATTTCGTGTACTCGATCGAATCATACTTTTATCATTATTTTTACTTCCTTTTGACTATCTCCGTTTTATCGTCACTATTTTTATTGTTATTCGTGTGTCCTTTTTACTACTATCATCTTCCATTTATTTTTAATGTTTTATCTTCATTACGAGCATTAATTTTCATTATTTCATGTACATGTGCTATTCTTTTATCCATATCTCATTACGTTTTGAATCTTATTTTCAATTGTATTCCATTCTTTCATGTCATTAGTTCAATCATCTCATCTTATTGTATATACTTTCTTTTGGATTCATCGCGTTTTTAGGAGAGTTATCCAGTTGAATTTAGAGCTCTTGTATTACTTCTCACATGCATATACTGAAATCCGACCCAGCATATTTGGTAAAGTACTCGCCATGCATTTCTTCTGGTCCCGAGTTCGATCCCTGGCAAGGAACGAATGGCGTTTTATTGTTTGTCTTTTGTCCTGGCTCGCAGCGGATCTTTTGTTTCGCTATTTGCAGTAATATACCGAATTCCACCGCGGCTCAGCCGGTAGAGTATGAGAGGAAGGAGGGAGGAGGTCTCGGGTTCGAGACTCAACATAGGCGCTGTTTTAATTTTTCATAGTATGTAATTTTCGGACCTGATACAGCCTGCTCCAGTTTGGACCCGTTTTCAACCCAAATAACTCAAACAAGCCCAACTTCATAGCTAGCCCATAGAATAATCAGATTCCCCTTAAGGAAAAAACCCTAACTCCTCATTATAAAGAGGAGAATAGTAGCAGACTTGCAGACAACGTTTTGGAAAGCCTGGAACATTCTCTTATTCCCTGTCGATTTTGAAATCCCAATCAACCTTTTGCTCCCTTCGTCTGCCCTCTAGGTTTGCCCTTTCCCAGCACCAACTCCACTTCCATACGCCCAGAACTCGCCATCGCCACCAACACCTCATCTGCCCTATTCACCGCCACAAACACCACACGACCCTCCATCCTTCACTTCGATCATCCTTAACTAAAAAAAAATCGCCCGAAAAGAGAGAGAATTCAGCCAAAATCCTTCGTTCCTTCAATTTGATCGACAGAGTAAGTGGTCACTACCTTTCTTCTTCCTTCTCGAATCCGTGAGGCCCTGGGCTAGAACCTCGAACATTCATTTCGAGGATCTCTGGCCTCGAAAGGGTAAGAGATAACCATTCGTTTTCCTTCTCTTGTTCATTTCCATGTTTTCTGTTCTTTGCGGTTTTTCTCTTCGATGGGGTTGCATGGTCCCGTTTCGGGTACCGATTCGAGGTTACAAGCCTCTATGGCTCCCTGTTTTGCATTTTCATTGGGGCAATCATCTTCGTATGCCGCCTGGCATGGATTTTGAAGTCCACGAACATGGCGAGAGCATCCAGGCGCAAGCCTGGTCCCTAAGCTCCTTTTATTCATGTTCACCATCGCATCTTCCGGTAATGAACCCAGTGTGTTTTCTCGACTTGGTTTACGTTATTGTGGGGTTTTGGTCTGTAATATCTGACCTAAGCTTTGCCCCGTTATCTTTTATCGTGCTATCGCCTCGTATTCTCCTTCTGTTGATGTTGTTGCCATTCGATTATGAGGAAACCTTGGCATTCGGTGAAACCGCACTTCCTCCTTCTGTGACATCCCAAACTGGTCCGTCTCCAGTTGTGGGATTGGTTCTTTTGCTGTCATAACATTATTTGTGAACTGGTCTGCTTCTAGTTGTGTTCCTGTACACTTTGTTAGGATGCTTGGCAAGTTACAGGTTTGAGACCGTCCGTTCAAACTGTACATTCATTCTCTTTGCTTATCTGTTGCGGACTAATGCTTGGGCAG
Source organism: Limonium bicolor (assembly GCA_023374045.1). Taxonomy (NCBI): domain Eukaryota; kingdom Viridiplantae; phylum Streptophyta; class Magnoliopsida; order Caryophyllales; family Plumbaginaceae; genus Limonium; species Limonium bicolor. The sequence goes on from CM041783.1 coordinate 62,748,149, forward strand.
CCCCTGCTTTGTTTTGAGGAATTTGCAGGAGGCTTGGTACACTCCCTTTCGGTATAAAACTCTAACCCTTGTCATCTGTTGAAAAAACACCAGTGCAACATGGCCTGTTTCATGCCTGTTATTTGATGCTTATTTCCATCTTGAGGGTCTACTCTACTTCTGACAATGTTTGGCTTGCCTGTTTGATTGCTAATGATTATTCCTTCAGTATCTAATGGCAACTTGGTATCTGTGACACCTTCTGTTTTCCTTTAACAATTTGGCAAACAGACCAATGTATCAAAGGCAAAAATGATTCGGAGTTCATTTCGGTTGTTAAATCCACATCTCTCACTGTTAGCTTTTAATTCGTTAAAAGCTAGGACTCTGCTATGTCTGTATGCGGTTGGTTTGGGATAATTCTCTGTGCTGTTAAGAAGTATGTTTATTAACCTCGCTGGAAATCTGAGTCAAATTCGAACTGCTCAGCCTTTTTTTTTTAAATAATTTGCTAGGTTCACAAACAGCTCAACACTGTTTTAAGGGACATTAGGCAAGAATGAATTAAAAACTGATCCAATCGTTCTAGGTCTCTGTCTGTTCTTTGTTCAAGTGACGAATGGATTTTTCTGTACTCAAGTTTCAATTCATTTTGCTCATCGGCAATTTATGTACATGATTTGTTCGCAGCTTTTGTGTGTTTATAGTTTTTCTGTTTTGATCCATGTTCCTGGCCTGCGCTTTATTTGTACATGTTCTACCCTTTATTTGTGCATGTTTATAGTTTTCTGTTTAAATCCTTGTACATATTAACCTACTTACTAAGCCTAGTATTATTAGACCTTTAGGCCCAAGCCTTTAGGATAGTGGGGTCCCCCTGGCCTGATAGACCATTGGCCTATCTCATGGTGGTGACATCCTAAACCTTAAACACACATTTATGTATAAGCAAACAATGATCCCTTTAGGATAGAGAGTGTTCCCCTGGCCTGATAGACCATTGGCCTGTCTCATGGTGGTAACATTTTAAACCCTAAAATACACCTAATATGTATATATGTAATTACATCTCACTTCCGTTTCAGACCTTCAACCCTTTAATTCAAAATTCTGTCACTAACTTTTCATCTTGTCACCCTCTATCCTCAAATTCAAAAATTGTCTCTCATTTCCATAACCATTTTGTAAACACAAATTCCAACTTTTTTTTAGTAATAAACTCATTTCCAATCTGATTTTCTTCTTGTTTCTCAAAGACAAAAATCATCTCAAGCCCAAAATCTTCCCATCCAAACTTAGCCCACTTCCAACTCAGCCTATCCCAAATCGACCCAAAGTTCGGTTCGGCCCAAACCCAATCTCGGCCCAAATACCCACATTCGGCCCAAACCCAATCTCAGCCCAAATACCCACACTCTCGGCCCAAATACCCACATTCGGCCCAAACCCACACTCGGCCCAACACCCAATCTTGGCCCAAATACCCACACTCGGCCCATTAGCCCACCAACCCAAACCAAGGCCACAAAATCAAGCAGCCTAAGTCCACAAAAAATCAAGCAGCCTAAGTCCGCAAAGCCTAAGTCCACAAAATCAAGCAAGCCTAAGTCCACAAAGCCTATGTCCACAAATCAAGCAAGCCTAAGTCCACAAAAATCAAGTTAAGTCCACAAGAATCAAACCTTGAACCGAAGGTTGACCTTTGACCTGAAAATTGACCTTTGACCCAAACTTTGACCTGATCGAACCTTGACCAACCTCACTTTGACCCGGTCTAGCCTTGACCGAATGTTGACCTTGACCGAATGTCGACCTTGACCGAATGTTGACCTTGACCGAATGTTGACCTTGACCGAATGTTGAACTTGACCAGAAAACCTTGACCTTGACCAGAAAACCTTGACCTTGATCAGAAAACCTTGACCTTGACCGAATGTTGACCTTGACCAGAAAACCTTGACTTTGACCAGAAAACCTTGACCTTGACCAAAAACCTGACCCAATCATTGACCAAACCCGAACGTTAACCCGGCTCATCTTCCAATACAAGTCAAACCAAATCAATTCCAACACATTTTTCAAACCCGATTCCTTTCAATTCACTTTCAACTTGTAAATTCCTTTCAAATCCAAAAACCAAAAAGAATCTCAAACCATCATTTTATCAAGTTTTCAAAGAAACCATTTTGTGAAGAATTTTAAAGGAAAAACTCTTCTCACATCACAGAAAACTCTTCTCCATTGCAGAAAGTTCTTCTCGCATATACAGAAAGTTTTCTCCTAAAACATTTCTCAAAAATCAGTGTTTCTTTACCGAGAATTCCGAACAACTTCAAAAGTTTTCCAACTCAGTTTTTAACTCAAATAAACTGCTTTCGGGGAGCAAGTAATGTCTAACCCCTTCAAAACATTTCCACCATGGTTAAAACATCACTTGTCTTCCTTCCCAAAATAAAAATCCGAGGCAGGGCACTGGGGTCATAACCTCCCTTGTCGCAGTCTGGATCTCTTTAGGCGGGGCATTAGGGTGACAAACCTCCCCTAATTGCAGCCTAGATTTTTACAAGGCGGGGTGCTAGGGAAGTAACGACCTTCCTAGTTGCAGCAGGGATTTTAGAATTGTCTAACTCCCTTCCGCTCGATATCAATGTTTTTGGTTTTTAATGTTTTAAAACCCGGGAGTTAGAGACGTTATTAGGGATCGGCCGATAACATTTCATTCATGGTGTTTCTCTCTGAATCCTATTTTCGACATAAATTCATTGCCCCATCTTTCGAGCCTCGGTACTTACCATTAATTAAGTGTCGTGTTCGAGGGGGTACATAGGGTAATCCCTCGGGATTATCCGCCCTTTTTTACAATAAAATAATTTTTTGGTTTTAAAAACTTTAAGAGAGACAATTCAGAGTAAACCAATCCAACCCTTCCATTAGAGCTTTAGGACCCTTAAACACTTCTCAATCCTCCCCTGATTTAACTCCAAGTCGCCTAGGACCTCCACTTCCCGAATACTCCCGCACAACCTTAGTCATTTGAAACCCGAAACATCTTCGAAATCCGAACACCCGTATACCGAATAGCCTCTCCCATACTCAATCGCCTGAAAACCTAAATTCCTCTTCAATACCCTCAACTTCTTAAAACATCTCAAGTTTGACCACTCCAAGATTCTAACTTCACAAACCAGGAAAACCCTTCAGAGTAACCCGAACACCCTTCAAAACGACTCGAATGCACTTCAATTTCACAAAATGTCCCAAAAAAAACTCCTCTAATCAACCAAATGACCCGAATACCCCTTAACCTTACAAAATGACTAGAACACCTCCCAAACACTCCAACAAACTTCTTCAAGACCAGCCTATTTTTCAAAGCTCCTCAGAATCATCTACTCCTCAGTCCACACTCAATCCTATCATTTGGCTCTAATTGAATCTCTCTAATAAGGTTTTGAAAGAAGTCAATCCCGACAATTGGAGACCGAGATTTCCTCGGGCACCACCAAAGTCGTGGTCGTTGCCACTTCTAAGGGGTGTAACCCAGTGCGAACCCATACAGAATCTCTAGTATGACCGGATAAGCCCTATCCATAGGCAATAAATTCAGAGTCAACCAACGGTTCTTAGAACCCTCCTCCCTCCCTTCCTAGTTCCTTAGGTCAAACTAGGTGGCGACTCTAGTCAATTCCGTCTTATAGAGGCATACGTCCGCGTGGAGCCCATCGAGAGCGGGTGTAGTGCACACTTGCACTCCCCCTTATGCTTTCTGGGAAAGACGGACGATTTAGTAGGTATTTGAGGACTGCCGAATAACGGTTTTTCACCCTCCACAGATGGCAAATTCTAGGATCTAGGCTTTTTAGTCAGACCATATTTAGATAGACCCCCCCCCCCCTCATACCGAAAAATCACCCTCCACAGAATGGCGACTCTGCTGGGGAAAACTTGAGTAAGCTTTTCTCAAACTCAAGGAAGACTGAACTCCATTCAAAATTGTCGGGCTTTCCCTACTTCTTTCAAAACCTTCATGAGATTATTTTCAAAGCCTTTAGGATTATTCTACTCCACACTAGAGTGTGTATCTGATGAGGACAGATAGGACTTGATAGATCCTCAACAAACTGTACAACAATTGGGTAAATAATTAGCTCACGATTAGAAGGAGACACTTAGGACTGAATGAAAAAGCTAACTTTCCTTTAGGACTTAAAAACAAACTGTACAATTGGAAATCTCCGCCTGCAAGATAAAACAACTTTTAGTAAATAGGGTTGCTTGTTTCTTCTCTGTTTTATTTACCGCATTCATAATATTGTTGCTTGTTGTGGGGTGAGACGGTCATTGACCTGCACCATTACCGCTTTACATTTACAAGTTGTGAGTGCATGGGTAGATTAGGACATGCATTCCTCTATGTCACCCCTATTTCCACGAGTCACGGCATCCCAATCGGTCCACGATTATTTCCCATGAGTCGGGTCACTCATTGAGTGGTTAAGCCCGCGAGGCGAGACGGTCACCGACCTATGCCCTGAAGACTCATGATCAAAAAGTATCCTCCATATCCGAGTCCAAAACCAGCATATAGTGAACCATGAGCCTTCAGTGTCCAGCTGCCTAATCCGGTGTCTAGGATGGGTTTTATGGGTAGTCACACCCCTTGTAGCCGCCTGTCTGTCCACCCTGTTGCCTTACCTGAAGATTGCATGGGCTCAGTTCTCCATTGTTCCTCTGCACCACGGGTGTCTCTAAAGCCCAATGTCACGCTACACGTCATAGAGGATCCCTATTTACCGGATACCCATACATGGCACAACGTAGTCAGTGAATAATTTGGACTTTAGACACACCTGACCGTGGCAGATGACGAGAGACCCGTTCCCATGCAGTACTTCCCCAAGTTTTTCCAAAGGTATGTTGTGATAATCACCGGTCGTGGCCCGGTAGCTTTATACTGGATGTTGGTATAGGCCTGGAAGGTGATTATCCAATCATCATCGCACTCAGCTCCACATAAAAAACCAGCCACATTTAATTTGAGCAGTTTTGCATTGTGTGAAAAACCCTTGTCAAACCCACTTGTTTACCCTTCTAAAAATGTTCGGAATTCTCATTTGAACAAAGTTGTTTCAAATCACAAGTATTTGGGAACTCGTTGATGGCTTTTAAACCCTTCTCAAGATCAAAAACTGTTTTCAAACCCTTTTTGAAAACCCTTTTCAAGATCAAAGATTGTTTTCCAAACCCTTTTGAAATTGTTTTCAAATCTAGTTTCCGTTTCCAAAAACGAGGGTCGCACTAATATTGCTTAGCTGCTCTCCCTTATTCTTGCTCACCACTTCTTCCCCTTCTCTTTATTTGTTCAATTTTGCAGGATTAACCATGTTCAACCGACTAGTGCTAGTGCCCGGGGAAGAAAGAAACGCAGAAAGGCACAACAGAAACCAAAGGATAAAACAATATGGGAGTCAGAGTCAACTCTCGCATTTTTCAGCAAGAACTAGCCAGAGAAAGGGAGTTTGGTCAAGAGCTTTTGAGCCGTTGTATGGAAATGAAGAATACATGTGAGCCACTCTTGACAAGCCTCGCTTGCTTATGTAAGGTCGACATAATCTATGAAGCATTGTTTGAATCCATCACTTATTGGGATCCAGTCGATCACTTGTACCAGTTCTTCCGAGAGGAACTGGGTGATATTGCCGGCGGAGTTGGACGCTTTCCTCAAGATAGAGCCTCACCAAAGAATGCCATGATCCCTATAGAGCGGACTAGAACTCCAAAATTCGCAGCAGAGTTTTTAGAGGTAAGCCTAGAGGAAGTCGAGAACTTCGGGAATATGGGATTGAGCTTACCAGAATGTTGGAACGTTTTAGCCGACCTTACCGCTCGCTTAAGACCAAGAGACTGGTATTGGACCTTTGCATCATGGGTGTTTTTGTTCCGGCATAGAGACCTCAGAATGAATCCTCAGGTCATGTACTTACTACATGCATTCGAAGAGGGATTGAGTGTCGGATCGGTGGCAGCCGCCGAAATCGTTTCAGGCCTTTGACCATTTGAAGGAGACGGGGACCGCACAGACCTTCTTTGTGGGAAGCCCCCTGCTACTTCAGATTTGGATTTTCGATCACTTGAACCTATTGCCAATAGCACCCCATTATTCTGTAGTCAACATGGACACTCTTATGATGGCTAGGAAGCGAGAGCGTAAGCTAGAAGACGGTTGGAGAGCTCGTTTTCGTGATACTCATCTGATTTTCAAGCGCTGGGTCATTAAAGATTGGGATGTCCAAGGGGGAGCAATCCAATCGGCAGGCAACAGTGGACATACTCATCGGCGGCCTGGGCAAATCATCACCATTTACCCACAGAGGGTGATGCGCCAATTCAGACGCGAGCAGACCATCCCGGGAGCCATCGAGTCAGGTTTCAGGAGCAATCAGTTTACCGATAGCGCGGTTAGATATGTCATTGAAGCTTATGCCAATGGCTTAAAATGGGTTTGTCATGCTAATAGGGAAACTTGCTTGGACCTTAGCGACCGGTACAAGAATTGGCTCGATATGAGGATCAACCGGCAAGTCCGTTATCCCTATTCACTCATTCATCCGGTGATCGAACAAAAACCTGGTGAAGCGATTGTCGAGAACTTGCAGCCTCCCATGTCAGCCTGCCAGTATAGGAAGAAAGAGAGAAGAAACCTGAAGAGGAAACAAGCACTTGGCTGACCCTTCCCGCCGGTCCTCTTACTCATCTAGGTCTTAGACATGTCACCCCCCTTTTGTTTCACTTTGGATGTAATTCCCCATTTTCCCTTTACGAAATTCGGATATGTAATGACCTTTCGTATGTTTCACTCGATATTATGTCTTCCCCCTCTTAATTTAGATGTAATTCCCTTTCCCCATTATGAAACTCGGCTATGTAATGACTATTTATTTCTCTGAACTAATGTTATGTTTCCCCTATGAACTCGAATGTAATCCCTTATCTCCCATTATATTGCAATGGCAGTTAAGTAATGATAGCACAACCTTCGTTTTGGAAATGGAAATCGGCTCGTGCACCTTTCCCCGTCATTGTTTTCACAAAAATTCAATCGTTTTCACGCGTCTTTACACAACACCGGGGACGACCCCTCCCTCTTTACCCTCTCTCACTTTTCAAAGTTACTTTTATACTGACTTCTTACACATTCTATATTTACGGGGTATCGCAGAGTAGAAAGTAAAGAACTCTCCTCCAGTCTTCCAACATTACTCGACTTTGGAAGAGAGACTCCAGGGGCAGGCTGGCCAGTGACACCACAACCGAAACCTCATCTGAAACTATGGATCCAAGTCTGATCAACCCGACCGCTCCGGAAATTACCCAAGTGGTCACTTCTGCCACAGAGGTAAGCGCTAGCGCTCCCGGAATTGACGGTACCATACGACACCTGATGCTGGCACCCTTTACCGTTTATGGGAACAATCCCAAAGAAATGAATCTTTGATGAGACAGATGATCGAGCGTCTGGAGGAACAGTTGCGCCAAGAGAGGGCAGCCCAAGGAAAGGGACCCATACCTTACTGACCCTGAAGATGATTATATTGAGGACACTCCACACCACAACCGATGTTGGAGCTATCAAAACCCTATGTTCAACACCACCACACCACAACCGATCACAAGAGAAAGAACGTACTGTCATCCACCCAGTGACCGCCACATTCCAAACAGCTGACCTACTTTCAGGAGCACCTATGCCACCTCCAATCTGACCACGGTTTCCTACAGGACCAACCACCTTCCCCAGACTACCACCGCTCCCTCCTGCTGGAGTCGCTGCCCCGACAACAACATATCGATCAATATATCTCAAATATTCATCAACCAATCAATTCACACCCACTCACCACACCTGACCCATCCACTCAATCCATACCGGTAACACCCCCCGTACATGCTGTCCGTTTTGAGGAAGCAATTCCCCAGACCCAACTGTTACCACAACCGTCTTACCATTTGATTCATGGTTACAACCAAGCCCCACCTGTCGAGCACCTTCCACTTGACCTCAGTCAAATGAAGAAATCCCTAAAAGAAGAGCTGCTAGCAGAGATGCAGCTCGGGAGAGAGCCAAGATGTTGGGTTTTCGTCATTTCCAACTGAAGCCAAGCTCCAAGTTGCCCGAGAATTTAAAACTGCCTGAAATCTCTAAATAAAACCGGGAAAGGGGACCCTAGGCACCACCTCGCCCAGTTGACCGGGTCATGACTATGTATGGGTTAGATGATGAAATGAAGATAATCTGCTTCCCTAGTTATCTCGAAGGGTCTGCCCAAACTTGGGTGTCAAGAACGGACTTCTCAGGGAAAAATATGGAAGAGGTCTACCAAGCTTTTGTGGAGCAATATAGTTATAATACTCACCTAGGTCACCCGGAGAGACCTAGAGACTATGAGACCAAGGAACCACGAGACAGTGATGGAATTCATCACTAGGTGGAGAGAGAAGGCGGGTCAAATGTTAGACCGCCCCAGTGAAGATAAGCAAATCAGATCATCATTGATTGTCTAGAAAATCCTTACTCGGATCACCTCAAATCCATGGGGATTTGTGATTTCAAACATCTGAAAGCCGCTGCCACGGCCGCATAAGAGCTAGCTCTAGCGGGAAAATTGAAAGGCTAATTTCCAGGGATCATTTCCCCAAAAGTCAAACTACCAAAACAAGCCGTCTAAGACAGACACAGGCATCAAGTTTGTCCCTCCCCCGTCAACCAATCAATCTCAACCACCAGTACATCAAGCCCAAGTCAGTGGGTCAACCTCAAACTATTCTGCAACTCCACCACCGAGCAGTTACCAGTCCCAACCAAAGAGAAATTACACAAGTCTAGGAATGCCGATGGGAAAAGCCTATGAGAAGTTGAAGAAGAGCGGATTCTTACTGAGACACCCGAATCCGAAGCCCGGAGTCACTCAGATGGGGCTCGACCTCAACAGCCTATGTGAATATCACATGATCAAGGGACATAGTACTGATAATTGCCGGGCCTTGCGGCATGCCATCCAGGACTTGATCGATGCTAGGGAGGTGGAATTCCCGAAAACTAATCCGAACACTCAAAAAACTCTATCCCCAGGCATGTGAATGTGATGAGTCTGATGGGAGATGGAGAAGAAGAGTCTGATGTTAGCAGAATCATAAGGATCCATGCCATCGAGAATTCCTCTGAGCCAGGCAATCAGAGCACACCCCCTCCGATCGTGCTATCTCTGGAGCTAGACACCTTCAGAGTTCGTCGTCCAGAAATCCAGCATGATATTCAACCGCAAAGCATGAATATCTAGCTATGACGCATGAGATACGTGCTACAGTCGAGCATCTGGTAGGACAAGGAAGGGTGTCTATCATCACTCTACTGATAGTAGGACGGCAAATGGAAAAGAACCTTGAGTTACTCGTGGGACTGAATTTTGAGGCACGAGAGCTCTACAACACTATGAAAGCATTGGAGGTGGTAGAAGCTTGGTGCCGACAGAAGGTTGCCGAAAGGCGAAGAAGGAGAATCTCTGAGTGCAATGTCATCATGATCACTGACGAAGATGAGAATCCACCGGCTATAACCCCGGTTAGAGTACCATTTCTGATAGTAGACGAGGACAAACCCGATGAGGGCTTGGAAGAAATCTATCACTTAACCCGTTCAGGGAGCCATTTCAAACCCACTAAGCTCACAGAGGAGCCAGAAACACTGCAACAGAAGGTCCATGACTTTACTTTGAATGAACCGGAAGACAAGTTGGTGGGAGAAGAAGAGATGTTGAGAAAACTGAAGACAACTAGCATACCTATTACAATCTGGTCCCTGCTGACAATTTCAAAAGAGCACAAAGATGTGGTAGCTCGTCACTTGAGAATGGATAAGAAGCGGCTGGCGTCGGGTTGAAAACATCATAGCCCACCTGTCCCGGACTCCGGACCTCTCCATAACATTCACCGACGACGAGATCCCTCGTCAGGCGGGAAAAGCCCTCTACATAACTGTGAAGGCTGGGGGATTCCAGGTCCCTAAGACTTTGATTGATGATGGGGCTGAGGTGAATGTCTGCCCGCTCCGAGTAGCCCGTCATATGCGACTCAACGACTTCAAGCCGGTGGACATGACGCTGAGTGCCTATGACAACAGCCATAGAAAGGTTTTGGGAACCCTCTCACTGCCGATCTTGACTGAGGACGTCTCCCTGACCATCGAAGCAATGGTCATAGACATATCCTCCACCTTCAACCTTTTGCTGGGGCGGGAGTTCATCAATCAGATTAAAGGAGTCCCCTCGGTCGTCCATCAGAAGCTAAAGTTCAAACACGGGGGACGAATCGTGGAGGTTTTGGGAGAGGCCAGGGCTGAGTCCCCATTATTTGAGATTAATGCACCGGGGGGTCGACAGTTGATGCTCGGGGGCTTCACAGTGGCAAGGCCACATTCACAGGTAAGTCAAACTTCTTCCATCACTCCTCTCTACTTCGAACCTAGTGTCTATAGCCCTGCATCGCAGCATATGATGTCTCGGATGGGCTACAACAGGGGAGTGGGCTAGGCAAGGAGCTGCAGGGCACGGTAGAGCCACTAACCATACATTGGAGGTCGAGGAACCGGGTTAGGATTTACGGAATTGCCAGGTATGATGTTGACAGATTCACATGTAAGAATTCTCACAGATTCTTTCTTACCAGTTACCTTGAACCATATGTATCTGTGAGTTGTGATAAGCAGAGCAGCTCAAGCTCAGGGAAATCAGGAGACAATGGAGTGGGAAGCTGGTGGACCACTTTATTCTCCCTCAACTCATGCCTTGAAGACCATGACGACAAGGGATGCGACCAAGGAATGCCCGAGGATGCAGCGGAGAGCAGTGTCATGACCAAACAGTCATCAAGGACCCCGCACCCTCGGTAGATGGCCATGGAGTGTGTCTTGTCGTCTATCATAAGAGAGAGGAGCTGATTTCCCAGGAGCCATACTCGATCAGTCTAGTCGATAGTGATAGTAGAGCAGTAGTGATAGCAGTAGTTCTCGTAGTGCTGATGATGTGAGTGATATCTGTCATAATTTCGATGAAGAAGAAAGAGAGGGGGAGCCACCATTTATTTTCCGCTATAAAAATGGTGGCAATTTTCTAACAATCACTGAGTTACCCAGCTCTTCGAATATTAATGAAAGTTCAGTTTATTTAGAAAATTCATCTCTTTTGTCACTTGATTCAATGCAAAACTATGAGGCTGAAGAAGAAGAATACGACGAGGAGAATATGCCTCCCACAGAACAATATTCCACCCACACTCATATTGTAGAGGACACTGTAGCAATAAATATCGGAACACCTGATGACCCCAAAACTTTGCAAGTTGGTTTGGGTCTGAGTGAAACAGAAAAGCGGGACCTGACTTCTCTGCTAATTGAATATGTTGATGTTTTTGCTTGGAGCTACGCAGACATGCCAGGAATTGACCCCGACATTGTCCAGCACTGAATACCGTTGTATCCCAATGCCAAACCTAAGAAACAACGTTTAAGAGGATGAACCTGAGCATCAACTGAAAGTAAAAGAGGAAGTTGAAAAGTTGTTACGTGTTGGCTTTATTCGGGTCGTCAATTACCCCGATTGGCTATCCAATATCATAGCCGTCCCAAAGAAAAATGGAAAGGTGCGAGTGTGTATTGACTTTTGGGACTTAAACGAGGCCAGCCTCAAAGACAGCTTTCCCTTACCCCACATTGATATCCTTATTGACAATACTGCCCAACATGCACTACTGTCATTCATGGATGGATTTTCAGGATACAATCAGATCCGAATGGCTGTAGAGGACCAGGAAAAGACGTCTTTTATTACGTAATGGGGAACCTTTTGTTACGAGAACATGCCCTTTGGCTTGAAAAATGCCGGAGCCACGTATCAAAGGGCTGCCGCTACCTTATTGCATGACATGATTCACAAGGAAGTAGAGGTATACGTAGACGACATGATCGTCAAAGCTGCCCAATGGGAGGACCACTTGATAAACCTAAGAAAGTTCTTTGATCGGATGCAGAAGTACCAAATGAAGCTAAACCCTGAGAAATGTACATTTGGAGTGACCGGGAGAAAGCTTTTAGGCTTCATGATCACCACCCGTGGAATCGAGGTAGACCCAGAAAAGATAAAAGCCATTCAAGAAATGTCTCCTCCGAAGACTGAAAAAGAAATCAGGGGTTTCTTAGGCAGAGTCTAGTACATCAGAAGATTCATTATGCAACTAACTGAGACCTGTGAACCTATCTTCCGTCTGTTGAAGAAAGACACATCTAAGTTTTGAATGAGCAGTGTCAGGAAGCCTTTAAGAAGATAAAAACCTATCTGCAAAACCCGCCGGTTTTGGTACCGCCCCAGGAGGGTAAGCCAATGATTCTTTACCTGACAGCTCGGGAAACATCCATGGGCGCCATGCTGGCCCAGGAACAAGGATCCCCACCGCGTGAAAAGTCGATCTACCATATCAGCAAGAAATGGGTCGATGCAGAAACACGATACTCTGACATCCATAAGTTCTGTGCTGCTTTGGTCTGTGCTACAAAGAAGCTAAGGCACTACTTGTTAGGGCAAGAGGTTCATCTGATCGCACGCATGAACCCTATAAAGTACCTTCTGGAAAAGCTAATTCTTGACGGCCGCTTATCCAGATTGTCCCTATTGTTGTCCGAGTTTGATATCACTTTCAAAATTCATAAGTCAATCAAAGGGAGCGCCATAGCCGAACACCTAGTAGAATGCCCGGTAGCATCCGAGTTCTTCGGCAATGACGACTTCTCAGACGAACAAATCATGACATTACGAAAAACCTGCTGGAGGTTATACTTTGATGGTGCCGTCAACCATAAGGGTAAAGGGGCCGGGATCTCGTTGATCCACCCTGAGGGAGATCTGCTTCCAGCCGCGGTAAAAATCAATTACCCGGTCACTAATAACATGGCAGAATACGAAGCCTGCATCCTGGGACTGGAAATGGCATTAGAATTGCAAGTGGGGGAGTTAGAGATCTTTGGCGATTCTAATCTCGTTATTTCGCAAGTCAACCAGACTTGGGTGATCAGAGAAGAACGATTGATCCCCTACCATGACTACCTTTCACACCTAATCACCTGCTTTCGGAATGTAACTTTCAAGCATGTGAACCAGAGCCAAAACATCTCTGCAGACTCTTTAGCCTCCCTAGCTTCAGTAGTCCAAGTGCCAAGCTGCTCATTATACTTTCCCTTGTGGATAACGATGACCAATGTACCCTCGTTCGAAATTGGAGCCATCGAAGTGGAGGAAACCGAAGATGAATGGTTCGTGGACATTGAAAATTTCCTCAGAAAAGGAGAGTACCCGCCAGAAGCCACTAAGCAGGACCGCATTGCTCTGAGGAGAATGTCAAATCAATATGTGCTCTGCGGAACCAGGGTCTACAAGAGAATGCCGAATGGAATTCAACACTTATGTGTGACCAGAAAGAGGCTGATAAGATCGTTGAGGATGTCCACGAGGGAGTATGTGGGACCCATGCTGGAGGACATTCCCTGTCCCAGAAAGTTCCTAGACTAGGGTATACTGGACAACGATGGAAGCCGATTGTCACGCATTTGTGAAAAAGTACGCCAAGTGTCAGACACATGCTAACTTGCAACACCTGCCACCCCTACCTCTGACATCCATGGCGGCTCCTTGGCCGTTCTCTATATGGGGAATCGACATCATTGGAGAAATTCACCCTAAAGCTTCCAATGGACATCACTACATCCTAGTGGCGATAGACTATTTTAGCAAATGCGTAGAGGCATGGTCGTTCGCAACATCGGATCAAAGCAAGTTGCCCAGTTCATCGAGCGAGATATCATATGCCGATATGGAGTCCCCTCAGAATTCGTATCAGATAACGGTCCCCAGTTCGACGGAGACACTATCCGGGTCATGGAAAAATACAACATCCGTTACCACAGATCATCTCCATACAGACCTCATACCAATGGAGCGGTCGAAGCCGCCAACAAAGCCGTGAAGAGTGCACTGTCAAAAATGGTCGAAACGTACAGAGATTGGCCAGAAAAGCTACACTACGCTCTCTGGGGTTACCGAACTACTGTCAGAACTGCAACCGGAGCCACCCCGTATTCCTTGGTGTATGGGTCAGAATGTGTTTTGCCAATCGAGCTTGAAATTCCAACTCTTCGGGTCACTAACGAACTGAAAATTGCTGAAAGTGACTGGTTGCAACAGCGCTATGTCAGTCTTGCTCTTCTTGATAAGAAATGCCTATAGGCATTATATCACATCCAGGGTTACCAGAAGAGGATGGCTAGAGCGTTGAACAAAAGGGTCAGAGAACGAAACATCCAAGTGGGCGACCTCGTCCTAAAAGAGCTTAGAAAGGACTTGCCAGACCCACGAGGGAAGTTTAGACCGAACTGGGTGGGCCCTTATCTGGTCAAAGAGATAACCCCTCATGGTGCTGTATTACTGATAGATTTGGACAGAGAAGAATTTCAAAGCCTTGTCAATCTTGACCGGCTGAAGCGATATTATGTCTGAACCAAAATAAAAATAAAAAAACGCATTCATTCAAAAATCCAAAAATGCATCCATACAAAATATCTAAAAAAATCCATCCACACAAAAGTTATCATTATCATCTGCATTAGGTTTAGCTTAATTGCATTTGCATTTGCATATCTCTAGTGTCGAGGCGCATCTCGATCTTTAATTCTAGGAAAGTCACATAAGTCATCAAAGGCTGCCGAACTCTTGTATCATTTTCCCCGAAGAGGTCTTGAAAGGATCTTTAACCTCCCGTGAGAGTTGAGTGCATGAGAGAAACACAGAGCGTGCAAAACCCAGAGCGCTTGATGCATTTAAATTTCAAAGCACCATGTGAGGATCTCCCTTCATGAAACTAAATATTGATGAGAAAAAGTGCGTTACCATTCATGTCAAAATTTGGGAATAGTAGAGGGAACAATTATCTGTCAATAGGGATGACGAGGCACCTAGGATCGAAGAAAAACTCCACAAGGCCAAAAGCCTTATTGACCCTGAAAACGATCCCTTAGTGAACCCCGCTGAGCCTTTCATTGTGAATCTTTTCGAAAACAGCTCCACGATATACCACCCCACATCACGCAACCATTCACCCCTGCAAAAGAGGATAAAAGAGCTGGAGCCATGGTTCCTTCCCCACCATTTAAAGCATGGAGGAAAGCTTGAAAGAGATACCCAAAGTGGATAAAAATGAGAGAAGCGGAGCACAAAACGCTCAAATAGCAAATAGAGGAAATGAAAGTCTCACACCACTCAAAGCCTCCACACTTGATAAATAGATGATACCAGAAATGTCAAACACGAAGAAATGCAAATAGACTACTCAAAGAAAGTAGCAATCGAAAATGAGAACACATGATAATCCGCGCAAATGGGAAAGGAGTCAAAATCACTCCATCCATAGCAAAGGTGAAGCATGTCCTCCGTTGCACCAAAGCTCCACAATCCTCAAACGAATCCTCCAGTCCTATGTCACATGCCCTGCAGCCCCGTTATAACCCATCGAAAGACCTCCGACTTAGAGATGGTAGTTGCTTGATTTGAAAAGTACCAAATTTGAAACATGAACGGCCACAAGGCGTCCGATCTTGTCAATACAATCGCGCACAAACGAGTGTCAAAGAAATCGGGATGGTAGTGAAAAAACGAGTGTTCATCACCCCGATTAAAGAAAGCCTAACTAACCTTAAGAAAGGAAACGGAAGGTATAAGAGATCCCAAGAGACCTCTTTCAGGAAGATTTTTCCAAGAGAGAAGTGGCTCAGAAATGACTAATCTGACTTAACTAGAATTCTTGGTTGAGCTCACCTTGACACGACATCCTCTTTGCATACAATCATATCCAATTCCAAAAAATGCATGTAGAATAAATTTGCATCCATCGGTTCGGACATAATATCCTACACTACGGAAAGAGAAAGATGAGTATGCTCTTTTAGGAAAGGAAGTCACAGCACAGAGCCTGTCTCCTTCACCCACCGGCACGACAACCACTCTCAGAAACTGCACAGCCATCAAAACAAAGGATCAAAAGTCTTCGGGCGCTATTCAAAGAAAATGCCCCGCAAGACATCCCCCCTCACCACCAAACTCCTCGCTCGTCAAAAATCATGAACTACGTAAGGTCTGATCTCAACAGGGAGTTGAGTATGTAGGCAACCCTCTCATGGTGCGACCCCGTCCCAAATAAAAACCCTCCTCCCCTCGAACCACGAAGTCATTGCCATCACTCTATGGAGGAATTCGCCTCAATCAAGAAAATCATCCCGGGGCTATACCGGAGCCATCTCAGGGTCGTACAGGGAGCCAGCCAATCGCAATGGAGCCATCCGATCATACCGGAGCCCTCAGATCATATCAAACCCGAATCTATCAACCATCCCAGAGTCGTTGCTCACAAGGGAGTCATAGATCAAACTGGAGCCATCCGATCATACCGGAGCCCTCAGATCATATCGAACCCGAACCCATCAACCATCCCAGAGTCATTGCTCACAAGGGAGTCACAGATCAAACTGGAGCCATCCGATCATACCGGAGCCCTCAGATCATATCGAACCCGAACCCATCAACCATCCCAGAGTCGTTGCTCACAAGGGAGTCACAGATCAAACTGGAGCCATCCGATCATACCGGAGGCCTCAGATCATATCGATCCTGAACCCATCAACCATCCCAGAGTCGTTTCTCACAAGGGAGTCACAGGTCAAACTGGAGCCATCCGATCATACCGGAGCCCTTAGATCATATGAAACCCGAATCCCTCAACCATCCGAGAGTCGTTGCTCACAAGGGAGTCACAGATCAAACTAGAGCCATCCGATAATACTAGAGCCCTCACATCATATCAAACCCGAATCCATCAACCATCCCAGAGTCGTTGCTCACAAGGGAGTCACAGATCAAACTGGAGCCATCGGATCATACCGGAGCCCTCAGATCATATCGAACCCGAACCCATCAACCATCCCAGAGTCGTTTCTCACAAGGGAGTCACAGGTCAAACTGGAGCCATCCGATCATACCGGAGCCCTCAGATCATATCAAACCCGAATCCCTCAACCATCCCAGAGTCGTTGCTCACAAGGGAGTCACAGATCAAACTAGAGCCATCCGATAATACTGGAGCCCTCACATCATATCAAACCCGAATCCATCAACCATCCCAGAGTCGTTGCTCACAAGGAGTCACAGATCAAACTGGAGCCATCCGATCATACCGGAGCCCTCAGATCATATCGAACCCGAACCCATCAACCATCCCAGAGTCGTTGCTCAGAAGGGAGTCACAGATCAAACTGGAGCCATCCGATCATACCGGAGCCCTCAGATCATATCGAACCCGAACCCATCAACCATCCCAGAGTCGTTGCTCACGAGGGAGTCACAGATCAAACTGGAGCCATCCGATCATACCGGAGCCCTCAGATCATATCAAACCCGAACCCATCAACCATCCCAGAGTCGTTGCTCACAAGGGGTCACAGATCAAACCGGAGCCATCTCGAACTCTGGAGCCAAGAGTCCTACAGGAGCCCGAAGCTACAGTGCACATCGGGCAAGACTGTCAAAACAAAATCAAAACAAAAGTCCCACACTGGCAAAGCCGAGGGTAACATCTACCATATCCTCACAGGAGCCACCGAAAAGCATCCAATCCCAAATCAATCCACAATCAAAGCCATCTTCAAATCAACCACTCAAAGCAGTGAGATTCGTACAACTCCACAAAGTATCATAGGCTCGTCATAAGTCCTATGACTAGATGTCAAGAGGTCTAGTTGAGGCTCGTCATAAGTCCTCGTACTTTCAATTGCATCATAGGCTCATCATAAGTCCTATAGCTAGATGTCAAGAGGTCTAGTTGAGGCTCGTCATCAGTCCTCGCGCACCCCATCCAATCTAATTGTTAGTATCATAGGCTCGTCATAAGTCCTATGACTAGATGTCAAGAGGTCTAGTTGAGGCTCGTCATAAGTCCTCGTACTTTCAATTGCATTATAGGCTCGTCATAAGTCCTAAAGCTAGATGTCAAGAGGTCTAGTTGAGACCTTGGTTTTTAAACTGCGCGATGCGTGGCGAGGCGTTTTGGCTCTTAAAGTGATGCGATGCGTGATGCGACGAGGCGGTCGCATCTGGCCGTCGATGTGACCAATTATAACATCACCTATACTTTGTTGTGATACTACAATTTGTATATACAACACAATATGATATTAAATTTAAATATTCATTTGAAAATGGGACAGAAGTTAGTGGCGGTCCACCACACTTCACACTCCACACCACCTTGACTAGTGGATGGATCACGTGAAGGTGGGAATTTGGATTTGGGAGAAGAAAGCGACAGAGCAAACTAAAAAGAAAAGGGGAATTGGGAAGAAGAAACGGGAGTGGGGAATGGGAATTGGTAAAGTAACAAGGAAGAGAGAGAGTGAATAAAAAAATAGATCGCGCGGCTTTTTTTTCATTACTTCTGTTTCAGACGTCGTCGTTTTAGGTAACATTAAAAAATTAAAAAAAAAGAAATGAAAAAGGAACGCTTCTCGCCTTGCCTGCCATATTGCGAATGCAGCCCCGCCTCGCATTTTACTCGCATCAATCGCGCATGTTGCACGCTTTTCTAAAACCAAGGTTGAGGCTCGTCATAAGTCCTCGTGCACCCCATCCAATCTAATTGTTAGTATCATAGGCTCGTCATAAGTCCTATGACTAGATGTCAAGAGGTCAAGTTGAAGCTCGTCATAAGTCCTCGTACTTTCAATTGCATTATAGGCTCGTCATAAGTCCTATAGCTAGATGTCAAGAGGTCTAGTTGAGGCTCGTCATAAGTCCTTGTGAAATACCCCTAATCTTAAAAAAATAATTAAATGATCTATTAATGATCTAATATGGTTAATAAACATCTAAATACCATTGGGGAAACAATCTAAAGATCTCAACAAGGCAAAACATGCTTTAAGATCGGTAAAGCCAATAACGTGCTTTAAGACACCATAAAGATTGTATGACCTCAAATAAGATCCAAAATGGATTCCTAAGTATTATAATGAAGTAAGGAACACAACAAAACTGTTCTCAAAGAAAACTAAGCTCAGAAACACCCTGTGACACAAAATGTGCACTAAAACACCTTAAAGCACGTTTTTGTGTATGAGCTCTAAGGTAATGACTTTTTGTCATTTTTAAGACTGGAGTATATCATTTATATCATTAATTTGACATGATAGACTATATTATAAAGTCTAAATCAAAGTTTGAAGATAAAAATCAAAATATGACATTTATTTATGAATAGTAACCCAAATAGTGCATTTTTAAGCAAAATTGACTAAGTATGGTCAATGGTCAACTAATGACCCTTCTAACCCTTTGGCTGTCAGCAGACATGGAGGAAGGAAGACAGCACATTCTACTTTAGTGCTAAATGTCTTCCTAATTAGGTGATTCACCATTTACTATTCCTTTTTATAACATTTTATTACTTTAAACACATTACCTTGCATTCTCTTGCCTCTTGTCCCATTCCAGCCGAGCCCTTAGCTCTTCCAAACTCTCTCAAGCTGTGTTCTTGAGTATGGAAGACATTCAATCTCTTAAGCACCTAAGGTAATGGTTTAAGGCATATTTTAGCTCTTTTTCTTCATCTCTTCATTACCTACACTTGGAGCTCATGATCTATCACTTTCTATGGCTTATTCTCAGTGTTTTAAACCTTGAACAACAACCAATCTCGGCTGAAGCTAGTCTAGGGACCAAGGTTTCCAAAATTTGCATTATAAGGTAAAAACATACCTTAAGCATCTCCTTTCTCCATCCGGTTTTCTTCATCTGATTTTTATGAGTTTATTCACTCATAATCTTCATATTTACATGTTCTTTCAGTTGGTTAACCATTTGGAGCAAGGGTGGCCGAAATCGAAAGGAAATATCATTCTTTAAGGCATTTTGCCAAGGTAAAACCTATTACCATAGCAACTTGTTGTTGTTTAACTATTTCCTATGTTTATATGGTGAATTTAACACCATGTGGTTGTTTTAATTCAGGCCGAAACCCTTTGGAAACTTCCTTGCATTTTTAAGGTGATTTTTGCCTTAAATCTTACATTAATTGTTCTTTATGGTTAAGCTCATGCTTGGAGTATAACCATTTCTTATTTTGGTGTATTAAATATGTCTAAATGATGTGTGGTGATTTTTCCTCCAAGCTGCCGAGTTATTACAAGGGATAAACCAAGGTATAAACACCTTAACTTATGATTTTATGATTTCTTGGCTTATATAATTATGTGCTGAGAGTGGAGGTTTTATATGGATGATTTTAACCTAAGTATGGAAAAAAATGACTAAGATAAATTAAGCTAGTCATTTAAGTGATTTAATTAACATAATGGTCAAATTATGACATTATGTGGAAAAATAAATAAACTATAGTAAGGCCGAGAGCTTATGTTATATTTTAAGCAATTTATGTGTAATTTTATGTTATCAAGCAAAGTTGTAATAAGCCCATGTCATTATGCCATTTTATTTAAGTTTAAAAGCTTAATTAATTTATTTATGCACTTACTATTAAGTAAGGGGTTAAAGCCATAAATAAATAAACTTTAGAGGGTTGTAGGTGAATATAGCCGAAAATTGGGATTTAAAATGCATTTAAATAAAATTATAAGATTTTATAAGTTTTGGGGTGAAATTGTAAATATTGGAAAGTTTGGGGTAATCTATGTAATTACCGAGAAAGTGGGGTCAAGATGATGTTTGGAAGTCAAACATTGACCAAGCAAAAGACTTTGACCAGATTTGATGATTTATTAATTTAATTAGCAAATTATACTAAGTTATGTATTAAATTGTAAAAATTACATAACATATGAGTATATATGAATTACCGAAAGTTTAGGGTATAAAATAGTATTTTATACACCTATGGGTTATTAGGAATTTTTAGGAATTTATTTGGTTATATTTGGAGTTAATATGGATATATAAGTATAATATATGATATTTTATATCATTGTTACATATAGGTAACATATATGGTGGAAACCGTAAATATTGAATTATAAGGTTAGAAATAATATTTATAACCTTTTGGTATAGTTTGGTAATTTTTGGAGTTATATATAAGGTTTTACTAAGATATATGTATAATATATAGTTTTAATGACATTAGAAACTATATGGTATAAAATGGGGTTATTTAGTGAATATGGAAAGTTGGAGGGTTGGAAATTAATTTGAAACAGGCCTAGGGTTTGTTCGGTTATTTTGGGACATTATAACCATAGGTTATAATTATATTAAGGTTTAAGGATTATAATATAAGGTATATATTATAAGTGTGACAATGGAATATAATTAGGAGTTGATTTGTAAATTATGGAAGTATAGTGGAATATGATAAAACCGAGAAGAATAAAGGTATTTGGTATTTTATGACAATTTATAACTATAGGTTATAATTGTTTTAATGACATAAATGTCATAATATATTTTATATAACTATAATATAACATTATATAAATTATGTGGTGGATTTTGTAAATATTTAAGAAACAAGGGTGCTGTTCGGAAATAATGGGAATTTTAGAATTAAAATTTATAATATGGTTTTCAATGTTATAAAGGTTATAACATTTATAATATAAGAAATGTTCATTAAAAGAGAATGAATATATTATAAAGATTTACCATATAATAAATGGTCCCATAATACACATACATAAATAAATATATGTTATGGAGTGGAAAATACAATATGGTTCAAATAACCATATAATATCATAATTAAAATGATATAGAATAAAAGAAAGAATTATAAACATTGGATAAGGAAATTCTAATGTTATGTTGTCCATGAAATAATAAGGAGTTATATACTTCAAAGTATTTTCAAATACGAATTATACAAACATTACACTTGGAAAAACTAACCTTAGGAAATAAATACTAAGGTGAGATGTATAATATATGATTAAGATTGTACATGCAATATAGTGACAAACGTGTATTAAATTACATGCGATAATAAACGTTTAAAGTTAAGTATATTAATATACTCGACGTAATCACGCATGAAATATGACGTTTTTCAAATCCCGAGTTAAACCGAAAACCCGACAACGTTAATAGTTAACAACGGGGAATAAACCAGGATGGATTAGTAACGGTACGGGGTGCCGTAGTGTATGTTCGTACGAGATGCTGATGCATAGTGTGATGCATATTTATAGATTGTAAGAGGCGTCTCGAGGATCACCAGAGATTTAGCAGATTCATACTCCACGGTCTTATAATCCCGGTGCACGGTATGTTATTTATGTGGCTTGATTGTCTCTGAGGATTTCCTCAGTTCAGACATTGTGTGAAAATCTATGTTAAGATTGAATGTCTGCTTGTGTGAATTAATATGCTTGGGTTGTGTATTAATGCTGCTTTATTATTATTACTGTTGAACGATAACAGTACAGTTCGTATAGATGAACATATTATAAAACGAACTAGCGGCAATGATGCTATCTTATATGTGTAATATAAGGAACGTAAGTAAACGTGTAGCATTAGGATAATAAGATATATATATATATCCGAGACTTATATACGGAGCACTGGCCTTCTTTGACGCCGCTCTCGTATCTAACACTGGGTCCCGAGTCGACATACTCAGGATTGGACTAACGACCTTAGTCTGCTGTGTTAAGAAAAATAGTAGAACGATGCGATGGTATAGATATGGTTACCAAGAGGATGTGGCTCTTGCTGTGAACTGTGATCAATTAACGATACTAGGATACCGTGTGGGTATCCGTAAGTATCAAGGTAAATTTCCAACGGACTACAGATAGTTCGTAGGTCAGAGACTCTACCGCTGGAGTGGCTACTGCCGTGGGTGACCCGCCATAGGAGATGGGTAACTTAGAGACACATCGTTCTAACGAGACGTTGTCATTAGGCGTGACTGAACAATTACGAACGACTATATTAGCTCGTACATTAGGCGAACATTATTTGGGCTTGCATGCCAAAGACGAGAATTTATACTTGTTTATAATTCTCGTTGTTTCGCCTTGTTGTTCATTGGTTATGCTTTGTGGTTATATGTTGTTTATTGGTGGATTTTTTGAAATGAGTTGTGTACTCATATGTGTGTTGTAATTTGGATTAATTGAGTCGTTGTACTCATATGCGGTTGTGAATTGGATCAATTGAGTCGTTGTACTTATACCTGTGCTGTGAACTGGTTGAGTCGAGTCGTTGTACTTGTGTGTGTGTGGATCATTAGGGATTGTTTGGTCGAGTGAGTCGCCGTACTTAATTATGAACTATCAAGTGTTTGTTGGAATGGAGTCTCTGTACTCATAAAAGCGTTGTAACGCTTTCAGTGGTTTACTGCGATGCGATGTGTGAAGCCGGGGGCTTGTTTGCTATTTGAGTTTACTGCATTATATGTTATTGCATATACAGTTTTTATATTAAAACTACTTGCATGCAAATGAATTGCATGCTCTCGACCATTAACTGAGGGTCCGAGGGGGCATCACAGTCATGTAGTAACATACTCAGCAGGGGCTGTTCCGTACCACAAACAAACATTTTGCAGGTATGCTGCTTCGGTGTGACAAAGAGCGGGACGCGCTGGGTAGTTTAGTTATAGTTGTTTAAATATGCACTGTTGCATTTTGATGCGAACTTAGAAACGTGTATAGGATTGGGATACTTAGAATGCTCACTGTGAATGTATTTTATATTGGGTTGGGAAGGCTAGATCTATCTCTTGTTGTCACTGCGAGAATTGTTTCATATATATATATATATCAGTAAGCACGTTATTACTCGTATGGGCGAGTGAGAACGGTGACACCAGTAGTTCAATTGTTTAGATTACCACTGCGATTACCAATTAAGTAAGACGATAAGGAGCCGATTAGAGTAGGGGTGTTACAAAAGTGGTATCAAGCGGAGTACCGCTCTGATGACAGAGATAGTAGGATTTATACAGTGAGCATAGGTTTTGAGAATACGGGAAACGTTATGAGGACACGTGACCTTGCGGGGTTGATGTAATGCTTAAGGCTTGCACACCATAGCCGTAGAGGCACTTCAATATTAAACGACCGAGACTATGGTATTAGACCGAGTAAAGGTCTAACCCGTCCTCTTGACGTATGTCAGGGAGAGGTCTGGGTAACAGTAATAAGGAAGAACGCGGCGCAGCGGAAGGTGGTGACTGTCCAGCAACCCCAGGTAACACGAAGACGGTATGAACCGCTCGCACTTGATGGGAGAGCATCCCGGGAAATTTGCAATGGTACCCCACCCGCCGCAGCCCGTACCTCGAGTATTATCTAGGGATATAAGTTAATGAGAAACACCACGGAGATAACTCTCCTGATAGGGAAGACCCGATGTGGATGCTATGAGAATTATGTTAAATGTAGAAAATAAGATTTTTGTAGTGATGAATTGTTTAGGACCGGAGTCCTGGTAATGACGTAATGCCTACCACACGAGTATGAGATGAATGTTAAACCAAGGTTGAGGAAATAATTCCCGTAGGACTAATGGGGCTAGCTTGCTATAAGCAAGGCAACCCTGTCTTACATCTAGGAAAGCACCGATTAGTGCGCTTGGAGGGAAGGAAGTGGAAACGACGAGTAATGATTAGTTTATTTGTATGTAATAGACGGAATGATGACCTATTAGAAGCCTCACCCGAAGCGAGTAACCCTAATCCATGCAATACTGAAGGTTCAAGATGGCCTGACGTGCATGAAGAGAGGCCATGAGAGCTGTAAAACAAGAACTCGCTAAGTTGTCATCATGCAACGCTCGAGAGGGGAGTAAGACCTACTACCACGATAAACTTGTGGAAACGAGTGCGGGAGTGAGACTGTATTAATTTGAATAAAAAAAACTTCTTCGGTAGGAACAAGAACCCGATTAGGGAATAGCACTGCACTGACACACCGTACTGGTGGCTCAGTCTGCATGGCGCACTTGCCACTGCAAGTGCCACATTAACCAAAGTATTAAATTTCAACCTGCCTTGCGCACTTGCTACAGCAAGTGCAACACGGTAAACTATCCCTGAAGGAACAAGTGGTCCAGGCGGTTACCAATAAACACTAAACTTTTATGTGAGTCCGTAATGCAATAAAGCAGGAAATAGCCTTCTTAAAGGCAGAGGTACGAAACCCTTAGGTTTGAGGTCGATAGAACCTCGGGAGGACCTAGCCGCTCTAACCATTAAACCTGAAAATAATACACCATTTAGTAGAGTAAGGGAAGGGGAGTAAATGAGAATAACGGTGATTAGTGCCTACAAGCCTAACCCAGAGCCGGTATGGACATTAAACGTCAATCATTACCGGTGGGGAGTGTCGAGTCTTTAGGACCAGCATAACCATATTAGGGAATGCACGACACTTGTGGTTAAACCACTACCATTGAGCATTGCCAGAGGGCAAGAAGTGAGCTATACGAGCCAAGATTCTAAATTAAACCTAACCGAGCTGAGTAACGCCAGCTTATAACTCGAGTGAGGGTAATAAAGTGATTGGACATGGTATCACTGGGATCCAATGAGTGTTGAACTTGCTTACCCCGTCCAAGTCTGAAGTTTGGGCATCCTGATTTGGCCGAAGAGAACGGCTCAGGTGTATATAGTGTCTGGGATATATTAGACAAGTGCCGTTATGGCAAACTATTTTGTAATTGTAATTCTAAGAAAAGATTAGGCAGATGCGAACGTACAATAAAGGGCAGTGGATATTATGAACAGTGAATTTTGCTTGAGGGTGGAGATACCGTTACCTCGAAGAGGATGGAGGAAATATGAGTTGAATAAGAGTAAAGACTACACAATGTAGAGCGATGATTAGCGGAACCCACTAAGTTGTGGGTATCCAATGTAACCTAAGGAGAAAAATTAGAATTAATAAGGATTAAATAAATAGAAAGACCAACAATCATTTAACTATTAGAATAAGCACTGAGTCTGAATATCGTATGGCATAGGCCTACGGAAGGATACCCTTAGTACTACCAAAATGACCCAAAACTGGAAGAACAAAGGTGATGAATCACAAATACTGATTAATATCAGGCTAACTAGGGACTACCATAAGGCGGGGAAACACGAGGGTGTAACCCTATGGATTGTGTGGAGTTCGAGCACTGAAAACTCATATCTGAAGGAGTTAACAGCCTAGGAGTGAACGGGAGGGATAGTAAGTTATTACTGATCCCCACTCACAGGTACCATATGACGAGCATGTGGAAACCAGTATTAGGGTGATAAGTCGCGAACACCTATCTTAGAGAAGGTAAGGAAAATATACATTAATAAAGGAACCCATAGAACCCAAGAACCCTCTAGGGCCAATCTGACATTAAAGGTTAAGAATTGGCAGCATAGTTACTTCAACATAAATTACCGGGACTAAGAGTACGATAACCACCGGGTACGAACACTACGAGTGCACTAAACGAGACATGGGATGGCCACACTCCTAGGAGCTTGTGGGCCTGACAAAACTTACATTAAGTTAGTTGGGTAAGTGGTAATGTATCAGTATGGTACCCCATGTATGTAAACGAGTAGTGTAAGGATCCAGGAGGTAATCAACTCTGTGTCTAAGTCAGCGAATGGAATCCTGACTAGGTAAACCATGAATTAACGAGAAAGATCTCAGTCAACTAACAAGGTTAGGAAAAATCAAGGATAGCTTGATAATAAAATGACATAAGGTCGCAACTCCACAGTAGATGAGTTAGAACACGAGTTTTGGAGATTTTAATAATGGCAAGGTGAACCCATGAATGAGAAGAGGAATTGTGGTATCTTAGGAAATTATATTAGAGAAACCTTTGTAATATTACAGATGCTACCCAAAAAGGGGGCATAGAGAGAGATATATCAAGCTCTGAGGGCGCTACGATGATGTCGCATTAAACAATAATAACCACATACTCAAGCAAAAAAAACGTTAGTATGTTAGTACCAATTAGGGCTGAACAGAAAACAACCGCCAAGCTAAAACCAACAGTCGTATTGTATGATTACAACAGACGAAGGGCAAAGCGAGCATTACAAGAGATGCCCTAAGTTGGAGATTAGATACTCCATGCAACCGCAATAGCGGATAACCGTCCAAATCGACTGGTACATGGTGCGCAACAAAGCGACCATTATATTAACTGTTAACCGAATTATGTTGGTGAGAATCAGAACGTGGAAGATCAGATAAACAAATGGATTCCCCTAATCGAGAAGAGGGATGAACCATATGAGTGGGTACTAAAATACCAACACACGAGGGATACGAGTTCACACCAGCAAAAGAGGACCTACAAGGTACCTAAGGAACGAACTCATCCCAGAGGGAAATAACTTGGAGTCATGAGGCGCCAGTTAGTTGCACATATCAGACTCGTCTTGACATTTTAGAGACAACTACTGCAAGCACTAGTTGCTAGAGCATAACTCGACGACCCTTACACCGAAGGTTAGTTCGGTAGAAAAGCATGAACTCTCGTGAATATACCATGAGCATGCATGGAGGTTAGAGTGACTGAATAAAAAGCTAGAAGAAATACCTAGCAGGTTGGGAAAACAATGATGTGTTTACATCTCCCGATCTCACCGTATATGAGCATACATACGCCTAAATGAGATAGACAGTATAGCCAGAGGGGCTAAAGCCCGACCCTAGCAAAAAGGGGGTAATGTATATGTAGCACATTAGTGCACGAATAATTCCATGGAGTGGAACGTCTTGAACTTATTACTTCACGATGATATATTCGTAGATTATGTGGGCGTAATCATTTTTAAGGGGGGTAGAGCGATTTCGCACGCCTAAAATATACCGTACGTGGGAGTACGTAGCGCATGGTACGCATACTGCAAACTATTATTGTACGTAGAGTACAAGTATTATGATTGTGTTATATTACTTGAGGTAATATTGTGATGTATTATGTGTATGAACATATATATATATTTTAGTTCGCATTAGTTGAGGCGAATAGGAAAGGGAGAACAGATAGAGTGTTCTTATCCTATTTCCGATTAATTATGCAAACGTTGCGAACATTAAACACATAAACGTCTAACTTGTTAGCTCCAGTTGAGAGTTCAAGTAGGTCTATCTGGTAGCTCCAATGGGAGATTTCAAATAGAAGGAGTAGAAAGCTCCGTACTATATGATTTGTGACTCGGTATGAAACCGATTATTGAAATGCGATGAGTGAATCGGCATGAGACCGATGTGTAACCTAGTGGAGGTAAAACCTCTAGGAGTTGTACGAAAGATTACAAGTCAAGGGAACTTGGTATATGGTTAGGATACATGATCCTAGATGCCAATGACTAGATTAATTACACTAGTTGACTTGCGTATTTATGAACACAAGGTGGCAAATATCAAGAGGAAATAAGATTGGAAATGAATAAAACAATTATTGATTGAAATTGACGTGGGAAGTTGAACTTGATCCTGGTCCGATCAAGGGAAACCGAACACAAATTGAGGTGAGAGATAGTTCAACACTGACGCTGACCACGTCGGGGTTGAATGACTCTCGAAACTTCCTACAAATGGACACATATATGAATAGGAATTGGAATTTAGGGTGTCACTCGAAGAGCCGTGGACCGTGGAGTCCTTCGTTATTAGACCGGTGTGTCTGTGAGTGACATCACCCAAAGAGCCGTGGACCGCAGAGCCCTTTGTCATTAAACCGGTGTGTCTGCGGGTGATTAAGGAAATTAGGTGATACTATCCGAGGAGCCGTGGACCGCAGTGCCCTTCGTTATTAAACGGTGTGTCCACGGGTAGTAGACGTTGGTTAGCATGGGGTTGGGGATCGTCAAGTCCTGGTCTTTAAGACTGCTTCCCCTGAGTCGCCATCGTTAAATATATGTACACACATACATGCGGAGTGATGTGTGAGTATCCTCGCGAGATACTAACATGTAGATAGGGATGCGTGGAGTATCCCTTGCAAACACCTTTGAGTACGTTATTGAGCTTTGCACCTTGTCTAGTGCTGTGTACTAATGAGTTTTGCACCTTGTCTAGTGTTGTGTATGATTGAGTTTTGCACCTTGTCTAGTGCTGTGTATGATTGAGTTTTGCACCTTGTTTAGTGTTGTTTATGAATAAATGTGTCATGATTATTGATTATATGGAATGAGATCAATGCTGTATCAAATGTGATACATATAGACTAGGTCTGAACATAGTGGGATGTACTCCCTAGTGATGACCTGTCTGTGATTACTTAGTGGAACTGGATTCCTTAGGTGAACTAATTATGAATAAGGACTTCGGGACGAAGCCTTTTTAAGGGGGGTAGATTGAAATACCCCTAATCTTAAAAACATAATTAAATGATCTATTAATGATCTAATATGGTTAATAAACATCTAAATACCATTGGGGAAGCAATCTAAAGATCTCAACAAGGCAAAACATGCTTTAAGATCGGTAAAGCCAAAACGT
Source organism: Limonium bicolor (assembly GCA_023374045.1). Classification (NCBI taxonomy): domain Eukaryota; kingdom Viridiplantae; phylum Streptophyta; class Magnoliopsida; order Caryophyllales; family Plumbaginaceae; genus Limonium; species Limonium bicolor. The sequence continues at coordinate 62,777,742 of CM041783.1, forward strand.
GCTTTAAGACACCATAAAGATTGTATGACCTCAAATAGGATCCAAAGTGGATTCCTAAGTATTATAATGAAGTAAGGAACACAACAAAACTGTTCTCAAAGAAAACTAAGCTCAGAAACACCCTGTGACACAAATGTGCACTAAAACACCTTAAAGCACGTTTTTGTGTATGAGCTCTAAGATAATGACTTTTTGTCATTTTAAAGACTGGAGTATATCATTTATATCATTAATTTGACATGATAGACTATATTATAAAGTCTAAATCAAAGTTTGAAAATAAAAATCAAAATATGACATTTATTTGTGAATAGTAACCCAAATAGTGCATTTTTAAGCAAAATTGACTAAGTATGGTCAATGGTCAACTAATGACCCTTCTAACCCTTTGGGTGTCGGCAGACATGGAGGAAGGAACAGCACATTCTACTTTAGTGCTAAATATCTTCCTAATTAGGTGATTCACCATTTACTATTCCTTTTATAACATTTTATTCCTTTAAACACATTACCTTGCATTCTCTTGCCTCTTGTCCCATTCCAGCCGAGCCCTTAGCTCTTCCAAACTCTCTCAAGCTGTGTCCTTGAGTATGGAAGACAAGTCAATCTCTTACACCCAAGGTAATGGTTTAAGGCATATTTTAGCTATTTTTCTTCATCTCTTCATTACCTACAGTTGGAGCTCATGATCTATCACTTTCTATGGCTTATTCTCAGTGTTTTAAACCTTGAACAACAACCAATCTCAGCTGAAGCAAGTCTAGGGACCAAGGTTTCCAAAATTTGCATTATAAGGTAAAAACATACCTTAAGCATCTCCTTTCTCCATCCGGATTTTTCTTCTTATTTTATGAGTTTATTCATGAATAATCTTCATATGTACATGTTCATTCAGTTGGTTTACCATTTGGAGCAAGGGTGGCCGAAATCCAAAGGAAATATCATTCTTTAAGGCATTTTGCCAAGGTAAAACCTATTACCATAGCAGCTTGTTGTTGTCTAACTATTTCCTATGTTTATATGGTGAATTTAACACCATGTGTGTGTTTAATTCAGGCCGAAACCTTTGGAAACTTCCTTGCATTTTTAAGGTGATTTTTGCCTTAAATCTTACATTAATTGTTCTTTATGGTTAAGCTCATGCTTGGAGTATAACCATATCTTATTTTGGTGTATTAAACATGTCTAAATGATGTGGTGATTTTTCCTCCAAGCTGCCGAGTTATTACAAGGGATAAACCAAGGTATAAACACTTTAAACTTATGATTTTATGATTTCTTGGCTTATATAAATTATGTGCCGAGAGTGGAGGTATTTATATGGGTGATTTTAACCTAAGTATGGAAAAAATGACTAAGATAAATTAAGCTAGTCATTTAAGTGATTTAATTAACATAATGGTCAAATTATGACATTATGTGGAAAAATAAATAAACTATAGTAAGGCCGAGAGCTTATGTTATTTTTGTGCAATTTATGTGTAATTTTATGTTATCAAGCAAAGTTGTAATAAGGCCATGTCATTAGGCCATTTTATTTAAGTTTAAAAGCTTAATTAATTTATTTATGCACTTACTATTAAGTAAGGGGTCAAAGCTGTAAATAAATAAACTTTAGAGGGTTTTAGGTGAATATAGCTGAAAATTGGGATTTAAAATGCATTTAAATAAAATTATAAGATTTTATAAGTTTTGGGGTGAAATCGTAAATATTGGAAAGTTTGGGGTATCTATGTAATTACCGAGAAAGTGGGGTCAAGATGATGTTTGGAAGTCAAACATTGACCAAGCAAAAGACTTTGACCAGATTTGATGATTTATTAATTTAATTAGCAAATTATACTAAGTTATGTATTAAATTGTTAAAATTACATAACATATGGGTATATATGAAATTACCAAAAGTTTAGGGTATAAAATGGTATTTTATACACCTATGGGTTATTAGGAATTTTTAGGAATTTATTTGGTTAAATTTGGAGTTAATATGGATTATATAAGTATAATATATGATATTTTATATCATTGTTACATATAGGTAACATATATGGTGGAAACCGTAAATATTGAATTATAAGGTTAGAAATAATATTTATAACCTTTTGGTATAGTTTGGTAATTTTTGGAGTTATATATAAGGTTTTACTAAGATATATGTATAATATATAGTTTTAATGACATTAGAAACTATATGTTATAAAATGGGGTTATTTAGTGAATATGGAAAGTTGGAGGGTTGGAAATTAATTTGAAACAGGCCTAGGGCCTGTTCGGTTATTTTGGGACATTATAACCATAGGTTATAATTATATTAAGGTTTAAGGATTATAATATAAGGTATATATTATAAGTGTGACAATGGAATATAATTAGGAGTTGATTTGTAAATTATGGAAGTATAGTGGAATATGATAAAACCGAGAAGAATAAGGGTATTTAGTATTTTATGACAATTTATAACTATAGGTTATAATTGTTTTAATGACATAAATGTCATAGTATATGTTATATAACTATAATATAACATTATATAAATATGTGGTGGATTTTGTAAATATTTAAGAAAACAAGGGTGCTGTTCGGAAATAATGGGAATTTTAGAATAAAAATTTATAATATGGTTTTCAATGTTATAAAGGTTATAACATTTATAATCTAAGAAATGTTCATTAAAAGAGAATGAATATATTATAAAGATTTACCATATATAAATGGTCCCATAATACACATATATAAATAAATATATGTTATGGAGTGGAAAATACAATATGGTTCAAATAACCATATAATATCATAATTAAAATGATATAGAATAAAACGAAAGAATTATAAACATTGGATAAGGAAATTCTAATGTTATGTTGTCCATGAAATAATAAGGAGTTATATACTTCAAAGTATTTTCAAATACGAATTATACAAACATTACACTTGGAAAAACTAACCTTAGGAAATAAATACTAAGGTGAGATGTATAATATATGATTAAGATTGTACATGCAATATAGTGACAAACGTGTATTAAATTACATGCGATAATAAACGTTTAAAGTTAAGTATATAATATACTCGACGTAATCACGCATGAAATATGACGTTTTTCCAAATCCCGAGTTAAACCGAAAACCCGACAAACGTTAATAGTTAACAACGGGGAATAAACCAGGATGGATTAGTAACGGTACGGGGTGCCGCAGTGTAATGTTCGTACGAGATGCTGATGCATAGTGTGATGCATATTTATAGATTGTAAGAGGCGTCTCGAGGATCACCAGAGAATTTAGCAGATTCATACTCCACGGTCTTATAATCCCGGTGCACGGTATGTTATTTATGTGGCTTGATTGTCTCTGAGGATTTCCTCAGTTCAGACATTGTGTGAAAATCTGAGTTTAGATTGAATGTCTGCTTGTGTGAATTAATATGCTTGAGTTGTGTATTAATGCTGCTTTATTATTATTACTGTTGAACGATAACAGTATAGTTTGTATATATGAACATATTATAAAACGAACTAGCGGCAATGATGCTATCTTGTATGTGTAATATAAGGAACGTAAGTAAAACGTGTAGCATTAGGATAATAAGATATATACATATATATATTATCCGAGACATATATACGGAGCATTGGCCTTCTTTGACGCCGCTCTCGTATCTAACACTGGATCCCGAGTCGACATACTCAGGATTAGACTAACGACCTTAGTCTGCTGTGTTAGGAAAAATAGTAGAACGACGCGATGGTATAGATATGGTTACCAAGAGGATGTGGCTCTTGCGGTGAACTGTGATCAATTAACGATACTAGGATACCGTGTGGGTATCCGTAAGTATCAAGGTAAATTTCCAACGGACTACAGATGGTTCGTAGGTCGGAGACTCTACCGCTGGAGTGGTTACTGCCGTGGGTGACCCGCCATAGGAGACACGTCGTTCTAACAAGATGTTGTCATTAGGCGTGACTGAACAATTACGAATGACTATATTAGCTCATACATTAGGCGAACATTATTTGGGCTTGCATGCCAAAGACGAGAATTTATACTTGTTTATAATTCTCGTTGTTTTGCCTTGTTGTTCATTGGTTATGCTTTGTGGTTATATGTTGTTTATTGGTGGATTTGTTGAAATGAGTCGTGGTACTCATATGTGTGTTGTAATTTGGATTAACTGAGTCGTTGTACTCATATGCGAGTTGTGAATTGGATCAATTGAGTCGTTGTACTTGTACCTGTGCTGTGAACTGGTTGAGTCGAGTCGCTGTACTTGTGTGTGTGTGGATCATTAGGGATTGTTTGGTCGAGTGAGTCACCGTACTTAATTATGAACTATCAAGTGTTTGTTGGAATGGAGTCTCTGTACTCATAAAGCGTTGTAACGCTTTCAGTGGTTTACTGCGATGCGATGTGTGAAGCCGGGGGCTTGTTTGCTATTTGAGTTTACTGCAATATATGTTATTGCTTTACAATTTTTATATTAAACTACTTGCATGAAAATGAATTGCATGCTCTCGACCAATTAACTGAGGGTCCGAGGGGGCATGACAGTCATGTAGTAACATACTCAGCAGGTGCTGATTCCATACCACAAACAAACATTTTGCAGGTATGCAGCTTCGGGTGTCGACAAAGAGCGGGACGCGCTGGGTAGTTTAGTTACAGTTGTTTAAATATGGACTGTTGCATTTTGATGCGAACTTAGAAACGTGTATAGGATTGGGATACTTAGAATGCTCCCTGTGAATGTATTTTATATTGGTTTGGGAAGGCTAGATCTATCTCTTGTTGTCACTACGAGAAATTGTTTTGTATTTATATATATATCAGTAAGCACGTTATTACTCGTATGGGCGAGTGAGAACGGTGACACCAGTAGTTCAATTGTTTAGATTACCGCTGCGATTACCATATTAAGTAAGACGATTAGGAGCCGATTAGAGTAGGGGTGTTACACTTGTGCACCCCATCCAATCTAATTGTAAGTATCATAGGCTCGTCATAAGTCCTATGACTAGATGTCAAGAGGTCTAGTTGCGGCTCGTCATAAGTCCTCGTACTTTCAATTGCATTATAGGCTCGTCTTAAGTCCTATAGCTAGATGTCAAGAGGTCTAGTTGAGGCTCGTCATAAGTCCTCGTGCACCCCATCCAATCTAATTGTTAGTATCATAGGCTCGTCATAAGTCCTATGACTAGATGTCAAGAGGTCTAGTTGAGGCTCGTCATAAGTCCTCGTACTTTCAATTGCATTATAGGCTCGTCATAAGTCCTATAGCTAGATGTCAAGAGGTCTAGTTGAGGCTCGTCATAAGTCCTCGTGCACCCAATCAACCTAATTGTTAGTATCATAGGCTCGTCATAAATCCTATGACTAGATGTCAAGAGGTCTAGTTGAGGCTCGTCATAAGTCCTCGTACTTTCAATTGCATTATAGGCTCGTCATAAGTCCTATGACTAGATGTCAAGAGGTCTAGTTGAGGCTCGTCATAAGTCCTCGTGCATCCCACTATCATCTAATTTTTACCGTTGCATTCACACAGTGCTCCATTGACAACTGTATCTCGTTGCACGCATAAAACCATAGTGAGAAGTTTTAGCGCCCCGTCAACCTTGATCCAATTCTGCAAGCCTTCTATTGCAGAATTGAATCAAGGGGAGCCATCTGTAGACACCAAAAATTCTCACCCATTTTTATTTTGAAACAAAAAAATACGAAAATAAGCGCTTCTAGAAACAAGGCGGTCGTCCCCGGTTTCAATCGAAGGGGATCCCTTTCTCCCGACATTTAAACTTCACATTCCTAGGGAAAAGGAGCACGAGCCTTTTATTGCAATCCATTTTAACCAACTTCATTTTGTACACTTATTTTGTAGCTTTTCTTTTAAAATATTTCACTGTTTTATTATTACCTTGTATTATTTCGTGTACTCGATCGGTTCATACTTTTATCATTATTTATTACTTCCTTTTGACTATCTCTGTTTTATCCTCACTATTTTTATTGTTATTTCGTGTGTCCTTTTTACTACTATCATCTTCCATTTATTTTAAATGTTTTATCTTCATTACGAGCATTAATTTTCATTATTTCATGTACATGTGCTATTCTTTTATCCATATCTCATTACGTTTTGAATTTATTTTCAATTGTATTCCATTCTTTCATGTCATTAGTTCAATCATCTCATCTTATTGTATATACTTTCTTTTGGATTCATCGCGTTTTTAGGAGAGTTATCCAGTTGAATTTAGAGCTCTTGTATTATTTCTCGCATGTGTATACTAAACCGGCCCATCATAATTGGTAAAGTACTCGCCATGCATTTCTTCTGGTCCCGAGTTCGATCCCTGGCAAGGAACGGATGGCGTTTTATTGTTTGTCTTTTGTCCTGGCTCGCAGCGGAGCTTTTGTTTCGCTATTCACAGTAATATACCGAATTCCACCGCGGCTCAGCCGGTAGAGTACAAGAGGAAAGAGGGCGGAGGTCTCGGGATCGAGACTCAACATAGGCGCTGTTTTAATTTTTCATAGTATGTCATTTTCGGACCTGATACAGCCTGCTCCAGTTTGGACCCATTTTCAGCCCAAATAACTCAAACAAGCCCAACTTCATAGCTAGCCCATAGAATAATCAGATTCCCCTTAAGGAAAAAACCCTAACTCCTCATTATAAAGAGGAGAACAGTAGCAGACTTGCAGACAACGTTTTGAAAGCCTGGAACATTCTCTTTTTCCCTGTCGATTTTGAAATCCCGATCAACCTTTTGCTCCCTTCGTCTGCTCTCTGGGTTTGCCCTTTCCCAGCACCAACTCCATTTCCATACGCCCAGAACTCGCCATCCCCCCCAACACCTTCATCTGCCCTATTCACCGCCACAAACACCACGCGACCCTCCATCCTTCACTTCGATCATCCTTAACTAAAGAAAATCGCCCGAAAAGAGAGAAGAATTCCGCCAAAATCCTTCGTTCCTTCAGTTTGATCGACAGAGTAAGTGGTCACTACCTTTCTTCTTCCTTCTCGAATCCGTAAGGCCCTGGGCTAGAACCTCGAACATTCATTTCGAGGATCTCTGGTCTCGAAAGGGTGAGAGATAACCATTCGTTTTCCTTCTCTTTTTCATTTCCATGTTTTCTGTTCTTTACGGTTTTTCTCTTCGATGGGGTTGCATGGTCCCGTTTCGGGTACCGATTCGAGGTTACAAGCCTCTATGGCTCCCTGTTTTGCATTTTCATTGGGGGCAATCATCTTCGTATGCCGCCTGGCATGGATTTCGAAGTTCACGGACATGGCGAGAGCATCCAGGCGCAAGCCTGGTCCCTAAGCTCCTTTTATTTCGTGTTCACCATCGCATCGTCCGGTAATGAACCCAGTGTGTTTTCTCGACTTGGTTTACGTTATTGTGGGTTTTGGTCTGTAACAATATCTAACCTAAGCTTTGCCCTTATCTTTTATCGTGCTATCACCTCGTATTCTCCTTCTGTTGATGTTGTTGTCATTCGATTATGAGGAAACCTTGGCATTCGGGTGAAACCACACTTCCTCCTTCTGTGACATCCAAACTGGTCCGTCTCCAGTTACGGGATTGGTTCTTTTGCTGTCATAACATTATTTGTGAACTGGTCCGCTTCCAGTTGTGTTCTTGTACACTTTGTTAGGATGCATGGCAGTTACAGGTTTGAGACCGTCCGTTCAAACTGTACATTCATTCTCTTTGCTTATCTGTTGCGGACTAATGCTTGGGCAGCCCCTGCTTTGTTTGAGGAATTTGCTGGAGGCTTGGTACACTCCTTTCGGTATAAAACTCTAACTTGTCATCTGTTGAAAAAACACCAGTGCAACATGGCCTGTTTCATGCCTGTTATTTGATGTTATATCCATCTTGAGGGTCTGCTCTACACTTATGGTAATGTTGGCTTGCCTGTTTATTGCTAATGATTATTCATGTAACACCCCATCCAAAGCCTATCGTGGTTATCGCAACCTGAACACTTAATCGAATACGTCGCAGCGGAAATAAACAACACCTGGACCTTGCCACGGTCTGATCGTTAGATCGTTAGAATATACCGGTTTAAATGCTTACAATACTTATCAAAAATACTTATCCATCTTAAACATCAACATTCGTAATACCACAACCAACCGAGTACTAGTATCTAAACATAATCCCAAACTTACATCAGTTTAATATAAACAGTCGGGTGCACAGGCGCAACCCGAACCCAAAATAAATGTCCCACACCCTAAGACTAACCGCTCCTACTCTCGTAGTGCGTCCTCATGGGCCTCTTACCTGCAAGTGTAAAAATAGCCCCCGAGGGGTCAGCACGAATGCTGGTACACCCTCTCATGGCCCCCAAGCTAACGGGGCTACGACGACTAATTGTCGATAGCATGGAAATTGATTACATACACAAGCATAATATGAAGTGCAATAACAATAACCACAGATGAACATATATAGTTCACAACAATGAACGACTCAAGCGTCCCTTAACAAGTGGGTTAGTAACCCCCTCCTTAGTCCTCATTTCCTTAATCTCATTTCCTTACCTTACCTTAATCTTAATCTCAATCTTAATCTTAATCTCAGTATACAAACCTTTCCTGGAAGGGATTGGTTGTAGCTTAATTCGAACCTGGGATTTAGGTGATCCCACCGCACCATCTTAATGCCACCTACTCTGGACGGGAGTCCAGCGTAGCTGAGCCGGCAACCGGCCCTAGGCTACAAGTCCGAAGACAAGTCCTTAAGCGGAGGGCGGATCTGATTCAGATACCGTCCCCCTTTTTCCTTAGCATGCATGACCGGAGATCGGTCCCGGGTTTCCTCACTCGAGTTCCAGTTAGTAGAAATCTTAATCACCATGTGCTAGCTAAGCCTTAACGGGCATTAACCAACAACCACCAAACTTAACTCTTATTCTTAACTCAGTAAGTACTAAACTTGGTTAGTAACAATCTCAAATCTCGCGGGTTAGTGTAAAGCAAAACACAACACAACGAGATAGAATATAACCGGTTGCATGCTTTATCTTATTTAAGTCATAGCAAGTAGACAGATAGCACACAAGCCGAGGGACACCTCGTTAGCAAGCAGGTCACAAGAAGGATTGTACCGTTCACCGTCGATCGTTGTTTGTTTAACCTTCTTCGGGGTCCCAATTCACAAACCTAAAACATTCATTCATTTTTAGGTCATTAGTTATTTGTACCTTTCTTAACTCACTTAGTCTCTAAAGATTCCCATTCAATGACCTCTCAAGTTTTGCCACTTAGCTTACAAACTTAACTTGAACATTAAAACTTATACTTAATCTTAACTTAATTCCTTAAGTTCTTAGGGTCCTAATCATTACCACCTACCAAAGGTATACCTCATTACCTATTACCATTCTTAGAATTCAAAATTTCTTTTTTTTTTTAAGTGATAAGGGTCGACCGACCCCGACCGACCCAACCCCTGGGTCGGTCCATTACAGAAACTCTTCCGTCTCTTGAAACCCATCCGACCGACCCAGAGCTAGACCGACCGACCCAAAACCTCTGGGTCGGTCCCTTACAGAACCCATTTTCCTACATTAAACCTTTGCCCGACCGACCCAAGGCTAAGCCGACCGACCCAAACCCCCTGGGTCGGTCCAGTCCAGAGGCATTCCGGCTGGCTTAACTTGGCCCGACCGACCCAAAACTGGGTCGGACCCTGGTCGGTCCTCTACAGACCTTCCTCTTAAATTGCCTCTTTCAATTCCAAACTCTTCCACAAGTGTTCTAATAGGTCCAACACCATTTGGCACCTTAAACCCACCTTATAACCTCCACCAAACTCATTAAAACAACTTCCAAAGATCTTCTCAAACATTTACTCAATTCTTACAAAGCTCCCAACACTTAGCACTTATTTTCTACATTTCTCACATGCATTCCTCCAAGAATTTCAATTAACCAAATGCTCCCTCCTTAAGAACTTGACCACACCATGTACACCACTTCCCAGCCTTATTGCATTTATCAAACTTCCTTAGATTCTATACTCTAGTTCTCACCTAAACCATTTCAAAGTTTCACACTCACTTACACCTAACTTACCCAAGTTTCCTAGCTTCTTTTATCAACATTTACCTAAGTCCTAAATACTCAAATGCACTCTCTTGATTTCTAAATCCTTCCTAGTAATGCCTAAGTCATTATAAGTCCTTAGAACACCTTATTCTCACCCTTTTTCACCAAGACAATCTCTAGAACATCCTACTAGTACCTCACTTAGTCATTAAATCCCTTAGAATGTCTTAAACACTTAAGCTCTCCTTTAAATTTTGCCATAGGTTCTCTAGTATATAATACCACCTAATACATGGTTTTTCTCCATCAAACAACCAACATCACCCAAATTCTCACCACAACACTTAACACCCAATTTACACCAAAACCACACCACATCATCATATAGTGCTTAAACTTAAAATGCTTGGCACTTAGGCCCTTAAATGACAATAATCTTAACCACTGAATTTCCACATATATATGCCTCCAACCTGCGAATACACTCAACAAGGCTCCCATTGAAATAAAATGCTTCTTGTACTTCACCTTGATATTCTTAAACTATCTCTTTTTCTCATTTGCTCCTTAGTCACAAGTTCACAAGTATAGTCATTGTTTCTCCTAGGTTTTATATAACCTTCCCAATATAAGCTCTACACTAACTCATCATATACCTACATCTCATTCCCTTAAACAACAAAACACCTTAAGGTAAGTAATTTACCTTGTTTTCTCACAAGCTTAAAAGCTTTTCTCCTTAGGTTTTTCTTTGTTCAATCTCGGTCACCAATGTGTGTCTCCTTGCCAATGTTCTAACCAATATCCAATGACTCCAATGAGTACTAGATAACACATTAACCTAAGGAACAAACCCTAGGTTAAAATATGTTTTAAGGTATTAATGTGATTGTTTTACCTTGGTTCTCAAGACAAACTTGGATATGAAGCAAGAAGGACCCTCCTCTTTCCTTTGAAGGTAGAAACAAGCTAGAACAAGGCATAAACATGGAGTCCCATGAGTATATATTTTCGGACATGTGAAGAAAATGGTGGAAACCTAGATTTTCTTACACTTTCTTTACCTTAAGAGAATGGAGATGCCAATGGAGTCTCCAAACTTGAATTTCCTCCTCTAATGGTGGTTTGACTTGGCACCGAAATGAAGCTCTTGAAGTTTTGAAAAGATAGAAAGGAGGAGCTTGAGCTAACTAAGAAGAATATGTATTTTGTTTTGGATTTGGAGCTAAAATGAGTGAGTGTGTGCAAGAGAAGGTGGAGCTAGCATGGAGAAGGGCTTCACGTTAATGAGAAGAAGAGAAAGAGAGCAAGAAACCGTGTGAAACAAGGGAGAATGAAGAAAGAAGTGAGGAGAGAGGTAAGCAAATGTGATATTTATCTTAAAAGGTGAATAGTGTTTTTACTTTATAACTTACTTGTTTTTGCTTTCTCTTTACTTAGCTAGATAAGTGTGATGAGTCACACTTAAAAAACCGGCCCCTTTTGTAAATGAGGGTAATTAAGTCTTTGTTGACCAAATGTCTCACTTATATAGACTTATGTTATAAACTAGCTTAATTAATTCACTATTCATCAAAACAAGGCACATTGTTGTGAAATTTTTGATTTCCCATTGATATAGACCTCCAAATGTGATACTATATAGTACACATATTAATTAAAGAGTAATGATGGACATTTAGCCATTCAAACTCATTTACAAGACAATTTTTCAAAAACGTGCTTTAAGACTCCTTAAAGCACATTTTGTGTTTTAACTTGTTTTCAAGCTTGGTTTTCTTTGGTAATTGATTTGAAATGACCATTAGGATATTACTAAGGTCTTAGAACAATATTTGGGCACTCTCCCAAGTCTCTCCAAGCTTAGAGCACGTTTTTGTTAAAACTGCTCTTTTGGGTTTCCTTATATTTTCTTTGATTAGAAATGTTTCTTAATGTTCTAAGGCATTATTTAGCCTCCTTATATCTTAGTTTATCATTTAAACGCCATATCTAAGTTTGGGGTTTTCAATTCCTTCAGTATCTAATGGCAACTTGGTATCTGTGACACCTTCTGTTTCCTTTAACAATTGGCTAACAGACCAGTGTATCAAAGGCAAAAATGATTCGGAGTTCATTTCGGTTGTTAAATCCACATCTCTCACTGTTAGCTTTTAATTCATTAAAAGCTAGGACTCTGCTACGTCTGTATGCGGTTGGTTTGGGATAATTCTCTGTGCTGTTTAGAAGTATGTTTATTAACCTCGCTGGAAATCTGAGTTAATTCGAACTGCTCAGCCTTTTTTTTACATAATTTGCTAGGTTCACAGACAACTCAACACTGTTTTAAGGACATTAGGCAAGAATGAATAAAAACTGATCCAATCGTTCTAGGTCTCTGTTTGTTCTTTGTTCAAGTGACCAATGGATTTTTCTGTACTCAAGTTTCAATTCATTTTGCTCATCGGCAATTTATGTACATGATTTGTTCGCAGCTTTTTGTGTGTTTATAGTTTTTCTGTTTTGATCCATGTTCCTGGCCTGCGCTTTATTTGTACATGTTCTACCCTTTATTTGTGCATGTTTATAGTTTTCTGTTTAAATCCTTGTACATATTAACCTACTTACTAAGCCCTAGTTATTAGACCTTTAGGCCCAAGCCTTTAGGATAGTGGGGTCCCCCTGGCCTGATAGACCATTGGCCTATCTCATGGTGGTGACACCTAACAATGATCCCTTTAGGATAGAGAGTGTTCCCCTGGCCTGATAGACCATTGGCCTATCTCATGGTGGTAACATTCTAAACCCTAAAATACACCTAATATGTATATATATGTAATTACATCTCACTTCCGTTTCAGACCTTCAGCCCTTTAATTCAAAATTCATTCACTAACTTTTCATCTTGTCACCCTCTATCCTCAAATTCAAAAATGTCTCTCATTTCCATAACCATTTTGTAAATACAAATTCCAACTTTTTTTTAGTAATAAACTCATTTCCAATCTGATTTTCTTCTTGTTTCTCAGACACAAAATCATCTCAAGCCCAAAATCTTCCCATCCAAACATAGCCCACTTCCAAACTCAGCCTATCCCAAATCGACCCAAAGTTCGGTTCGGCCCAAACCCAATCTCGGCCCAAATACCCACATTCAGCCCAAACCCAATCTCGGCCCAAATACCCACATTCGGCCCAAATACCCACATTCGGCCCAAACCCACACTCGGCCCAAACACCCAATCTCAGCCCAAATACCCACACTCGGCCCATTAGCCCAATCCGGCCCATTAGCCCACCAACCCAAACCAAGGCCACAAAATCAAGCAAGCCTAAGTCCACAAAATCAAGCAAGCATAAGTCCACAAAGCCTAAGTCCACAAAATCAAGCAAGCCTAAGTCCACAAAAATCAAGTTAAGTCCCCAAGATTCAAACCTTAAACCGAAGGTTGACCTTTGACCTGAAAATTGACCTTTGACCCAAACTTTGACCTGATCGAACCTTGACCAACCTCACTTTGACCCGGTCTAGCCTTGACCGAATGTTGACCTTGACCGAATGTTGACCTTGACCGAATGTTGACCTTGACCGAATGTTGAACTTGACCAGAAAACCCTGACCTTGACCAGAAAACCTTGACCTTGATCAGAAAACCTTGACCTTGACCGAATGTTGACCTTGACCAGAAAACCTTGAATTTGACCAGAAAACCTTGACCTGACCAAAAACCTTGACCCAATCATTGACCAAACCCGAACGATGACCCGGCTCATCTTCCAATACAAGTCAAACCAAATCAATTCCAACACATTTTTCAAACCCGATTCCTTTCAATTCACTTTCAACTTGTAAATTCCTTTCAAATCCAAAAACCAAAAAGAATCTCAAACCATCATTTTACCAAGTTTTCAAAGAAACAATTTTGTGGAATTTTAAAGGAAAAAGTCTTCTCACATCACAGAAACTCTTCTCCATTGCAGAAAGTTCTTCTCGCATATACAGAAAGTTTTCTCCTAACATTTCTCAAAAATCAGTGTTTCTTTACCGAGAATTCCGAACGACTTCAAAAGTTTTCCAACTCAGTTTTTAACTCAAATAAACTGCTTTTAGAGAGCAAGTAATGTCTAACCCCTTCAAAACATTTCCTCCATGGTTCAAACATCACTTGTCTTCCTTCCCAAAATAAAAATCCAAGGCAGGGCACTAGGGTCATAACCTCCCTTGTCGCAGTCTGGATCTCTTTAGGCGGGGCATTAGGGTGACAAACCTCCCCTAATTACAGCCTAGATTTTTACAAGGCGGGGTGCTAGGGAAGTAACGACCTTCCTAGTTGCAGCCAGGATTTTAGAATTGTCTAACTCCCTTCCGCTCGATATCAATGTTTTCGGTTTTTAATGTTTTAAAACCCGGGAGTTAGAGACGTTATTAGGGATCGACCGAGAACATTTCATTCATGGTGTTTCTCTCTGAATCCTATTTTTCGACATAAATTCATTGCCCCATCTTTCGAGCCTTGGCACTTACCATTAATTAAGTGTTGTGTTCGAGGGGGTACATAGGGTAATCCCTCGGGATTATCCGCCCTTTTTTACAACAAAATAATTTTTCGGTTTTAAAAACTTTAAGAGAGACTATTCAGAGTAAACCAATCCAACCCTTCCATTAGAGCTTTAAGACCCATAAACACTTCTCAATCCTCCCCTGATTTAACTCCAAGTCGTCTAGGGCCTCCACTTCCCGAATACTCCCGCACAACCTTAGTCATTTGAAACCCGAAACATCTTCGAAATCCGAACACCGTATACCGAATAGCCTCTCCCATACTCAATCGCCTGAAAACCTGAATTCCTCTTCAATACCCTCAACTTCTTAAAACATCTCAAGTTTGACCACTCCAAGATTCTAACTTCAAAACCAGGAAAACCCTTCAGAGTAACCTGAACACCCTTCAAAACGACTCGAATGCACTTCAATTTCATAAAATGTCCTGAAAAAAACTCCTCAAATCAACCAAATGACCCGAATACCCCTTAACCTCACAAAATGACTAGAACACCTCCCCAAACACTCCAACAAACTTCTTCAAGACCAGCCTATTTTTCAAAGCTCCTCAGAATCATCTACTCCTCAGTCCCACTCAATCCTATCCATTGGCTCCAATTGAATCTCTCTAATAAGGTTTTGAAAGAAGTCAATCCCGACAATTGGAGACCGAGATTTCCTCGGGCACCAATCCAAAGTTGTGGTTGTTGCCACTTCTAAGTGGTGTAACCCAGTGCGAACCCATACAAAATCTCTAGTATGACCGGATAAGCCCCATCCATAGGCAATAAATTCAGAGTCAACCAACGGTTCTTAGAACCCTCCTCTCTTCCTTCCTAGTTCCTTAGGTCAAACTAGGTGGCGACTCTAGTCAATTCCACCTTATAGAGGCATAAGTCCGCGTGGAGCCCATCGAGAGCGGGTGTAGTGCACACTTGCACTCCCCCTTATGCTTTCTGGGAAAGACGGACGATTAAGTAGGTATTTGAGGACTGCCGAATAACGGGTTTTTCCCTCCACAGAATGGTAGATTCTAGGATCTAGGATTTTTAGTCATACCATATTTAGATAGACCCCACCTCATACCGAAAAATCACCCTCCACACCTGCTTCTCTAGAATGGCAATGCGTCAGGATGTCTCTAGCTTCATTTTCAGATACACAACGACGAATCATACCGTCTGCACAGACCTTGAACAAAAACGGGTCGTCCCACAGGTAATGCTTGACCGTGGAGAAGAACTTCTTCTTCTGCTGATATGACAACTCTGGAGGAACGATGCCCTGGCTAGGTAGTTTGCAATATCAGCATACCAAGGTTCCATGGAATGACCGATCATGTAGACATACTCATCAGGGAAATACTCATTAATCGGCCTGCCATCATCTGGGACTTCCATACAAGATAAGTGATCCGCCACTCCGTTTTGCGCTCCAAGTTTGTCTCTAATCTCAATGTCAAATTCCTGCAAAAGCAAAATCCATCTGATCAAACGAGGTTTAGCATCAACCTTCCCAAAGAGATACCTGAGAGCGGAATGGTCGGTGTGCACGATGACTTTGCTGCCAATGATGTACGGTCGAAACTTATCACAAGCAAAGACAATCGCCAACAGCTCCTTCTCCGTTGTGGCGTAGTTCTTCTGCGCCTCATTCATAGTCTTACTAGCGTAGTAGACTATCCTCAATACCTTGTCATGCCTCTGACACAAAGCTGCTCCCAATGCGTAGTCACTGGCATCACACATAGTCTCAAAAGCAGCGACCAATCAGGAGCAACAATAATAGGTGCAGAAACCAATTTAGCTTTAAGCAAATTAAACGCATCTAAGCACTCTTTTGTAAACTCAAATTTAGCATCCTTAAGTAATAAATCACAAAGAGGCTTAGAGATCCTAGAAAAATCCTTAACAAAACGCCTATAAAAACCTGCGTGACCGAGAAAACTCCGGACATCCTTTACTGATGATGGTGGTGGCAGTTGCTCTATTACTTCAACCTTTGCTTTGTCAACCTCAATCCCTTTCTTAGAAATCTTATGTCCGAGCACGATGCCTTCCTGCACCATGAAGTGACACTTCTCCCAATTGAGCACCAAGTTAGTTTCCCTGCATCTAGCTAAGATTAAATCCAAGTCTCTCAAACATGCATCAAAAGTCGGTCCAAAAACAGAAAAATCATCCATAAAGACTTCGATGCACTTTTCAATAAAATCAGCAAAGATAGCAGTCATGCATCGTTGAAAAGTGTCTGCTGCATTACATAAACCAAAAGGCATGCGTCGATAAGCGTAAGTACCGTATGAACATGTAAAGTGGTTTTCTCTTGGTCTTCCTTAGCAATTGGAATTTGAAAATAACCGGAGTAACCATCTAAGAAACATTAATATTCTTGTCCTGCAAGCCTTTCTAGAATTTTGTCAATAAAGGGAAGGGGAAGTGGTCTTTCCTAGTGGCGGCATTCAATTTCCTATAATCAATACAAACTCTATGCCCAGTAATAGTTCGCTGAGGAACTAATTCACCTTTATCATTAGGAACCACAGTTAAACCTCCTTTCTTAGGTACTACCTGAGTAGGACTTACCCATTCGCTGTCAGAGATTGGATAGATTATACCTGCATCCAATAGCTTGATTACCTCCTTCTTAACTACCTCTTTCATGTGCAGGTTCAGTCTCCGCTGGGGCTGTCTCAATGGCTTGTTGTCCTCCTCAAGATAAATGCGGTGGGTGTAGAATGTAGGAGCAATGCCTTTGATATCAGCAATGGACCATCCTAGCGCCTCTTTGTTCCTCCTCAAAATCTGCAACAAAGCTTCCTCCTGTTCATCAGTTAAAGCATTAGAAATAATAACAGGTAAATCAGTAGGAGGAACTAAGAAAGCATATTAAGGTGACAAGGAAGGGGTTTAAGTTCAAGAGAAGTGGTGATTCCACAGAAGGAGCTAGCGTCTTTGGAACGTGGTCCAGCGGTTCCTCCTCGATTCTGTGGTTCTTCCTATATGGTCTCCCAGCAGAAAGCTGAAATGCTGTAGCAGAAACCTCAGAGTCATCATGAGTGGTTTCTATGGAATCTACCAAGCACTTCTCTAATGCATCTAGCTCCGTGGGGCTGTAAGAATAGTCCTGCATCAAGGTGTCAATACAATCTAAACTAAAGCAAGCATGAACATCAGAAGGGTGAGTAGTAGCCTTGGTCATATCAAATACAAGCTGCTCATCATGCAACCACAATATAATCTTCCCTCTTCAACATCAATGAGAGTCCTTGCTGTACGCATGAATGGTCGACCTAAAATAAGCGGTACTACCTTGTCTTCCTCCATGTCTAGAATAACAAAATCAGCAGGGAAAGCAAAAGTACCAACCGAAACAATTAAATCTCTAACCACCCCTCTAGGTAGGATAATTGACCTATCAGCTAATTGCAAAGTAATTCATGTAGGTTCACATTCTCCTAAACCAAGCTTCAAATACATAGATAAAGGCATTAAATTAATACTTGCACCTAAGTCACATAAACCCTTACCACAATTCACATTACCTATCGCGCAAGGTATGACCGGAGTACCTGGATCATCAAGCTTAGGTGGAAGCTTCTTTGAAAGTACAGCTGAAACACTCTCGGTAAGCTGCACAGTATCCTTCTCCACTAAAGACCGCCTATTGGACAGGATGTCCTTCATGAACTTCGCATATATTGGCATCTGCTTCAAAGCTTCAGAAAAAGGAATGTTAATGGTTAGTTTCTTAAAAATACTCAAAAACTTACCAAACTGCTCATCCAGGTCTCTCTTCTTCAACTGGTTTGGAAAAGGAACTGGCGCTTCAGCAACTGCGCGTCGTGGAGGTGTGGAAATCTTAGGAGTCTTGCTAATCACCACCTCCTCTTCAGCTGGTTCCTCCTGAGAACCTGCTGGTGCAGTTTCTTCATGCTGCTCAACATTAGGAAAAGGAGCCTCAACTTCAAGGACCACCGGGTCAAGCTGTGTACCACTCCTTAATGTGATTGCCTTGACATTTTCTCTCGGATTCTACTCTGACTGACTAGGCAAAGAACCCAAAGGACGCTGAGCTAGCTGCTGAGATATCTGAGACAACTGAGTCTCGATGTTTCTATTGAATGTCCTTTGATCATTATTGAAAGTCCTTTGCTCCTGATTGAAAGCGTCCAGCTCAATAAATTTCTTGGTGCTAACTGTGATGAAATCATTCATTCTGGCCAGAACTTCATCCATACTAGAAGACGATCCAGCACCCGAATTCTGTGCTTGTGATTCTGTAGTGGCTGCTTCTTATAAGATGAATTGTACTGCTGTTGGGGTCTCTGATTGTAATTGTTGTTACCGCTAGCTTGGTAACGATTCTGCTGCTGAGCGTGGTAACCCGGATTGCCTTGATTCCCAAAATAATTACCCGGTCTATTACCAACATTATTCGTTGCCTCTTCTTGTGGTGGAGCACACTGGCACATGTTAGAAGCCCTACCACAATATTCGCAAGGTGGAAAAACTTCAGGAGCAGCTGCTGCATTTGACTGCGGATTCATAACTGCACACATAGGCTCAAACTGCTTCGACATTGCTTCTATCTTGGCAGCCAGAAAAGTATTTGAAACCACTTCATAAACTCCAGCAGGTTTCTTCGGTGCAGCTTCTCCGGCTCTCGTACCTCCCCACTGATTAGCTGTTGTAGTAGTAGTTTCTAACAGCTCTTTAATTCGTGTAATGGGCAGCTCCATCAAACTTCCTCCAGCACATGTATCGACCAACAACCGGCTAGAAGGGTCCAAATCTTTGTAAAAGACTGCAGCACAACCTCTTCTCCCAAACCGTGATGCGGTACTTTCCTTACTATCCCTTTAAACCGCTCCCAAGCTTCAGACAAGGTCTCACCGGCAAACTGCTTGAAGTTGGTAATCTCTCAACTCATGGTTAGCATCCGAGAGGGTGGAAAATACTTCACCAGAAATGCATTAGCCAACTCTTCCCAAGTAGTAATGCTGTCAGGCGCCAGCGAGTTCAACCACTCAGCCGCTCTATCCCTCAGGGAGAAGGGGAACAGAGTGAGCCGAGCAACCTCCTGTGAAGCTGGTGTCGAACACGCTCCTACCAATCTCAGGAACGTAGTGAGGTGGACATTCGGGTCTTCTGTAACCATCCCGTTGAACTGAGGCGCGTTCATTACCATGGTCACGTAGTGGGTCTTGAACTGCCACTGCACTCCTGCTGGCAATGCAGGAATCACTATCGGCGACACCAACCCTTCAACACTTGGACGGGGTGTAGTCCCTCATGCCTCTCGTTGTTTGCCATGTTAACTGCTGGTTGAACTTCCGGACCCTCTTCAACAACAGGTGGTTCAAGCACCCTCTCCTCAACTGGTGTATCCAGATTCAAATCCCTGCGAAGCTGTCTTGCGAATCTCTCGATCTCGAGATTGAGCTTGAACTCTGGTTCTCCTGCAGAGCGGGTTTTAACCATAAACCGAGAGTTAGTAAACTGAAGCTATAATAGGGCAAATAAAAGAACAGTAGCAATTAAATTAAAACAACCAAAAATCAGAGAAAGATAACAAGAAATTAACACACACAAAATGCAAATAAAAATCCTAATTACTAAGCACAAAAAATTAAGAAATAGAAAATAAAATCTGGAAGATAAAAAGAGAATCTAAAACAAAATCAGCCTAGAGCTAAAAAAAACAGAATAGAAATAGATTAACCAACAGAGTAAAGCGGAAAAAAAAACAGAATTAAACAAATAACAATCTAATTGAACCACGTTAACAGAACCGACTAAGAAAGAAAAGAAAAACAGAAAAGTAAAATTCTAAAATAGAATCCAAACGTACAGGAAAAAACTATCAGACTAAACTAACCTACTGACGACACTAAAGAAATTAAAGAAAACGAAAATAAAACACAGTAAATCCGAACAGAATAAAAGAAAGTAATAAAAGAACAAAATAAACAAGATAAAGACTAAACTAAATAACCGTGCCTCCCCGGCAACGGCGCCAAAATCTTGTTGGGGTAAAACCTAACGGCAAGTGTACCGGTCAATTCTTGCAAGTTTTAATAGAGAGTATTCCCTAAGTATCGAACCAGAGGAGGCAATGTCTAGTTTAAATCTTTATTAAACGAAAAGGATAAAAAGACTAACTAACAAATTAAAACAGGAAATTGGGGGGTTTGATTTGATGACAATTAAAAGCTGTAAACAGAATGTAAAACAGTAAAAAGCAAGAAAATAATTGTTGTGAAACTGATTGGAAAGGGATCCCGGTTTACTACTACTCCCCTAAATCTTGTAATTCCTATCCCTAAGTGATTTCCAAGACAATTCTGAGTAAAACCCTAGAACAAAGATAATTCACCTCCGGTCTCCCGCTTAGCAAATTCTAGTTAGCAAAGACTGAATTCTAACTCTCGTTACGAAAACATTGTTTACTAACCGCCTTAAGAACAATCTAGATTATCGGTCAATTAGCGATTTAGAGGAATTACCGTCTCTAAACTAACCGGTTATTTTCCTGAATTCAATTGAAAGTCGCAGTCGTCACATATAAGCTAACAAAATACTAATCTTTATAATTGGCAGCCATTATAATGATTAAAGAAATAAGCAAGGAAAATAACTTTACTCAATAGAATTGCATTAAATCACAAAGGAACAGGAATAGTCAATTTACGGATACATAGCAAACCGGAATCTAAAAGAACTACTCAGCCATTGACATGTTTACAATAAGCAAAACTATACTGAGTAGTAATAAAGAACAAGAAGAAACTCTGTTGAGACTTCTAGAGAAGTCTCCGTGATGAACTGCTTCCACTGCTCTGCTCCAAACTCCCAACCAGAATCAATCTCAAACTAAGCTAATCACTCAGTGTTGTATCGTGACAGTTTGTGGTCTATCCAAGCATATCTCTCACGTTGGCAAGACTCTCCTTTTATAAGCATGAGAATTCTATCTTTAATCTAACCTAAATAAGTGACCGCTAAAAGATATAATAACAAATGACTAAAGATAGAACAACTAATCCGTTATTTCCATAGCAAAACTGGCGCTCCGCTTATATTGGTTCGGGTTTGCAAACAAGTACGCAAACCCGGACCACCACTAAAACTCGGCAGTAAGCTCTCGCTTGAAGACGGTCCGGGTTTGCAAACAAGTACGCAAACCCAGACCACCACTAAAGCTAGGCAGAGAGTTCTTCGATGAGATGGTCCGGGTTTACAAAGTAGGATACAAACCCGGACCCTCATAAAAACACGGCAGTAGTTGGTAAAAATCAGCCTTTGACTCTGGTTTGACTTCCACTTGTTGCCTCAACCTCTAAAATCTTCATTTAAGCATTTTGTTGAGCAGTTTATCCTGAAAACATATCAAATCGATCATTGGAGACAAATATAATAATAAAGTGTAAATGAAGCATTAAAGAAGGAATATAAAGTCATAATGTAGACAATTAAGCATGAATTAGCCTAGTAAACTTAGACAAATTCCTGACTTATCAGGAAACGTGTGTCACGATCGAAGACGATCGTCTTCGGTACCCCATGGTACCGGATGTGCTCTGTGGTGAACACCTCAGCCAGCTTGGGCACCTTCCATGTGTCCTTGATAGGTATAAACCTGGCTGTCTTGGTCAACCTATCGACTATCACCCAAACAGAATTCAGTCCACCTCTAGCTGGAGGGAGACCGACCACAAAGTCCATGCTGATGTCGTCAAACTTCCAGCACGGTACTGGTAATGACTGAATCTGGCCTCCTGGTCGATGATGCTCAAACTTCACCTTCTGACAGGTGAGGCATCGGGAGACGAAATCTGCTACATCCTTCTTCATCCGCTCCACCAGAATAACTGCTTCAAATCTTTATACATCTTGGTGGCTCCAGGGTGTACTGAAAACGTAGAGGAATGAGCTTCAGAGAGAATCCTAGTGTCTGAGGTTAGGTCTAGGACGGGCTCATCCTCCAATTCTTGTGCTGCCTTAACTGCAGCTCCAATGTTGGTCTGCAATTCTCCCGGGATTGGTGGCACCTCCACCTCTTCATAGCTTTTGTGGTGTGGTTCCACTTCTTACCTAGGCACATGATCTTCACCTTCATGGTCGACCCGTTCTTGAAGGTAGGGGTGTAAAAGTTTCCTCCTTTCACACCTAACTCTCTAATCTTGAGGATTAATGCATATTGAACTGCAGGGGTCAGGTACTCTCGTAGTATTTATTTTCCGATGTTCTGTTCGGAGATTTCTTGGGTTGGCTGGCTACTATAGACGCTTTGTGAAGGACATCTCCAGGCTAGCCAAGCCCTTGACCTCTCTAATGAAGAAGGACAACCCGTTTGTATGGACAGAGGCTTGTGAGGTCTCCTTTCAGGCGCTGAAGGACGCCTTAACCACAGCTCCAGTGTTAGTAATCCCTGAAGGGAACGAGGGATACGAGGTGTATTGTGATGCTTCAGGTAGAGGGATCGGTGGGGTGCTGATGCAGAATGGCAGAGTGGTAGCATATGCTTCTCGATAGCTGAAGAAGCACGAAGAAAATTACCCTACACACGACCTTGAGCTCCTCGCCATAGTCTTCGCCTTGAAGATCTGGCGACATTACTTGTATGGAGCCACAGTCCGGATTATGACAGACCATAAGAGTCTGAAATACATTTGGACCCAGAAGGAGCTGAAACTGAGACAGTGACGATGGGTCGAGCTACTGGCTGATTATGACATCAACCTTCAGTATACTAAAGGTAAAGGGAATGTAGTGGCAGACGCTCAGAGCAGGAGAGCATATTCACTCCTAGCCTTGATAGAGACGACCATGATAGCTGAGGAGATATACGCAGCCCAGGACAGTGATGTATACCTACAGGACATCAGGCAGAAGTTAGCAGACGGTCTGACCGATGGTCTGAGTATGACAATGAGCTAGACAGCGAGGGACACCTTTGAGTTAGAGGCAGACTCTGCGTTCCTCAGGATGCGACATAACTTCAGACCAGGATTCTCTCTGAAGCTCATTCCTCTACGTTATCAGTACACCCTGGAGCCACCAAGATGTATAAAGATTTGAAGCAGTTATTCTGGTGGAGCGGGATAGAGAGGGATGTGTAGCAGATTTCATCTCCCGATGCATCACCTGTCAGAAGGGGAAGTTTGAGCATCGTTGACCAGGAGGCCAGATTCAGTCATTACCAGTACCGTGCTGGAAGTTTAACGACATCAACATGGACTTTGTGGTCGGTCTCCTCCAGCTAGAGGTGGACTGAATTCTATTGGGTGATAGTCGATAGGTTGACCAAGACAGCCAGGGTTATACCTATCAAGGACGCATGGAAGGTGCCCAAGCTGGCTGAGGTGTTCACCATAGAGCACATCCGGTACCATGGGGTACCGAAGACGATCGGCTCCGATCGTGACAACGTTTCCACAACAGATTTTGGCGTCAGGAGCAGGAGGCGTTTGGTACTCAGCTACGCCTTAGCACAACATTTCACCCTCAGACTAATGGGCAGACTGAGAGGACGATCCAGACGCTGGAGGATATGCCGCGAGCAGCGCTCTAGACTATCCGGGGAGTGGGGTAGAGCGTCTACACCTGGTGGAGTTCTCCTACAATAACTCCTACCACTCGTCTATCGGCATGGCACCGTTCCATGCTCTGTATGGCAGGCTGTGCCGGACTCCCTTATCATGGAATGACCCTACTGAGGCGTGTTGATTGGGCCCGAGTACATTCAGACACTACAGGATGACGTCAGAGTTATTCAGCAGCACATGAGGGCAGCGCAGTCTAGACATAACTCTTATGGGGATCAGCGCACCAGAGAGTCCGAGTTTCAGTTGGGTGACATGGTTTTCTTACGAGGTCTCCGATGAAGGGTATCTTCAGATTTGGGATGAGGGGGGAAACTAAGCCCTAAGTAGGCGCCCGTATAGGATTACAGAGCGAGTGGGCCCACTGCTTACAGACTAGCTAGATCTACCAGCGGAGTTGGGGAAGGTACACGTGTTCATGTCTCTCAGGGAAGAAGAAGTATAGATGCCTTCTCACGTACCAGCCAGAGAGATTGGAGATTGAGCCTACACTAAGGTATGAGGAGACTCATATTCGGATCTTGGACCGAAGGTCGCGAGAAACAAGAGGCAGATCCGTCAAAATAGTGAAAGTCTTGGGAGCATCATCGGGTTAGAGGAACGACTTGGGAAACTGAGGACTCCATGAGAGTGAAGTACGCACATCTATTCGCATGATGTTTTCCTATCCTTCTGTGGTTCACGTTAGTAACGGTACGAGGGCGTACCTTAGCTCTTTCAAGGGGGATATACTGGCATACTCATTCTTCGTTACCTCATCTAGATTATGCCCTGTTGCGTTATTAGTAGAGTGAGAGGGGTATGTATGTACTTAGTTTTACGTTATGACACAGTAGTATGTGACTTTTAATTTTCATCATGAAATATCTTGGTATATTTTGATTCAGTTTGATTCTAAGTAATCTCGAGTGGAATGTTGAAATGGAAATGGATGGTAATTAAGGATTGGATTGGTAAGGAATTTCGTTGGAAATTATTATTGTCTCTAGTTGATTTTTAAACTTCGAGGCGAAGTTTCTTTTTAGGGGGATATACTGAAATACCCCTAAATTAATTTAAATTAATTTAGGGGATTTATTTTATTAAACCATAAATAATACTATTAATTATTAAATTATTGTATGGAATTATGAATAATAAATTATTATATTACAATATGGAATTATGAAAATTAAATTAGGGGATTCCTTCTATTTAACCCTAAAGAATACTATTAAATATTAGATTACTATATATTATTATATAGTATTATGAATTTAATAATAAGATTTATAAGTCAATAAATCTTGGAAAAATTTCTAAACACTCCAAGTGCATTATAAAGATTTTAGAAATAGTTGGAACATTAATTTGAATCATAAAAGTCAATATAAAGTCATGGAAACCATAAAGCTTCTTAAGTCTTGCTAGGGTTGACTTTTTGAGAATTGTCAAACTAGCCCATGAAACCTATGCCAATAAAAAGTTTATGGAAAACCAAGAAGATTGATAAAAAGAATGTCAAAAATGGATCATCCTAGCCAAAGTTATGATAAAATGAAGTTTAGAGCCAAAATTTTGAAAACAAATGCTGATGTGGCATGGTTGCTGACTCACCAGCGTGCCTCAGGAAGCATGCCACGTCAACCTTGCCGGATTCCCCAGAAATTCGGCTAAGTACTCTCAGCTTTCACCTGATCATTGCCCTAACTTGCGACTTCAATATCTCCGCCGTCCCTTGGTATTTTTAAGTGCCATCTTCTTCATTCTCTTCTCCTTAAACTCCTATTTTCAACCATAGCTCACACTTAACCTAACTCTTTCTACATCTGCCGGAAAATTGATTCCAAGTTGCCTCCCTGCAAAGCCGTAACCCAGATTTCCAGAAAACGTGATCGGTAATGTAATTTCGTCTCATCATAACTCTTTCGTCTCTCATCCAAAATTTGAGTTCTTTAGCTTGTTGTGTAGATCTCTAATCGCTCTACATATCTTATGTTACAGCCAAGGCTAATTCCCAGCGGTGTGCAAGAACGAAGCATCTAAAGTTTCTGTTTTGTCGCACATAAAATCATACAGAAACCGCAGGTATAAACTCATAACTTCCAGTTTATATTTCTTTCTGTATATCGCGAATTAGAGTAAGATGTTGTTATCAATCCGTAGATCTACATCTCTTATTTCGATTAAGCCCACACACATAGTCTGACTCGATCTATACTGAATTTATAGAGCTTCAAAGTCAGCTACCCGAACAGCATGGAAGTTCGAATTTTTCCAGAAAACCGGATTGGATTCTCCTCGTTAACGTAATTCCGGTGAGTTTCCGATCAAATTGTTCCGATGTTATTGTTCGCATGTTCATTACCGGTCAAACCCATATATTAATTTCGTCTATTAAACGCTATATTAAGGGAATTTGTCAAATCAAGATTCAAA
The DNA here is from genome assembly GCA_023374045.1 of Limonium bicolor. Taxonomy (NCBI): domain Eukaryota; kingdom Viridiplantae; phylum Streptophyta; class Magnoliopsida; order Caryophyllales; family Plumbaginaceae; genus Limonium; species Limonium bicolor. Next base: position 62,804,357 of record CM041783.1, read on the forward strand.
CTAAACTAAAAACCCTAACTTCGAACCCAGAATCATTTTTTTGATTTCGTGCACCATAGGTCGTAAAATTGGTACAGATGGAATCGTGGTTTAATTTCGAAACGAATGGAGGAAGAATCAACGAATTTGACTTTGTAGATTGTGAGAAATCGGTGAATTAGTTTCTCTGATGAACTTGGCGTTTCAGGGCCGTCTGATCGTAGTTAGATGGGATGGACGGCCGAGATTAAGATGTGGATAATTATATTTATATTAAGTTATATAAATTCCAGAATAAAACCCTAACTTGTTAGATTTATTTAATGACCTTCCCGAATGTATTGTGACACGAAATTTTAACCATAGATTCTTTATAAAATGCAGTTTATTATGATGTAAATTAATATCGGTTTCGAGGTTTTAAACGTAAGTTATAATTTTTGTAAGTTTTGAGTATTATGAAATTATTTAGATAATTTAATATATTTTTATGAAATAAAAATTTTATAATATGTCTAAAATATCCTAGTTACTATATAGTAAATTTAGGAATTTTTATACAAGAGGAAATAGGTCTAAAAATTGTAATTCTGAATTTTTCCTAAGATATATTATAATATATGGTTTTTAATGTAACCAAAAATTAAAGTATAGTTGATTAAAGAACCTTATATGTTGGGGAAAATATAATAAGACTAAACTAACACTTAATACAGAGTGCTAATGAATATTTTTGGTTGTAAACTTTAAAGTGAAGTAAAAAAAAATTATATATATACACATATATATAAAAGAAATAAAATAGTAACTTAGGTTAAAACAAGGAGTTAAATTAATCAACACTTATATTAATTAGATACTATAGAAGCTAATATTCTAAAATAGAACTTAAAAATACTTTATAAAACATACATGGAATGCAGATATATGTAGAAGTTAATAGAAATAGTTTAAATACAATAAGCTACATAAAGGATGACTTAAATAAATTCTAATACATGGACATGCATATATATATTAAATAAATAAAGGAAAATACATACCTCTTGGAAAATGTAATAAGAGGGGGAATATTCGAGTAAACCTAGTTCATACGCAACAATTAAAACATTAAATGTTAATGTGACATATAGGTGGACTATTAGGACAAATATAGATCCTAAACCTTAATCATGTATTAAAGTAAAATTTGTCCACTATAACTTAAGAGCTTAATTATGTTAATCCTATGACTAAGAGTGGGTGATTAGAATAAAATTAAATGTACCCTCGAGACATACGAATTCAATGGCGTAAATGGTCAAGTCAAATCTAGAATTAAATCGAGGTTGCACGTCCAAAACCTCACAAGCTCTTTTTAGGAAGTTTCATCAACTAACGAAAAGGTAACGCGGGCTTGGGCTATCCTACTGGGCCTAAGTCCATGAACTCCAAAAGCCCACTTAAACAATTCAACGAGAGTTTAGGGCCACACTCGGGATAAGTCCTAAATCATTCCAGATTAAATGAAATGGGCCTAACAAAAGATTTAATTAACAAAATCTAGCCCAAATCTTTGTGAGAGAATAATGGTAAACCTGGAACTATAAATCAGTAAGAATAGAAGATGTTTAGTTTATAAGTCCCTTAACTAATCAACACTTGGAACACCTTAATTATAGGTTATTATTGGGGGATCACTCATCCGAGTTAGTTAATGCTTCTTCACATACCAGTACGATTTCTCGTACTCCGATACTTTTACAAACCGACTATAGGACGTTTTCGAAAAACGCTAACTAAGTTTAAAGGAATTTCGAAAGGAAACTGTTGGTGTGGCTAACTTAGCTTGATGTGACTAACTGAGCCTTGAATGTGAAACTTACATGGTTATTGGTTCCTTTATTGGTTGTTTCATTAGACATTAACTGCCTAGGGTTTACGCTTCTGCAATCTGTAGGACAGAGTGTTTTGGTATTGCTCTGGTGCAGTTAATGATCAAGTGGGAATATGGAAAAGGTCAATCTTGGTAAATTCTTCCTTTGACTCTGGATATCGTTTCATCCATGAGCTGAGTCTTTTGTTGTTATGTGCGCGCGTCTTCACCGGTAACAGCAGGGGGCTGTATATCCCTCGTCCACAAGGACATTTGTATCTCACAGCAGGGGGCTGTGTATCCCTCATCCACAAGGACATTTATATCTGACAGCAGGGGGCTGTATATCCCTCGTCCATATAGACATTTATATCTGGCGGTGGGGGCCATCTCTCCCAGTTGGTGTTATTCCACTCTTGAGTCGTTGGTTCTTGGATCTATCTTTTCATTCCTAGTCCTTGTGACTATTTGAGTCTTTCTACTCCTGATTTGAACTGAATCTAACATAAGCAATGGATGTTCACTAACTCATGGTGTGACTTTTGATTGACTAACTTTACCTTTCTGTTATTTAGCTCTAACCTTATCCTGTTATCTTTGACTTGGTGATTTTAAAGTGTCTTGTTCCTCTGTTTTGTTTTATGACGTTTATCTTCAAGTTGTTGTTTATTTAAGAGTTATGTTTAAAGGTTTATTTTGGAGAATCGTACCAATTCCATTCCAGGGAATTGACTCACCCCTCTCGGGGTGGCCTGCTTGGTTTCATCTTGCAGGTACGAGTAGTTATACAGGTGGCACGAAGAGAATGAGTGATTGGGATGGGATTAGGTTTTGTGGAGAGTTAATGTATTTTATTACTATTATGTTTGTTGTAAAAATATGTGACTACTTCTTCAACTTAGGCAGTGTACCTATCGTTTTGCGGAATAGTGGATATGTGGGTTGTCGTACTCTTGGGGACCTCGCTGTGGATAACTGATAGTGTAATAAATTGACTGAGAATTCTATTTAACAAATTTTATCATTTTTGGAGAGAGTGATTAACAGCTAACTCATAAGACAATAATAAAAATAATTAATCAAAACAGAAAAGAAATAGAAATTGTAAATCTTTTTGTTTTTAAGAAGCATCCCGGGTTGTTCTGCTCACATATTTTATTTAATTATATTAATATAACTTTCCCACTTTAGCAATAAACTCAAGAATCTTAATTGGTTTATTGACCGTTCCCTATCAAATAAACCCTGATTAATTTAAACAACAAGCGCAATCCTTGTTCAAGTTATTAATAAATTAATCGCATTATTAACAATTCCTATTGGAGACAGATTAACCTATAGGCGAACCTCGCTTCTAGTCATTAACCCGTTTTGACTTCTTCTGTCTAGAACCTTGTCTCAGCACCGCATTTTAACAAAGAACTACAAATATCACTTTAATAATTGTACAAGAGAATTAAAGCGCATTAAGGACAAGAATCAAAATGCTGCTTAGATAAATTATACTGGAAAACTTACATAACACAATTATATAAAATAGGCTCGCTTCCTAACCCGGGAAGCTAGATTTATTACTCACACATAATTATAAAAACAAACATCGTAAGTACGATAGACATTAAAATTGAGTAGAATTAAGAAAAGGAAGAACTCTTGGAATTTTTTGGATGATATGAAGTGAGGATTCATGTGGAGATTATGTAGGTGAGATGTATGATTTTTGGAGAGAAAATGGAGATTTTATGGAGGAAAAATGGCATGAGTTTTGGGGTGGAATGATATATGATTTAATGGGGGGTTATAGGTTTATTTATAGTGAAAATGGGGTAGAAATGAAGGGGTGTCGGTGTGAATTGGTAAATATTATTATACCAATTCACACCCATCGACATGCTCTGTACGTTGTCAATTTAGACATGTCTGGACCACCGTCCGAACCAGTGTGGTCCAGACCATGTCGATTTCCTTCTTCTGGCGCGCTGGCATGTTGGTCCGGACCAGTTGATCCGGACACTGGTCCGGACCATGTCGATTTGTGTACGGTTCTGCGCTGGAATGTATTGGTCCGGACCAGCTGATCCGGACACTGGTCCGGACCAAGGGTCTTTTGCCTCTAAAATGTTCGTTTTAGCTACGATTTGATCCCCGTTTTCGCCTACGCGTTCGTCTCTTCGTGTACTTTGCTCCTAGCTTGGTTTTCCTCATGTTTAACCAATAAATTTGTGAGATAATCAATAAAACATAACTAGAGGAAAAACATACGATAAGTGAGTAATATTATCCTGAAAGTAAGTAAGTACAAGATAAATTAAACCCTTAAATGTCTATCTATTTCTCACTTATCAAACTCCCCCACACTTATCTTTTGCTTGTCCTCAAGCAAATCTTTCTGACATAATGTTTAAACAAGTTAAACAGACAATAATCAAGTAAGGAGAGCACAGAAGAGGTAATTGCCAATCTTTTCAGATTTTAAAAGGGTACTAATAACATTAAATTTATTAGAAATATCTCTCCATTTCTGAGAATAACTCTGAAAACCTACAAAAGAAAGAGAAGTAGTACCATGAGAATTCTGCTTTTAACCCTGAGCCAATCCACCATTTTCTTTCACATTTCCTTTGAACACAAGGGGCATGAAGTAAAATCTTATTCCATTATACCTTTCAATGCCACATACTCATGATCCATGAAGAAGTTTCTATCATTTTGGTACAGAATGCACATATACTTCAATTTTGAAGTTCATTTTTCTTTTACCTCAGACTTTTCTCTCCACCCTTGTAGCGGTTTTGGGTCTACTATCCCAGATACCGAGTACCTTAGGTAGCCGGGTGATGAAGCACCCCTAAGAACTTAATAACTGAGTGGACGAGGCCTGTTTGGATCAGAATATGCCTATTTGGATCAGAGGAGTACCTTGCCTTATTCTTTTTCCACCATTTCTTTCCAAATCAAATCCAGGCTCAAAGTCAAAACAAAATTCAAATGATAATTTCCTCAGAATTTTTTAGCATTGAGTAAGGAGCAAGTGTTTTTTTTAGTACGTACCCTTTAAACCTGTTAACACCGACATTACTCCCTATATGGCTCCTTCTTTGATTATTAATCACTTAACAAATTTAAACACAGTGTCGAAAAAGAGACAAACTTAAGAGCAAGCTTTTTATTATATCTCCCCCACACTTGAACCAAAGCAATGCCCTCATTGCATAGAAAGAATTAAAATAACAGGGCATGCAAACTACCTGTGTAATGATCACAAAGCATGGTAATAGGAAATATTGAAAATTTAAAGAGCAAGGTAAAGATAGTGTACTCCCCAGATTTATGCAGAATATGTAGTGTAGCTCCCCCACACTTGAGTTCGGCTGTATAGATGTGCAAAATGTTCCTGGAATAAATATTCTAAACAGCCAGAAGAACTCAAGATAATTCTCCTCGTTCTCTCTCCTTTCTTTTTATTTCACTCTTTTTTTTAATAAAATTAAATACAAAATATAAGCACAACAGATTTAAAAAGATAGATAGTAGGGTGCCTCCTACCAAGCTGCCCTTCTTTATGGTCTTTGGCTAGACCGTACCTGAGTGTTTTAAGTTGTGACTGGATCTTTGAGAAGAAGCGCAGAAGCCTCTTCGTTGTCTAACGTTGTTCCCAGAAATAATTTTATTCGAGCGCCATTTACTTTAAATGATCCTCCTTTCTTATTGTCCAATTCGACAGCTCCATAAGGAGAGGTAGATATTATTGTAAATGGTCCAGACCAGAAAGATTTTAACTTACCTGGGAAGAACTTAAGTCTGGAGTTATAAAGAAGGACCTGATCTCCTTTTGAATTCTCGCTTGGCAATCATCTTATCGTGCCAACGCTTGGTCTTCTCCTTATAAATCACTGCATTCTCATATGAGTCATTCCTAAGTTCCTCTAGCTCAGTCAATGGAACTTCCTTTTTCACCGGCTTGTTGTAGATCAAAGTTTAACACCTTTAGAGCCCAATAAGATTTGTGCTCTAATTCACTGGCAAGTGGCATGCCTTCCCAAAAACTAGTTTGTAGGGGACACGCCAATAGGTGTTTTGAAGGCGGTACGGTATGCCCAGAGCGCATCATCCAATTTAATGGACCAGTCCTTTCGAGAAGAGCTCACCGTCTTCTGCAGAATCCATTTTAGCTCTCTATTTGTTATCTCTGCCTGACCATTCGTTTGAGGATGGTATGGTAGAGCAACCTTATGTCGGACTCCATATTTCTTCAGGAGAGCATCAAACTGGCGATTGCAGAAGTGAGATCCACCATCGCTGATTATTGCTCTAGGAACACCGAATCGAGTGAAAATGTTTTTCTTTATAAACTTCATCACAACTTTACCATCATTAGTAGAGCAAGCAAGGGCTTCCGCCCATTTAGAGACATAATCGACTGCTACTAAGATGTATAAATTTCCACAAGAATTTGGGAAGGGTCCCATAAAATCAATCCCCCAAACATCAAATAATTCAACCTCCAGCATATTATTCAAGGGTAGTTCATTGCGGCGAGAAATGTTACCTTGCCTTTGACACCGATCACAAGTAGACACAAAAGCATGACAGTCTTTGTGAAGGGTGTTCCAATAGAAACCGGATTCAAGTACCTTAGCAGCTGTACGGGTTGCACCGTGATGTCCGCCGGTTTCTCTAGAATGGCAGTGGAGAAGGATATTTCTGATTTCCCTCTGTGGCACACATCTCCTTATAATACCATCTGCACAGATTTTGAAAAGAAATGGATCATCCCATAAATAATGTTTGACAATCGAAAAGAACCTTTTTCGCTGCTGATATGTCATATCAGCTGGGATGATCTTTGTAGCCAGATAATTGGCAATATCGGCAAACCAAGGGTCTCCTGCCGTTTGGATTGTGAATACTGCCTCGTCCGGGAAAAACTCATTTATGGGTCTTTCGTCTTCTGGTCCCTCCATCCTTGACAAGTGGTCAGCCACGACATTCTGGATACCTCTCTTATCTCTTATCTCTATGTCGAATTCTTGTAAGAGAAGTATCCATCTTATCAACCTGGGTTTTGCATCTGCTTTGGCAAATAAATACTTGAGGGCAGAATGATCAGTATGAATAATAACCTTACTACCCAATAAATATGGACGGAATTTATCCAAAGCAAAGACGACTGCCAGCAATTCTTTTTCGGTGGTGGCATAATTTTTCTGAGCATCATTAGAGTACGACTTGCATAATAAATGACTCTCAGAATTTTATCCATTTTTTGGCACAAACAGCACCCACCGCATAATCACTGGCGTCACACATGATTCAAAAGGTTGGGACCAGTCGGGTGATACCACAATAGCAGAGACAAGTTTTTCTTTTAACAAATTAAAAGCTGCTAAACATTCATCAGAAAAATGAAATTTAGCATCTTTAGTCAGTAAGTACAGAGAGGCTTTGAAATCTTGGAAAAGTTTTTAATGAATCTTTTGTAAAAACCAGCATGTCCAAGAAAACTTCGGATACCTCTTACAGTAGTAGGAGGTGGGAGTTTTTCTATTACCTCAATCTTAGCGCGATCCACCTCAATACCTTTTGAAGACACGTTATGTCCTAGCACGATCCCTTCTCGAACCATGAAGTGACATTTCTCCCAGTTCAGGACTAGATTTGTGTCTTCACATCTGGCCAAAATAAGATCAAGATTCTCCAGGCAAGTGTCAAATGTCGAACCAAAGACAGAGAAGTCATCCATAAAGACTTCTATACATTTTTCAATGTAGTCAGAGAAAATAGCCATCATGCACCGTTGAAAAGTAGCTGGTGCATTACACAATCCGAACGGCATTCTTTTATAAGCATATGTTCCATAAGGACAGGTAAAAGTAGTTTTATCCTGATCTTCTGGAGCAATTGGGATCTGAAAGTATCCTGAATAGCCATCTAGAAAACAGTAGTAATCTTGACCTGCTAACCTTTCCAGCATTTGGTCAATAAAGGGCAAGGGAAAATGATCCTTACGTGTAGCAGTATTCAATTTTCTGTAGTCTATACAAACTCTCCATCCGGTAGTAGTGCGTTGAGGAATCAACTCACCTTTCTCGTTAGGAACTACAGTTATTCCGCCCTTTTTTGGAACTACCTGCACTGGACTTACCCACTTGCTATCTGAAATTGGATAAATAATGCCAGCGTCAAGTAGTTTTATTACCTCTTTCTTGACCACCTCTTTTAGAACGGGATTGAGACGCCTCTGTGGTTGTGCTAATGCCCTGAAGTCATCTTCCATATATTCGATGAGAGCACAGAGATGGGCTTATTCCTTTGATATCCGCTATCGACCAACCGATAGCGGTCGTATGTTTGCGTAGCACCCCTAAAAGTTGCTTCTCCTGCACATCTGTAATTTAGATGAGATAATAACTGGTAAATCAGATGGCTTTTTTAGAAAAGCGTATTTTAAATGAGGGGGAAGAGGTTTCATTTCGACTGTAGGTGCTTTTTCGATGGATGGCTTTGGTCTGTCTGCGTTTCTTTCTACTGGCTCGAATCTTTGTTGGTAGGCGGAAATGGCTTATGCTTGTTTAACTCTTCAGCATGAGAGCAATATCAGGATTTTCGTCATCAGCTTCACAAGATGCCATAAGACATCTTTCCAAATTCGTTTCTTCATCTTTGCTGAGGAACGTCTCCTGTACTAAAGAGTCAATAGTGTCAATAGAAAAACAGATTTGTGTATCAGAAGGACGCTTCATGTTCCGGGTCATGTCAAAAACTACCTGCTCATCATGAAGTCTTAAAATTATTTTACCTCCTTCAACATCAATTAAAGTTCTTGCAGTTCTCATAAAAGGTCTACCTAGGATTAGTGGAACATCTTTATCTTCCTCAATGTCAATAACAATGAAATCAGCAGGGAAAATAAATTTGCCAACAGAAACCACTAAATCTTCAACTTTTCCTTTAGGGTGGATTATGGAACGATCAGCTAGTTGTAGCTGCACAGGAGTAGGAGAGCATTGACCTATGCCTAATTTCTTGAAGATAGATAAAGGCATTAAGTTAATACTTGCACCTAAATCGCATAACCCGTTACCACAATTTATGTCTTCTATTGCGCAAGGAATGATAGGGAGACCTGGATCTCCCAACTTCGGTGGTAGCTTCTTTAAGAGTACTGCAGAGACTCTTTCGGTCAATTTTACCGTGTCATTTTCCTGTAAAGATCGCCTGTTAGACAAGATATCTTTCATAAATTTTGCATAAATAGGCATTTGTGTTAAGGCATCAGAAAAAGGAATATTAATAGTTTTTCTTAAAAATGTTAAGAAATTTTCCAAATTGGTCATCCAAATTCTTTTTCTTTAATCTATCAGGAAATGGGATTGGAATATCATATGAAACCTGTGACAGTTTAATAGTAAGGGATGCAGGAGACTCCTTCTCCTTGGGAATGGTTACGTCTTCTTTGTCAGATTTTTGTTCATCAGATTTCTTCTCAGCTTCAGGGACATCGGATACCAGCTCTTTTCCGCTTCTCAGGGTTATTGATTTTGCATGCTCCCTCGGATTTGGATCAGTTTGGCTAGGGAGTGACCCTGTTGGTCTTTGAGCCAGCTGTTGGGAAATCTGACCTATCTGTCTCTCTAAATTTGAGGTTATGGTAGCCTGATCAGCAACTTTGGCTTCTATCTCAGCAAATTTTGAATTTGTCACCTGACCTTGTTTAAGAAGCTGATTCATCATGCTTTTTAGTTCGCCCATATCACCTTGTGAGTTGGGTGGCTGCTCCAGTTGTCGGTTGTACTGCGGTTGTCGGTTTTGGTTGAAACCTTGGTTACTCGACTGTGGATCATAATTCCTCCATGGTTGTTGATTACTCCTCCAATTGTTTTGATTGTATGAGTTTTGATAAGGATTCCCTGGTCTGTTGTTGATCAGATTTACCTCTTCAAGGGTCCTGTTGCAACCTGAACCATCGCAGTCTGAGGTTTCATGAGCTCCTCCACAGTTTTCGCAACAGGGAGTCAGATACGGGGAAGTGGCCACTGCCTTCACAACTTTTTGTTGTGGTTGACTAAGCGTTAGTTTCTCCACAACTTTTGTGAGTGCAGCTAGTTGAGCAGATACATGATCCTGCGGGGGAATACTGTAGATACCGGTTTCCTTCTTTACTTCACCTCTTCCCTTGTTTTTACACCATTGTCTGGTACTGGCGGTCATCTGGTCCAGTAGTTCAACTGCTTCTTCTCCGGTCATTTTCATAAAACCTCCAGACGAGGAACTTAGCAACAATTTGTTAGAATCATTTAAGCCTCTAAAGAATGACAAACAAGTTCCTGGCTACTCATACCGTGATGTGGGCATAATATCTGTAATTCTTTGAACCTATCCCACGAATCATAAAGAGATTCACCTGGTTCTTGACAGAAGTTTGTGATTTCAGCAATTTTCTCTCTTGTTTTGGACGGGGGATAGTATTTCGCTAGAAATTTGTTTGCTAATTCGGCCCAACTGTGGATGCTGCTGGGTTGTAAACTTCTCAGCCACCTGGAGGCGCCATCTTTCAAGGAATAGGGGAACAATTGCAGACGGATGCGCTCGTTTAGATTTCCTGTTTTGTTAAAAGTGTTACAAAAATCAAGAAATGCAGATATATGGTGTGGAGCATCATCTGAATCTAGCCCGCTGTATTGGCCCTGGTGGTAGAGTGTGGTAATAAAACTCGTTTTAAATTGCCAGGCATCCAGTTCAGCCTGTGAAACTTGAGGAAGGACAATAGTAGAAGGCCTCCCTTCAACTGATGGTTGCTGGTACTCGCAGAGAGTTTGTCGATTTGTCATCTCAGTTTGTTGTTGTCGCCTTCTTTGGTGGAGAAATCTCTCAATCTCAGGTTCAAGATCGTTTTGAGGACTACCTGCAGATCGAGTTCGACGCATATATAGAAATAAAATGCAGTTTTGAAAAATGGATAACTGTTAGAGAAAAAGCAATAATTGACAAGTAAATATAAACTACAGAAAAATAACAAAATTAGAAAGAAGCAATTAACTAAACAAAGAACTATATTTTTTTATTTTTTTTTGAGTAACTAAAGTGAAAATAAAGAAAAAGGACAGGGGAATTTAAATGACATAAATTAACTGACTGAAAATTTAATGTTAGGAGTTAGTATACTGGAAATTTAATGTTAGTAGTTAGTATACTGGAAATTATAAGTTAGTTACTAAAATTAAATGACAGAAACTTTAAATGACAGAAATTATAAGTTAGTAATTAGTATACATAAATAAACTGACAGAAATTTAAATGTTAGAGTACTGAAATTTAAATGTTAGATTACAGGAATTTAAAAGTTAGAAGTTAATTTACTGAAATTTAAAGGACAATGGAAATTAAATGACTGAAAAATAAATGACAATAAAATAAAGAGCTGAAATTAGATGTCCGAATTAGATGTCCGAATTAGATGTCCGAAATTAGATGTCCGAAATTAAACAAACAACAAAATAATATAAATTAAAATTAAAGAGCAGCAAAAGCTAAACAGAAAACTCAATAAAATTTAAAACTGTCAGTTAACCGTGCCGGAGGTCCCCGGCAACGGCGCCAAAAACTTGTTGTAAAAATATGTGACTAATTCTTCAACTTAGGCAGTGTACCTATCGTTTTGCGGAATAGTGGATTGTGGGTTGTCGTACTCTTGGGGACCTCGCTGTGGTAACTGATAGTGTAATAAATTGACTGAGAATTCTATTTAACAGATTTTATCATTTTTGGAGAGAGTGATTAACACTAACTCATAAGAAAACATAAAAATAATTAATCAAAACAGAAAAGAATAGAATGTAAATCTTTTGTTTTTAAAAAGCATCCCCGGTTATTTAATTATATTAATATAACTTCCCCATTTAGCAATAAACTCAAATCTTAATTAGTTTATTGACCGTTCCTGTCTAATAAACCCTGATTAATTTAAACAACAAGCGCAATCCTTGTTCAAGTTATTAATAAATTAATCACATTTTAACAATTCCTATTGGAGACAATTAACCTATAGGCGAACCTCGCTTCTAGTCATTAACCCGTTTTGACTTCTTCTGTCTAGAACCTTGTCTCAGCACCGCATTTTAACAAAGAACTACAATATCACTTTAATAATTGTACAAGAGAATTAAAGCGCATTAAGGACAGAATCAAAATACTGCTTAGATAAATTATACTGGAAAGCTTACATAACACATTATATAAAATAGCTCGCTTCCTAACCCGGGAAGCTAGATTATTACTCACACATAATTATAAAAACAAACATCGTAAGTACGATAGACATTAAAATGAGTAGAATTAAGAAAAGGAAGAACTCTTGGAATGGTTTTATGGGATGAGATGAAGTGAGGATTCATGTGGAGATTATGTAGGTGAGATGTATGATTTTTGGAGAGAAATGGAGATTTTATGGAGGAAAAATGGCATGAGTTTTGGGGTGGAATGATATATTATTTAATGGGGGGTTATAGGTTTTTTATAGTGAAAATGGGGTAGAAATGAAGGGGGTGTCGGTGTGAATTGGTAAATTATTATTATACCAATTCACACCCATCGACATGCTCTGTACGTTGTCAATTTAGACATGTCCGGACCACCGTCCGAACCAGTGTGGTCCGGAGCATGTCGATTTCCTTCTTCTGGCACGCTGGCATGTTGGTCCGGACCAGTTGATCCGGACACTGGTCCGGACCATGTCGATTTTTGTACGGTTCTGCACTGGAATGTATTGGTCCGGACCAGCTGATCCGGACACTGGTCCGGACCAAGGGTCTTTTGCCTCTAAAATGTTCGTTTTAGCTCCGATTTGATCCCCGTTTTCGCCTACGCGTTCGTCTCTTCGTGTACTTTGCTCCTAGCTTGGTTTTCCTCATGTTTAACCTATAAATTTGTGAGATAATCAATAAAATATAACTAGAGGAAAAACATACGATAAGTGAGTAATATTATCCTGAAAGTAAGTAAGTACAAGGTAAATTAAACCCTTAAATGTCTATGTATTTCTCACTTATCAATGTTTATGTTAAGTTTTCTCGAGGTTCGGACCATAGCTTTTGTAATTTTATAAGTTGTAATTGGTGAGGTTTGGTGCCGGGTGTTTGGAACCCGATGATCTGTAAACGCATAGTATTTATTTTCCGCTGCATTTTTGTTAAATAGGGGCGTTACATCTACATATTTCATCAAGAACCTACCATATCATAACAAACAGAATAAACAAGTTAAAACAACGTAAATTTAAATGTTGAACAATACATAAAATATTTATACATACCTCATCAGTGATAACAATAAAACCGGCAGGCCATGGTATAATAGCACCCTTTCCATCAGAAAGTGTGACTTTACCATCAATATCCATGGGAAGAAAAGCAGTGTCAAATCCGTCAATGATATACCGTAGAATCACTCGATCATAGTATGGCGGAAGCCGCTTAAAATTACTCAAGGATGTTGGTCCCGATTGTAGCACAACACCGTATGCAGCATCCACAGGATATCCATCAAGTGTGATTTGCAAATGGCATGTTTTTTGTTCCTTTAACAATTAAAACCACAAACAATTGTGTATAAGTTGATTAAGTAGTCAAAAATTGCAATGACAAAAAAGATTCAAAAATACTACTAACCTTGAGAGTGGAAAATGGATACAGATCAGGAGGGACATTACAACTTGATGAAGAAGACGGACGACCGGTAAGTTTAGATTGTCTATTTCATTCCTCCATAACCTTACTCATAGCCTCAGTCACTTTTCGCGCTACAAGTGCGTCAACGTCATGCTCCATCAAAACTTTTGAGGTAGACTTTTGAAATATGTACTTTTGACACACTTGTCCCTCGAAACCTCTAACCCTTCCAGGATGATCCTTTGATCCAAGAACTTGATTAGGAATATCGTGTTGACTTGGTGGAGCACAGACACCTTGCTCATCTCGTTGGGAGGCTTCCGCCTATTCCATTAAAAGGATAATCAATTAGTTAAATAATTTAAAAACCAGAATTTTCATCTAAAAATGGTATTATTTAAAATTTTATACTTACAATCTGAGCAACCAACTCTGCTGTCTCTGGTCAAGGGTGTTCCATCTGCCCATCTTTATTTACCATCGAGTAACCGAACACATAAAGCTGAACTCGCTTCATTTCATCCACATTCTCGATGGGAGTTACTATGCCATCATCATTCTTTTTGTGAGCAAACTTGAAATACCCCTAGTCTTAAAAACTTAATTAAATGATCTAATAATGATCTAAGATGGTTAAATGATCTATTAATGACCTAAGATGGTTAATAAACATCTAAATACCATTGGGGAACAATCTAAAAGATCTCAAGAAGGCAAAACATGCTTTAAGATCGGTAAGGCCAAAAATGTGCTTTAAGACACCATAAAGATTGTATTACCTCAAATAGGATCCAAAGTGGATTCCTAAGTATTATAATGAAGTAAGGAACACACAAAACTGTTCTCGAAGAAAACTAAGCTCAGAAACACCCTGTGACAAAATGTGCACTAAACACCTTAAAGCACGTTTTTGTGTATGAGCTCAAAGATAATGACTTTTTGTCATTTTAAAGACTGGAGTATATCATTTATATCATTAATTTGACATGATAGACTATATTATAAAGTCTAAATCAAAGTTTGAAAATAAAAATCAAAATATGACATTTATTTGTAAATAGTAACCCAAATAGTGCATTTTTAAGTAAATTGACCAAGTTTGGTCAATGGTCAATTAATTGACCCTTCTAACCCTAAGGCTGTTGGCAGGAAAGGAGGAAGGAAGACAGCTCATTCAGCATTAGTGCTAAATATCTTCCTAATTTGATGAATCACCTTGTTACTATTCCTTTTTCTACTTTTCAATCATTTAAGCTCATTTCTTTTCATTCCCTTGCCTCTTGTCCCATTCCATCCGAGCTCTCTGTATTCCCCGACCCTCTCAAGCTGTGTTCTTGAGTATGGAAGACAAATCAATCTCTTAAGCACCTTAGGTAATGGTTTAATGATTATTTTAGCTCTTTTTCTTCATCTCTTCATTACCTACACTTGGAGCTCATGATCTATCACTTTCCATGGCTCATTCTCAGTGCTTTAAACCTTGAACAAACATCAATCTCGGCTGAAGCAAGTATAGGGACCAAGGTTGTTCAAATCTACCTTTTAAGGTAAAAACATACCTTAAGCATCTCCTTTCTTCATCCGGTTTTCTTCTCTTGATTTTTGTGAGTTTATTCACTCATAATCTTCATATTTACATGTTCATTCAGTTGGTTAACCATTTGGAGCAAGGGTGGCCGAAATTAAAAGGAAATACCATTCTTTAAGGCATTTTGCCCAGGTAAAACTCATTACCATGGCAGCTGTGTTGTCTAGCTATTTCCTATGTTTATATGGTGGAATATAACACCATGTGGTTGTTTAATTCAGGCCGAAATCCTTTGGAAACTTCCTTGCATTTTTAAGGTGATTTTTGCCTTAAATCTTACATTAATTGTTCTTTATGGTTAAGCTCAAGCTTGGAGTATAACCATATCTTATTTTGGTGTATTAAACATGTCTAAATGATGTGATGATTTTTCCTTCAAGCTGCCGAGTTGTTACAAGGATAAACCAAGGTATAAACGCCTTAAACTTATGATTTTTATGATTTCTTAGCATATATATATATTATGTGCCGAGAGTGGAGTTAAATATATGGGTTATATTAACCTAAGTATGGAAAAAAATGACTAAGATAAATTAAGCTAGTCATTTAAGTGATTAAATTAACATAATTGTCAAATTATGACATTATGTGGAAATATAATTAAGCTACAGCAAGGCCGTGAGCTTATGTTATATTTTGAGCAATTTATGTGTAATTTTATGTTATAAAGCAAAGTTGTAATAAGGCCATGTCATTAGGCCATTTTATTTAAGTTTAAAAGCTTAATTAATTTATTTATGCACTTACTATTTAGTAAGGGGTCAAAGCCATAAATAAATAAACATTAGAGGGCTATAGGTGAATACAGCTGAAAATTGGGATTTAAAATGTATTTAAATAAAAACTATAAGATTTTATAAGTTTTAGGGTGAAAGTGCAATATTGGAAAGTTTGGGGTAATCTATGTAATTACCGAGGAAGTGGGGTCAAAATGATGTTTGGGAGTCAAACATTGACCAAGCAAAAGACTTTGACCAGATTTGATGATTTATAAATTTAATTATCAAATTATACTAAGTTATGTATTAAAATGTAAAAATTACATAACATATGGGTATGTAGGTGATTACAGAAAGTTTTGAGTATAAAATGGTATTTTATACACCTATGGGTTATTAGGAATTTTTGGGAATTTATTTGGTTAAATTTGGAGTTAATATGGATTATATAAGTATAATATATGATATTTTATATCATTGTTACATATAGGTAACATATATGGTGGAAACCGTAAATATTGAAAATATAAGGTTAGGAATGATGTTTATAACCTTTTGGTATAGTTTGGTAATTTTTGGAGTTATATATAAGGCTTTATAAAGATATATGTATAATATATGGTTTTGATGACATAAGGAAACTATATATTATAAATTGGGGAGATTTGGTAATTATACAAAGTTAGGTCGAAGGAATTTAATTAAAACAGACCCTAGGGTCTGTTCGGTAATTATAAACCTTTATAACCATAGGTTATAATTATATTAAGGTTTAAGGTTTATAATACAAGGTAAATATTATAAGTGTGACAATGGTATATAATTTGGGGATTGATTTGTAAAATCTGAAAGTATGGTGGAATTAAATAAAACCGAGAATACTATGGTGCACTTGGTAATTTATAACAATTTATAACTATAGGTTATAATTGTTTTAATGACATAAATGTCATAATATATGTTATATAACTATGATATAACATTATATAAATTATGTGGTGGGTTTTGTAAATATTTAAGAAAATAAATGCTGTTCGGTAATAATGGGATTTTAGAACAAAAATTTATAATATGGTTTTCAATGTTATAAAGGTTATAACATTTATTAAATAAGAAATATTCATTAAAAGAGAATGAATATATTATAAAGACTTACCATATAATAAATAGTCCCATAATACATGTATATAAATAAATATATGTTATGGTGTAGAAAAATATAATATGGTTCAATAACCATATATTATCGTAATTAAAATGATATAAGATAAAGAGAAAAGAATACAAACATTAGATATGGAAATTCTAATGTTAGGAGTATACATGGAAAAATAAGGATTTATATAATTCAAAGTATTTTTACATATGAATTATACCACATTAGACTTGGAAAAACAAAACCTTAGGAAAATAAATACTAAGGTGAAATGTATAGTATATGATTAAGATATATATGCAATATAGTGATAAACTATATAATATACAAATGTGTATTAAATTACAAGCGATAATAAACGTTTAAAGTTAAGTATAATAATATACTCGACGTAAGCACGCATGAAATATGACGTTTTTCCAAATCCCGAGTTAAACCGAAAACCGACAAACGTTTATAGTTAACAACGAGGAATAAACCGGGATGGATTAGTAATGGTACGGGGTGCCGTAGTGTATTGTTAGTACGAGATGCTGATGCATAGTGTGACGCATATTTATAGATTGTAAGAGGCGTCTCGAGGATCACCAGAGAATTTAGCAGATTCATACTCCACGGTCTTACAATTCCGGTGCACGGTATGTTATTTATGTGTCTTGATTGTCTTTGAGGATTTCCACAGTTCAGACATTGTGTGAAAATATGTGATAAGATTGAATGTCTGCTTGTGTGAATTAATATGCTTGAGTTGCGTATTAATGCTGCTTTATTATTATTACTGTTGTACGATAACAGTACCGTTCGTATATATGAACATATTATAAAATGAACTCGCGGCAATGATGCTATCTTATATGTGTAATATAAGGAACGTTTGAAAAACGTTGTAGCATTAGGATAATAAGATATATATATATATATATATATATATAATATCTGAGACTTATATACGGAGCATTGGCCTCTTTAACGCCGCTCTCGTATCTAACACTGGATCCCGAGTCGACATTCTCAGGATTGGACTAAGACGTTAGTCTGCTGTGTTAGAAAAAAAATAGTAAAACGATGCGATGGTATAGATAAGTTTATCAAGAGGATGTGGCTCTTGCTGTGAACTGTGATCAATTAACGATACCAGGATAACGTGTGATAACCGTAAGTATCTGGATAAATTTCCAATGGACCACAGATGGTTCGTCGGTCGGAGACTCTACCGCTGGAGTGGCTACTGCCGTGGGTGACCCGCCATAGGAGATGGGTTACTTAGAGACACGTCGTTCTAATGAGACGTTGTCATTAGGCATGACTGAGCAATTACGAACGACTATATTAGCTCGTACATTAGGCGAACATTATTTGGGCTTGTATGCCAAAGACGGCAAACTATACTTGTTTATAATTCTCGTTGTTTTGCCTTGTTGCTCATTGGTTATGCTTTGTGGTTATGTATTGTTTATTGGTGGATTTGCTGAAACGAGTCGTTGTACTCATATGTGTATTGTGATTTGGATTAATTGAGTCGTTGTACTCATATACGAGTTGTGAATTGGATTAATTGAGTCGTTGTGCTTATACCTGTGCTGTGAACTGGTCGAGTTGGGTCGCTGTACTCGTGTGTGGATCATTGTGGATTGTTGGGTCGAGCGAGTCGTCGTACTCAATTATGAACTATCAAGTGTTTGTTGGAATAGAGTTTCTGTACTCATAAAAGCGTTGTAACGCTTCCAGTGGTATACATGCGATGTGTGAAGCGGGGGCTTGTTTGCTATTTGAGTTTACTGCAATATATATTATTGCTTTACGTTTTTTTATATATATTAAACTATTTGCATGGAAATGAATTGCATGCTCTCGACCAATTAACTGAGGGTCCGAGGGGGCATGACAGTCATATAGTAACATACTCAGCAGGGGCTGATTCCATACCACAAACAAACATTTTGTAGGTATGCAGCTTCCGGTGTCGACAAAGAGCGGGACGCGCTGGGTAGTATAGTTATAGTTGTTTAAATATGCACTGTTGCATTTTGATCCAAACATAGAAACGTGTATAGGATTGGGATACTTAGAATGCTAACTGTGAATGTATTTTATATTGGTTTGGGAAGGCTAGATCTATCTCTTGTTGTCACTGCGAGAAATTGTTTCGTAATTATATATATATATATATATAATATCAGTAAGCACGTTATTACTCGTATGAGCGAGTGAAAATGGTGACACCAGTAGTTCAATTGTTTAGATTACCGCTGCGATTACCATATTAAGTAAGATGATTAGGAGCCGAGTAGAGTAGGGGTGTTACAAAAGTGGTATCAGAGCGGAGTACCGCTCTGATGACAAGAGATAGTAGGATTTATATAGTGAGCATAGGTTTTGGGAATACGGGAAACATTGTGAGGACACGTGACCTTGCGGGGTTGATGCAATGCTTAAGGCTTGCACACCATAGCCGTAGAGGCACTTCAATATTAAACGACCGAGACTACGGTATTAGACCGAGTAAAGCGCTAACCCGTCCTCTTGACTTATGTCAGGGAGAGGTCTGGGTAATAGTACTAAGGAAGAACACGGAGCAGCGGAAGGTGGTGAAGGTTCAGCAACCCCAAGTAACACGAAGACGGTATGAACTGCTCGCACTTGATGGGAGAACATCCCGGGAAATTTGCAATGGTACCCCACCCGCCGCAGCCCGTACCTCGAGTACTATCTAGTGAGGCAATGAAATGAGAAACACCACGGAGATAACTCTCCTGATCGGGAAGACCCGATGTGGATGCTCTGAGAATTACGTTAAATGTAGAGAATAAGACTTAGTGTTTTGGTGTAATGTTTAGGACCGGGGGTCCTTGTAATGACGTGATGTCTACCATACGAGTGAGAGATGAATATTAAACCGAGTTTGAGGAGAAAATTCCTGTAGGACTAATGGGGCTAGCTTGCTATAAGCAAGGCAACCCTGTCTTACATCCAGGAAAGCACAGAAGGTGCGCTTGGGGGGAAAGAGGTAGAAACGACAAGTAATGATTAGTTTATGAGATATGTAACAGACGGAAGGAATGACCTCTTCAAAGTCTCACCCGAAGCAAGTAACTCTAAACCATGCAACACTGAAGGTTCAAGATGGCCTGACGTGCATGAGGAGAGATCATGAGAACTGTAGAAACAAGAACTCGCTAAGTCGCTATCATGCAACGCCTCGTGAGGAAAGTAAGACCTTACTACCATAGTAAACTGGTGGGAGCGAGTGCGGGAATGAGACTGTATTAATTT
The DNA here is from genome assembly GCA_023374045.1 of Limonium bicolor. Taxonomy (NCBI): domain Eukaryota; kingdom Viridiplantae; phylum Streptophyta; class Magnoliopsida; order Caryophyllales; family Plumbaginaceae; genus Limonium; species Limonium bicolor. The sequence continues at coordinate 62,824,593 of CM041783.1, forward strand.
GAATAAAAAAAAACTTCTTCGACAGGAACAGGAACCCAACTACAGAATAACACTGCACTGACACACCGTAGCGGTGGCTCAGTCAGCATGGCGCACTTGCCACTGCAAGTGCCACATTAACCAAAGTATTAAATTTCAACCTACCTTGCGCACTTGCTACAACAAGTGCAGCAACGGTAAACTAACCCTAAAATACCGAGTGATCCAGGCGGTTACCAATAAACACTAAACTTTTATGTGAGTCTGTAATGCAATGAAGTGGGACATAGCCTTTTTAAAGGCAGGGTACGAAACCCTTGGGTTGGAGGTCGATAAAACCTCGGGAAGACCTAGCTGGTCTGACCATTACACCTGAAAATAATACACCATTTAGTAGAGTATGGGAAGGGGAGTAAATGAGGATAACAGTAATTAGTGCCTAAAAGCCTAACCCCAGTGCCGGTGTGGACATCAAACGTCAATCATTACCGGTGGGGAGTGTCGAGTCTTCAGGACCAGCATAACGGTATCTAGGGAGTGCGCGACACTTGTGGTTAAACCACTACCGTTGAACATTGCCAGAGGGCATGAAGTGAGCTATACGAGCCAAGACTTTAAATGAAACTTATCTGACTGAGTGGATGGAAATAATAGACAAGTGTTGTTATGGCAAACTATTTTGGAGTTATGAGAAAAGATTAGGCAGATGTGAACGTGCAATAAAGGGGCCGATGTTATGCCCGCACCACACACACCGGATGTGTTGTGAATCCATTATGCTGCTAGACTCCCGTACGGAGGGCAGTGGATATTAACTGAACAGTGCATTTACCGAGGACGGAAGATACCGTTACCTCGAATAGGATGGAGGAAATACGAGTTGAATAAGAGCAAGAACTACACGATGTAGAGCGATGATTAGCGGAACCCACTAAGTTATGGGTATCAAATTGGAACCTTAGGAGAAAGTATTAGAACCAACTAGGATTAAATTAAATATCAAAAACAACAATCATTTAATTATCAGAATGAGCACTGAGCCTGAATATCGTAAGGCATAGGCCTACGGGAGGATACCCTTAGTACCACCAAAAATGACCCAAAACTAGGAGAACAAAGGTGATGAATCACAAATACTGATTAATATCAGGCTAAAGAGGGACTACCATAAGGTAGGGGAAACACGAGGTGTCAACCCTTATCATGGAGTCAGACCACACCAGAGGGTGTAACTCAATGGATTGGGTGGAGTTTTAGAACTGAAAACTCATATCAAGAGGCGTTAACAGCCTAGGAGTGAACGGGAGTGATAATAAGTAGTTATTGATCCCCACTCACAGATACCAGTTGACGAGCCTTTGGAAACCAGTATTAGGGCGATAAGTCGCGAACACCTATCTTAGAGAAGGTAAGGAAAATATACATTAATAAGGGAACCCATAGAACCTAGAGAACCCTCTAGGGCCATTCTAACACTAAAAGTTAAGAATTGGCAGTCTAGTTACTCCAACATGAATTACCAGGACTAAGAGCACGATAATCACCGGGTACGAACACTACGAGTGCACTAAACGAGACATGGGACGTCCACACTCCTAGGAGCTTGTGGGCCTGACAAAACTTACATTAAGTTAGTTAGGTAAGTAGTAATGTATCAGTATGGTACCCCATGTATGTAAACGAGTAGTGTAAGGTCCCAGGAGGTAATCAACTCTATGTCTAAGTCAGTGAATGGAATCCTGACTAGGTAAACCAAGAATTGACGAGAAAGATCTCAGTCAAACCAACTAGGTTTGGGAAATCAAGGATAGCTTGATAATAAAACAACATAAGGTCATAACTCTACAGTGGATGAGTTAGAACACAAGTTTTGAGGATTTTAGTAAACGAGGAAGCTAAGGCCTATTTTATGGTAAAGGCGAGGTGAACCCGTGAATGAGAAGAGGAATTGTGGTATCTTAGGAAGTTTTATCAGAGAAACCTTTGTAGGGTTATAGATGCTACCCAAAAAGGGGGGCACAGAAAGAGATATATAATGCGCTGAGAGCGCTGCGATGATGTTGCATTAAACAATAATAACCAGATGCTCAAGCAAAAAAACGTTAGTATGTTAGAACCAATTAGGGCTGAACAGAAAACAACCGCCAAGCTAAAACCCACAGTCGTATTGTATGTTTACAACAGACGAAGGGCAAAAGCGAGCATTACAAGAGATACCCTAAGCTGGAGATTAGATACTCCATGCAACCGCAATAGCAGATAACCGTCCAAATCGACTGGTACATGGTGCGCAACAAAGCGACCATTATATTAACTGTTAAACGAATTATGTTGGTGAAAATCAGAACGTGGAAGATCAGATAAACAAATGGATTCCCTAATCGAGAAGAGGGATGAACCATATGAGTGGGTACTAAAATACCAACACATGAGGGATACGAGTTCACACCAGCAAAAAAGGACCTACAAGGTACCTAAGGAACGAACTCATCCCAGAGGGAAATAACTTGGAGTCATGAGGCGCCAGTCAGTTGCGCATATCAGTCTCGTCTTGATATTTTAGAGACAACTACTGCAAGCACTAGTTGCTAGAGCATAGCTCGACGACCGTTACACCGAAGGTTAGTTTGGTACGGTAGCATGAACTTCTAGAAATATACCATGAGCATGTATAGAATTCAAAAAAAAAGAGCTGAATAAAAGAGTTAGTCAAAATAATTAGCGTGTGTAATGATGATACCACGCAGCGATATAGTTTCTCCATGACCATAATTATGGAAGACCGTGTAGAAAACACCATCACGTGGAGTAGAAACCAGCATGAAGCTGCTACTTAAAAGGGTAACTTAACCCTAAAGTAGTTGGGCATACTGCTTGCAGAGCGAGTGGGCCCATATCGCATAGGTTAGACATACCTAGCAGATTTGGGGAAAACAAATGATGTGTTTACATCTCCCGATCTAACCGTATATGAATATACATACACCTAACCGAGATAGGCAGTATAGCCAGAGGGGCTAAAGCCCGACCCTAGAGAAAAGGAGTAATGTAATATGTAGCACATTAGTGCACGAATAATTCCACTGGAGTGGAACATCTTGAACTTATTACTTCAAGATAATATATTCATAGATTACGTGGGAGTAATAATTTTTAAGGGGGGTAGAGCGATTTCGCACGCTTAAAATATACCGTACGTAGGAGTACGTAGCGCATGGTACACATGCTGCAAACTATTATTGTACGTAGAGTACAGGTATTATGATTGTATTATATTACTTGGGGTAATATTATGATGTATTATGTGTATGAACATATATATATTTTAGTTCGCATTAGTTGAGGCGAATAGGAAAGGGAGAATAGATAAGAGTGTTCTTACCCTAGTTCTGATTATTTACCCAAACATTGCGAACATTAAACACATAAACGCCTAGCTTATTAGCTCCAGTTGAGAGTTCAAGTAGGTCTATCTGGTAGCTCCAATGGGAGATTTCAAATAGAAGGAGTAGAAAGCTCCGTACTATATGATTTGTGACTCGATATGAAACCGATTATTGAAATGCGATGAGTGAATCGGCATGAGACCGATGTGTAACCTAGTGGAGGTAAAACCTCTATGAAATACCCCGGACTTAATTAGGGTGATTAAATTACTCTAATACGATATTGAGGGCCTATTAGTGCCTAATGAATTTTGGTAAAAGGAATAAATCCAAAAGAAATAATAAAAACGCTTAAAAAGAGAAAAACGCTAACACGAGCGTTAAGTGACCCTAGGAGAAATACAACCTTAAATTGGGTACTAAATGAATTTAAAAGGCTTAATAATGCCTAAATAATATATGGGAACAATTCCCGAAGAAAACAGATCCATAAAACGAATTAAAAACGCTAATAAAGCTTTAGCGCACGTTTTTCAAGAAAACCCGAAAATGTGACTTTGAGTGGTCAAACGAACCCGTAAAAATTATAGTTCATTAAATAACTATAAATAAACATTAATGGGAGTATAATAGCCATTAAAATTAAAGAAACGAGAAAATTCCGGAAAACGGCCCCGGTTAGTGAATAGTGCTAAACCGGGTAAAATAACGAGCGTTTTCTGTAAAAGACGAAAAACGCCCCAGCTTGTAACATTTAAGTGGGGCCGGTTTTAATAAGGAGAGCAGCCCTCTCTATTACTAGCTAGCTAGTTAAATAAAGAAGAAGAAACAAAGCGAAAAAGTTACAAAAGTACTTCCCTCTCTCTCCTCCCTCATTTCTTCCTTCCTCTTCTCTTTCCTCTCTTTCTTTCTTCCTCACCGATTTTTCCTCTCTCCCTCTGGTTGCTGTCGTTCTTGAACTCACCTCCCACATCCATGGCTTCTCCACCTTCTCTCCCATGCTCAAGCCACATAAATGCTCCAAATAAAAAACAAAACACATATTTGTGTTCCCCTCATCAAGCTCCACACTTCTCTCTTTCCAAAATTCGAAAAGGATGAGTTTCATTTTTATGGGTTTTCCCCATTTGAAGAGAAAAGCACATCATCTTGTAGCTTGGAGTCTCCTCTTTCTTCTAAGGGAAAAATTTCATTGAAAAACGCATGTTTACTCTTCCTCCCTTGGTAGCTGATTTTGGCTCTCTCTCACACCTTGTTTTCTTCTTGATTTTGAGCTCCATTTCAACCCTCCAATGGTGGATTAATCCCCTTCTTGATTCAAGTTTGAGAACCCCTCTAAAAAATCTCCCAAGGTAAACCCTAACTTTGTGTACTAAGCCCTTTTGGTTGAATTAAGATTTCCTACGGGTTTAGATAATTAATTGAGTATATTTTTGTGTTTCTTGAATGTTGGGGTGGAGTTTGGCAACTCCATCCCCACTTGACCGATTTTGAGAAGAGGAGGAACAAGAGGAGAATCAAAGAGGAACTTGTGAATTAAGGTAAGAAATCTACCTTAAACTTGTTTTAATTGCTTTAGGAATTGGGATGGGTTAAATTTAAATAATGAACCCAAAATATGTGAATTAATGTAGTTGATTAGATTTGAGGATGATTGTGGACTTGTGTTGATTTAAGGGCCTAAGTGCCATTGTATTTGAGATTTGAGCAGTATTGTTGTTTGGTGAATTTTGAATTGAGTTTATGTGCTGGTAGGACCCTTGTAAGGGTGTGGCTAGTTTAGGATTGAAAATGGTGAAAAATAGGTGTTTGAACATGTAAGGTTTATGGGGAGGTTATGGCAAAATTTTGGTAGAAAAACAAGTGTTTATAGATGACTTAGTGTATTGGAGAACCTAGGTGTTTGTAGTGTTGGTTGGAGTGTAGTAGTAGCCTTGAAATGACATTTGGAGAACTAGTAGAGGAGAGGTGAAAATCTGTAGCAATGGAGTGTGGAAATGTTTTAGAAAAACTAGAAAAGGAATTAGTGTGCAAGACTTAGGAAATGAGAGTTGGACTTGGGTTTTAGAATGGTGTATATTTAGGAATGAATTGGTATGGTCATTAAGTGATTTGGTAGGCTTGGTAAGATGTAAAAACTAGCAAGGAGAAGTTAGAAATGCAAAAGAGTGAAAAATGCAAAATGTGAGAACTTGAATTGTTGAACTTGAACAAGAATTGGAGTAGGGATTTAACCAAGGATTTGAGGTGGTTTGAGGAGTGTTTTGAGGTGTTAAAATGTGTAGAAAACTTGTGGAAAGATTAGGGAAAGATTAAGGGTGGTTGATTGATTGATTAGGGGCTGAAAATAATGTATGTTGCAGGTTTTAGCAGGGTCCGGGACTTGGTCCTTGGACAAAGTCCCGGACCACCCCTTAATATTAGGCAAAGAGTTCTTGCAGTACTTGGTCCGGGACTTGAGGGATGGACAAGGTCCCGGACCACCTATTAAAATCATGCCGAGAGTGAAGTACATGCTTGGTCCGGGACTATAGAAAGGGACAAGGTCCCGGACCAGTGTAGGAATTCCACCCGAGAGTTTGGTTATGCATTGGTCCGGGACTATAGCTAGGGACCAAGTCCCGGACCACCCCCAGAGTTGCACAGAAAGTGTTTTTAAGGGATTTTAAGATGGGGGTTTGAATGGTATTGGTTTTAGATGATGTGTAGGAGTTTTTTTGTGACTTTTATAGGTCCTAAGCAGTATTAACAGAGGTTGGAAGTGATTGACAAAGTTGTGAGTTTAAGTACATTAAGTTTAACCGAAATAACGGGATAACGGGGTAAGTACGGGAGTAGCAATAATGTACATACCGTAACACCTTAATAATAATTGAACCATTTGACATGTAATTAGTGGTTCAAGAATATGATTCGAGGAACAAGGGTGAGCCAAAGAACATGAGAACCCCCGGTAAAGATAAACCCCGGTGAAAGGTATGATTTCCTCATGCTCTGTATCCTAACTTGGTTACCCCGATTTGTGTGCTTGTTTGATTATGTGATCACCTAACAAGATAAATGCACGAATCGGATTGTGTGTACTCTCTTGTGTTTGTATTGTATCGTTGTGGTTGGATTGTATTCCTTTAATTAAAGTTTGTATAATTCATGAAATGTGGATTGGGAATGAATTGCTTGATTGTGATTGTGTTTGGTAGTGCGACCCATAGTTGAGTCTTGTGTGAGTAGAGACTCGTAGAAGGAGTCAAGTGCGAACTAATAAAATGGTGGAAACACACTACAACTATTGAACCCTTACGCGGTAACCTAAACCTACGAACACACTAGAACGTGAGAAAGCATACGGCAGTAGCAACCTCCCGATAACGGTTAGTGAACCGAAACGACTAAATCCACATGATAAATATTAGTGGAAGTATATGAGTAACCTCTAACTAGAGGATTGGAAAGTTGTTCAAAATACGAACCTTGAGTAAAGTAATGAATGGTAAGGGATCACCAAACCCCTTAGAAATATAGTCGAACCCCAATGAGAGGAACCGACTAGCATGAGCCGTGTCCCGAACATGAGAGTATTCAATAAGTTGGTTGTAACCTTAAATCTTGGAATACTAGACATTGAGGAATTCCCTATGCCGTTAGATGCTATCAAGAGAGATACTTCTAGGCTAATCCTTGAGATTGTGAATTGACTCCGAGAGTGGGGTTTTGGGAATTTGAGTAGTCCGGTAGTGAACCGGACATTTGAGTATTTGAGGAGCTAACTGTATAGCCCTATTTGTATTTGAGCCCGGTGGTGGGTCTTGTGCATGACCCTGCCCGGAGGTCGTGAGATCGGCTTAACATATATCTTGAGTATTGAGTATTGACTTGGGAACTGGAGTATTGAGTATTGAGTATGGAATCGAGTATGTGAGTATTGAGAATTGAGTTGTGACGCGTGGGACTTGAGAATTTGAGTTGAGTGGGGAATTGAGTTGAGTGTTGTAGACCTTGTTGAGATTGTGAGTAAGAGTACCCAAGGGAGTGGGTAGTACATGAGTAGTTGAGTAAGGCATGGTGAGGTAGAAACCCTCAAGTCTAATTAAAGAACATATTGAACCAACCCTTGATGTGTGTGATAGTGTTTGTGTTCAATGTTGAACTTGATTGTGAATGTACATATATAATGTATGTTGTATGCATGTTGTTGTGCTAAAATGAACCGCATGCTCTCGACCAATTAGTCGGCGTACCCTCGCTAGTACGCGGGGTATGCGGAAGTCATATTCAGCGTAAGCTGACCCCCTAGGGGGAACGTTTTTAGTGTGCAGGTACCCGAAGTGAGTATGAACACTTGAAGAGTCTGACAGCTAAGCCGGACACCGTTCGAGAGTAGGACGGGGTTGTTATTGATATGGGTAGTTGTTAAGGAAATTGTATTTATGTATTCTGGATTTGTAAGACCGAAGGGTTATTGATAAACTTGGGAATTGTAGATACTCGGTATAGTATTGAATGGTTATTGTATTGTATATTGTGGTGTTAAAGGTTGTATTGACTTGAGAATTGTTTAAGTAAAGGAAGTGTCGTTTGTATAGTGTACTCGGTATAAGACCCATCAGACCGATATTGTATTTGTTGTAGTGAATGAGTTTGGATTGGCCTAGTTAGTCACGTGGGTGACTAATGGCATTGTTTCACCCCCGGTTGAGTTGGAACTACCGTTGCGTTGTTGTTGATATATGAGACAGGTTAGAGGATAATGGTGTGATTACCGGTAGGGGTGTTACAAAAAGTGGTATCAGAGCGAAGTATCGCTCTGATGGTCTGAATACCGAGTTTAGGAAAATACCGAGTTAGGAATTAGAGACTTAGGGCTAAGGGTTGAGTGTTAGCGTGTGAGGTACGCTAGTTAGGAACTTCCAGTGTGATCTGGATACCTACATAACCAGTCCCGCCCTCCGCAACCCCTGTTATAAGTTGGGGAAAAGAACGCCAGAGAGATGGAAAGACCTCTCATACTCGGGTAAACCCGATCTGCAGTTGTAGGATAGACTTTGTAAAGAGAAAGAACCTGACATACGGTAGATTCCAAGAGTTGGAAATCCCGAAGACGGTTCCCGTTTGAACGACAATAAGCGTACAAACCGGCAGAAGATTGAAGATCCTAAATATAAGACAATGAAATTTGCGGCACCATGGGGCGACATGCTTCGCAGTCGCGAGAACCATGCGCAGCCAACAAGAAGGGAAGCATAATTATGCGAAGAAGCGAAAGGGCAGAGTAACAGAACTGAGATAAGAGAGTGTACGGACTATAATGCGTGACAATACCGTCAACAGTAAACAAACCGACTAAGGGATTAGTCAAGGTTGGATAAACTCCAAACCTACAACACCAAAGGACGATAATACCCAATAACATAGTTTGGACAACTATGAGAGTAATCATTATGCTTACACTAACAGGACTACCACGTAGTTCATAAGGATTAATCAAACAACCTCGTTAACCACCGCCAAGTGTGGGAACGAGCTATGGAGCAAGGTACATAGAGTACCACAAGGATCGGGAAAGCACCCGAATTAATATTAATTTTGTCAAGAGCACTGGAAGTACTCAGGAGATTGATCACTAAGATCAAAGGATCAAAGGAAAATCCAATAAAACCATCAAGTCTGGATGAAAACAATACCGTAACCGGTATAAGGTAACCTAAAAACCGATGTACCCGCGCACTTGCCAAGGCAAGTGCAGTGACAACAAGGCAAATGTGGAGACTTTTGACAACCAACAAGCACTGACTAAGGTACCCCCATGACAATGGAAGCGAATGAAGGATCACTAATCCTAAGGAATTGAAGAATCAAACCTTGGAAAGGCCTAACGGCCCAAACAGTATATTATCAAACAAACCAGTCAGCATTGAGCTAGACTTGGTCAAGACCTCAAACATGGCAAAGCCATGAAGATTTCTTCTCAAAACCCTAGATTTTATTTCAAACACAAAACCTTTCTTTCAAAAACTACAAGCTTTTCTTTTCAAACTTCATATTTTTAAAACCAAACCGGAGAATCACGGTGAGTATCATTGAACGATACAAGAGGAGTTGACAATAGAATACTTCACCTAGGCGTGTGACGAGCACTACGAGTGTACCCAATTACGGGATGTGGGATGACCGCACTCCGAAGGAGCTTGCGGGCCTGACAGATCACTCGTGAGTTAGTCAGGTAAGTGGTAACGTACCAATACGGTATCCCACGTATGTATACATGTAGTGTACAAAACACGAGAAGTAGTCAGCTCCGTTCTATGGACCATAAGATAAATGCAAACCAAAACAGTTGAACACCTCAAATAACCGAAGGAACCCAGATTAGCTTACAAGCTAAAGGAGTCAAGAATCCATTCTAGGAGGGCGATTAAGAGCTAAAAAGTGCGAGAAGCACTAGTAATTGACTAAAGACATTGGAAATGTCTCAAGAATTTGAAACAAATAGCATGAAATAGCCGGAAGGGATACCCGGTCTAAACACAGTAAGGCAACGCCTACCATGAACAAATAAAGGTTCAAGGAGCAAAGTGAAATACCTATAGTGATCATTTAAGGTACCGGAGGATACCGTTCACTATTGAAGAAGGCATCAAACCTGTCATAAACATTAAGGAAAAGCAGCAACGGTCTACCCTAAGGACGGGAGACATACAACCCTAAACGGGACAACTTATAATTCTAAAACCACAATGCGGAGAAAACAGAACTCACTCAAATGTTAGCCGGATGTAACGGCATAATGAATAACACCCAGGAGCAATCCATAAAGGGTATCTGAAGAGGGGCAAATATGGCCAAGAGATGTGAAGGAAGCCTACGCCCGGAAGAAGGAGCAACGAAGGAACACATAATGAGCGATCGGTCGTGATCGGACGTAAGCTATGGTGTAAGTATGAGAAAGCGACCGGTCGCCTGTGACCGGTTGCAGCAAATACAAAATAAGCATGTATAAATGACCGGTCGCCTGTGACCGGTCATTAAGGTTGCGAAGTAAGTATACACAGCGACTGGTCATTTGTAACCGGTCAAGTAATTAAGAAGCATAAATAGCGACCGGGCGCCTGTGCCCGGTCAGAAAGCTAAGGGATATAGGAATTAAGGTAGTACGCTTATATAAAATAATTAGAATGACAGGCTGGCAAGCCTAGGAGTACTGGAAAGTTGCTGTAAATAAGAGATCAACCCCTTGGGATAGGGGGGACGATGGGAACTTTTTGAACCTCTCTCTTTCTCTGTTGTTACTCTCTCTTTTGCTGTTATGAAGACCCTATTTCATCCCATTTCATTTGGCGCCGTCTGTGGGAAACGAACAACTGGAAAATAACCACGATACAACCACGGCGGAAAAGACGAATGTCAGAGTTGAGTTGATCGGGAGAATTCGGTGCAGCCAAGAACTGAACACGAAACTCAAGTTCCTCCTAAATTGAGCGGAAAATGGGGAGAAATCACGATCTAGAGCCATCCTGCTGAAATCGCTAAGAGTTTCGCACGGTCGACTACGAGATGGTGATACGAGAAGAACTGCAATCACCAAAGGATCATTTGGCACCATGTCAAAGCAGAAATCGGGTTAATGGTGAAAGAATCAAGAAAAGTTCGAACTCAATTTATGATGAAACTCGCAAAGCATAGCCAGAGCTAGATCTCGGCAGGGGAATCGAATTTCAAATCAAGCCAAAGCCAATCGAGCACTCACTCTCTTTCGATTCTTCACCTCATTTAAATCTTGATGATTAATTAAATTAACGAAGTAAATATTAGTAAGATTCACACTAACTACACTTTTCTCAGGAGATAGGGAGACGATGTAACACCCCATCCAAAGCCTAACGTGGTTATCGCAATCTGAACACTTAATCGAATACGTCGCAGCGGAAATAAACAACACCTGGACCTTGCCACGGTCTGATCGTTAGAATATACCGGCTTAAATGCTTACAATACTTATCCAAAAATACTTAACCAGCTTAAACTTCAACATTCATAACACCACAACCAACCGAGTACTAGTATCTTAAACATAATCTCAAACTTACATCAGTTTAATATAAACAGTCGGGTGCACAGGCGCAACCCGAACTCAAAATAAATGTCCCACCCTAAGACTAACCGCTCCTACTCTCGTAGTGCGTCCTCATGGGCCTCTTACATGCAAGTGTAAAAATAGCCCCCGAGGGGGTCAGCACGAATGCTGGTACACCCTCTCATGGCCCCCAAGCTAACGGGGCTACGACGACTAATTGTCGATAGCATGGAAATTGATTACATACACAAACATAATATGAAGTGCAATAATAATAACCACAGATGAACATATTTAGTTCACAAACAATGAACGACTCAAGCGTTCCCTTATCAAGTGGGTTAGTAACCCCCTCCTTAGTCCTCATTTCCTTAATCTCAATTCCTTACCTTAATCTTAATCTCAATCTCAATCTTAATCTTAATCTCAGTATACAAACCTTTCCTGGAAGGGATTGGTTGTAGCTTAATTCGAACCTGGGATTTAGGTGATCCCACCGCACCATCTTAATGCCACCTACTCTGGACGGGAGTCCAGCGTAGCTGAGCCGGCAACCGGCCCTAGGCTACAAGTCCGAAGACAAGTCCTTAAGCGGAGGGCGGATCTGATTCAGATACCGTCCCCCTTTTCCTTAGCATGCATGACCGGAGATCGGTCCCGGGTTTCTTCACTCAAGTTCCAATTAGTAGACATCTTAAACACCATGTGCTAGCTAAGCCTTAACGGGCATTAACCAACAACCATCAAACTTAACTCTTTCTTAACTCAGTAAGTACTAAACTTGGTTAGTAACAATCTCAAGTCTCGCGGGTTAGTGTAAATATAACACAATCACAACGAGAACAATATAGCCGGTTGCATGCTTTATCTTGTTTTAGTCATAGCAATTAAACAGATAGCACACAAGCCGAGGGACACCTCGTTAGCAAGCAGGTCACAAGAAGGATTGTACCGTTCACCGTCGATCGTTGTTTGTTTAACCTTCTTCGGGGTCCCAATTCACAAACCTAAAACATTCATTCATTTTTAGGTCATTAGTTATTTGTACCTTTCTTAACTCACTTAGTCTCAAAAGATTCCCATTTAATACCCTCTTAAATCTTTGCCACTTAGCTTACAACCTTAACTTTAAACATTAAAACTTATACTTAAACTTAACTTAATTCCTTAAGTTCTTAGGGTCCTAATCATTACCACCCAACCAAAGGTATACCTCATTACCTATCACCATTCTTAGAATTCAAAATTTCTTTTTTTTTTTTCTAAGTGTTAAGGGTCGACCGACCCACCGACCGACCCTACTCCTGGGTCGGTCCATTACAGAAACTCTTTTGTCTCTTGAAACCCATCCGACCGACCCAGAGCTAGACCGACCGACCCAAACCCTCTGGGTCGGTCCCTTACAGAACCCATTTTCCTACTTAAACCTTGCCCGACCGACCCACCGACCGACCCAAACCCCCTGGGTCGGTCCAGTCCAGAGGCATTCCGGCTGGCTTAACATGGCCCGACCGACCCAACACTGGGTCGGACCCTGGGTCGGTCCTCTACAGACCTTCCTCTTAAATTGCCTCTTTCAATTCCAAACTTCTCCTCATATCTTCTAATATGCTATAACCTCATTTGGGCACCTCAAATACACCTTAAGCCCTCCTCTAAACACATTAAATCATTCACCAAAATCCACCTTAGTCATTATGCATTTTCCTTGTGATAATGCTACACTTGTAATGCTTTCCTTTAGGTTTCTAGGTGGTGGTTCATACCTAATGTAACCACTATGCCAAATGTTTCCTTCACCACTATAACATCATCTCCCAAGCATCTCTCACTATCTAAAACTCTCTTAAGCATTTACTTAATGTTCTTTCACAACTTAAACTTCCTTCCTAGTTGTTTACCAACTTTTACCTAAGTCCTAAATACTCAAATGCACTCTCTTGATTTCTAAATCCTTCCTAGTAATGCCTAAGTCATCATAAGTCCTTAGAACACCTTATTCTCACCCTTTTTCACCAAGACAATCTCTAGAACATCCTAGTACCTCACTTAGTCATTAAATTCCCTTAGAATGTCTTAAACACTTAAGCTCTCCTTTAAATTTTGCCATAGGTTCTCTAGTATATAATACCACCTAATACATGGTTTTTCTCCATCAAACAACCAACATCACCCAAATTCTCACCACAACACTTAACACCCAATTTACACCAAAACCACACCACATCATCATATAGTGTTTAAACTTAAAATGCTTGGCACTTAGGCCCTTAAATGACAATAATCTTAACCACTGAATTTCCACATATATATGCCTTCAACCTGCGAATACACTCAACAAGGCTCCCATTGAAATAAAATGCTTCTTGTACTTCACCTTTATATTCTTAAACTATCTCTTTTTCCCATTTGCTCCTTAGTCACAAGTTCACAAGTATAGTCATTGTTTCTCCTAGGTTTTATATAACCTTCCCAATATAAGCTCTACACTAAACTCATCATACATCTAAATTCCATTCCCTTAAACCACAAAACACCTTAAGGTAAGTAATTTACCTTGTTTTCTCACAAGCTTAAAAGCTTTTCTCCTTAGGTTTTTCTTTGTTCAATCTCGGCCACCAATGTGATTCTCCTTGCCAATGTTCTAACCAATATCCAATGACTCCAATGAGTACTAGATAACACATTAACCCTAAGGAACAAACCCTAGGTTAAAAATATGCTTTAAGGTATTAATGTGATTATTTTACCTTGGTTTTCTCAAGACAAACTTGGGTATGAAGCAAGAAGGACCTCCTCTCTCCTTTGAAGAGTAGAAACAAGCTAGAACAAGGCATAAACATGGAGTCCCATGAGTATATATTTTCGGACATGTGAAGAAAATGGTGGAAACCTAGATTTTCTTACACTTTCTTTACCTTAAGAGAATGGAGATGCCAATGGAGTCTCCAAATTTGAATTTCCTCCTCAAATGGTGGTTTGACTTGGCACCAAAATGAAGCTCTTGAATTTTTGAAAAGATAGAAAGGAGGAGCTTGAGCTAACTAAGAAGAATATGTATTTTGTTTTGGATTTGGAGCTAAAATGAGCAAGATGTGTGCAAGAGAAGGTGGAGCTAGCATGGAGAGGAGCTTCACGTTAATGGAGAAGAGAAAGAGAGCAAGAAACCGTGTGAAACAATGGAGAATGAAGAAGTGAGGAGAGAGGTAAGTAAAATGTGATATTTATCTTAAAAGGTGAATAGTACTTTATGCTTTATAAGACTTATTTGCTTTCTTAATTACTTAATGAGTCATGAAGGTGGTGACTCACCTCCTAAGAAACCGGCCCCCTTTTAGTAATGAGGGTAATCTAGTCTTTGTTGACCAAATGTCTCACTTATATAGACTTATGTTATAAATTAGCTTAATTAATTCACTATTCATCAAAAACAAGGCACATTGTTGTGAAATTTTTGATTTCCCATTGATATAGACCTCCAAATGTGATACTATATAGTACACATATTAATTAAAGAGTAATGATGGACATTTAGCCATTCAAAACTCATTTACAAGACAATTTTTCAAAAACGTGCTTTAAGACTCCTTAAAGCATATTTTGTGTTTTAACTTGTTTTCAAGCTTGGTTTTCTTTGGTAATTGATTTGAAATGACCATTAGGATATTACTAAGGTCTTAGAACAATATTTGGGCACTCTCCCAAGTCTCTCCAAGCTTAGAGCACGTTTTTGTTAAAACTGCTCTTTTGGTGTTTCCTTATATTTTCTTTGATTAGAAATGTTTCCTAATGTTTCTAAGGCATTATTTAGCCTCCTTATATCTTAGTTTATCATTTAAACACCATATCTAAGTTTGGGGTATTTCAATCTACCCCCCTTAAAAGAACTTTGTCCTCAAAGTTCACACATGTGTTTAACCATTCACGGTACACAATTCTCTTAATCTTAATACAACATCTTATATTCACATTCATACATCTCAAGACTCAAAGGTCAATCTCAAATACAATACATAAGTATTATACATAACTCAAACTTACACCGAAGTGTAGCAACTTACACAAATTCACATCTTAAACAACCAAACAAACGACAAACATGATCGTTTCCTAACTCAAAAGCGAGGAAGCTCTACCCCCTTAAAAAGGGGTACGCCCCGTACCCTATACAGACGATCTAGTCAGTAAATAAAGAAGGGTACTTCGCCCTCATCTTATCCTCTAATTCCCACGTGGCCTCTTCAACATCCTGGTTAGACCAGAGAACCTTCACCAGTCGCACTGACTTATGGCGAGTGTCCCTAGTCTTACTGTCCAAGATTCTCTGAGGGGTCTCCACGGATCTCATAATTGGCTCTAAAGTCAACCTCTCAGGTTCTAACACATGGGAGGGGTGGTGCATGTATTTCTTTAGCTGTGAAACATGAAAAACATCATGCACTTTACCCAGCTCATCAGGTAAATTTAACCTGTAAGCAACCGGGCCCACCCGCTCCGTAATCTCATAAGGACCAACAAATTTCAGGCTTAACTTGCCCTTCTGCCCAAATCTGAATACACCCTTCATCGGTGATACTCGCAGAAATACCCGGTCGTCCACTGCGAACTCCAGGTCCCGTCGTCGAACATCAGCATACGACTTCTGCCTATCTTGAGTAGCTTTCATGTTCTCCCTGATTTGCTGAATCTCAGCCTTAACTTGTTCTAAGTACTCTGGTCCTATAATGACCGTCTCACTCGACTCATCCCAGCAGAGCGGTGTACGACATGGTCTACCGTACAATGCTTGAAATGGTGCCATCTTGATCGAAGCGTGATAGCTGTTGTTGTATGAAAACTCGATCAGATGCAATCTATCAATCCAACTGCCCTGGAAGTCTAAGGCACATGCTCTCAGCATGTCCTCGAGTGTCTGAATAGTACGCTCTGTCTGACCATCTGTCTGAGGATGGAACGCGGTACTCAGCTTGAGTTCTGTACCCAACGCTTCTCTGGTAGCTCTCCAGTACCTCGAAAGGAATCTGGTATCTCTATCTGACACTATGGTCTTTGGTATGCCGTGATGTCTCATGATTTCTTTCTCAAATAGCTTAGCTAATTTGGTCACCTTCCAAGTATCCTTCATCGGTATGAATCGGGCTACTTTGGTAAGGCGATCCACCACCACCCATATCATGTTGAGACCTCCCCTAGCAGGTGGAAGCCCGACTACGAAGTCCATGGAGATATCATGGAACTTCCACTCCGGAACTGGCATCGACTGTACCATTCCGCCCGGTCGTCGGTGCTCGAATTTCACCTTCTGGCATGTGAGACACCTCAAGACGAACTCGGTAACATCTGTCTTCATCCCCGACCACCAGAAGTATCTCTTCATGTCTTTATACATTTTAGAGGCTCCTGGATGGATGGAAACTGAAGAACAGTGTGATTCTCTAAGTATACGGTCTTTCAGATCCGTGTTACCTCGTGGTATGCATAATCGGCCCTTAAGTCTGATCAGATCATCATCATGAAGTCTGAAGTCGTATTTCTGACTCTCAAAGGTACCATCTGTCAGCTTCTGTCTGACCTCTCTCATATACTCATCTGTCCTCTGAGCCTCTCGCACCTCATCAACCAAGCTGGAGAAGGAAACTAGCGAATGGAGTGAGTGTGCTCGACGGCTCAGGGCATCTGCTACAACATTGGCCTTCCCTTCTTGTATTGGAGGTCAATGTCATAGTCTTTCAGAAACTCTAACCATCTCCTCTGTCGAAGATTTAACTCCTTCTGAGTGAATATGTATTTCAAACTCTTGTGATCGGTGTAGATCGTGACACTAACCCCATATAAGTATGGCGCCATATCTTCAAAGCGAAGACTACAGCTCCCAGCTCTAAATCATGTGTGGGGTAGTTCTCCTCATGTTTCTTCAACTGGCGTGAGGCATATGCCACCACCTTGCCATGTTGCATGAGCACGCAACCCAGCCCTCTGCCGGATGCATCACAATAAACCTCAAAGCCCCTACCGTCTGGAATGGTCAGTACCGGTGCAGTGGTCAGTGAGTCCTTCAAGCGCTGAAATGATCTCTCACAGTCAACTGTCCACAGAAATGGTGCGTCTTTCTTCATCAGACTGGTCATCGGCTTCGCGACCTTGCTGAAATCTCTAACAAACCTCCTGTAGTAACCTGCCAGACCGAGAAAGCTCCGGATGTCGGTAACTGTCTTCGGCCTTGGCCAGGTACGTACGGCATCAATCTTTGCTGGATCCACTGCGATCCTAGCATCTGAGATGACATGACCTAGGAAAGAGACCTGGTCAAGCCAAACTCACACTTGGAGAACTTAGCATATAGCTGGTTCTCCCTTAATATTTCCAACACCCTCCTCAGATGTCCCTCATGCTCAGCCTTAGACTTTGAATATATCAGAATGTCATCAATAAAAACCACAACCGACTTGTCCAGCTGCTCCCGGAACAAGCGGTTCATCAGATCCATAAACTTCGTCGGTGCGTTCGACAAACCGAACGGCATCACTGTAAACTCATAGTGGCCGTATCGTGTCCGGAATGCGTCTTCTCAATATCTCCCTCTTAATGGCTATCTGATGATACCCGATCTGAGATCAATCTTGGAAAACACAGATTCTCCCTTCAACTGATCGAACAGATCGTCAATGCGGGGTAGTGGGTACTTATTCTTCACTGTCACTGCATTCAGCTCTCTGTAGTCGATGCAGAGGCGGAGACTACCATCCTTCTTCTTCACGAAGAGAGGACTGGCGCTCCCATGGTGACACACTTGGTCTAACGAATCCTTTATCCAACAAATCTTTCAATTGCTTTTTAACTCAGTCATTTCTGCCGGAGCCATACGGTATGGTGCTTTGGCTATCGGTCCGGTACCAGGTAGCAGCTCAATGGTGAACTCTACCTCCCGAGTGGGTGGCATGCTGGGTAGTTCCCGTGGAAACAAGTCGGGGAACTCCGACACTACCGGTAAGTCGGGGTCTAACTCAGGGTCTCTCGCTATGTCCTGTACATAGCAGAGGTATACTTCTTCCTTTCTCCTTAATTATCTATGCATTGCCATGGCGGTGATGATCTTAGTCGAAGGCTCTCTGGGCCTCTGGCGGTATGATATTGTTACCCCAGACGGACTCCTGAGCAGCAATCTATGCTCGGCGCAGAGGATACGTCCCTTGTGCCGCTCCAACCAGTTCATCCCGAAGATAACATCAAATCCTAGCTTACTGAACTCAATGAAACTGACTGGGAAGTCTTCCCCTTAATTCTGATGGTGGCTCCTCGGTAGTAACGAGTGCAACGAACCTTCTCCTTAGACGGGAGCGTAACCGTGAAGTCGGGTAGCTCATCAGCGTCTAGCCCCAACCTGCTCGCAAATGATGCAGAGACAAAGGTATGCGAGGCCCCTGAGTCGAAGAGAACTGATGCCTCAATCCCATTAATCGGAAAGGTGCCGGTGAGGATAGTACCGCTAGCGTCGGCCTGTGCCTCTGTGAGTATGCTTAGTGCACCTTCCGTACCGAGTCCATAACCTAATTGTGTTCACAAGCTCCATGAGTATTGATGGTATAACAAGAGTCGTAATCAATTATATGAACAACACTTTATTTTATTCATGACCATCCGTTTTACAACATGTCTTCATCTTACATCTCATTTCATCTCATTCTAACTGACATGGCTAATATTGTCTAAAGGTTAGGTTCAATCTTCCTGGTCTCATATGCGTCGCATTGATTACTGCTGACGGTGCTGTATTCAGCTTGATTCTCTTAATTCCATGGTATAACATCCTTGATTCTCCTCCCAAAATTAATACATCACCTGACTTAAGTACTATCTTATCTGCACGGTCCGCACGCTTCTGCTCGCCGTATAAAAACTCCGCATCATCTCCAATGGACCAAGACACTACGGGTATCCCTCTTTCGAGAGACTCCGTTGTCTCGTCCTTATCCTGGTGTAGTCCCAGTTTCCCATCTTTTTCGTAGAAGTTTACAATGCAAATGTCTGGCTGGATGTCTGGAATCGGTTCAGCTTCCAACTGCTGAGCGATTCCATGACTTGTGTAATAACTGGATGGAACTCTTCGGGTATTCCCGGTGGTGAGACTCCATCTTGCTCCCTTGTGGTTTGGTAATTCTTGGCATACGGATTCCAATCCTTGCCCAAGCTCATCATCTTTAATTTCATCTTGCTCCCCCTGGGTACTCCGGTGTGTAAAAACCTCCCGGTCCCATTCCTAGTTGATTGCACTCCTGATGATGGCTATTTGTGCTTCGGGTGTCAGGTATCCCCTTAATAAAATCATACCTGGGCGGATAACCTGACATGTTCGGTTGGAAAGTGTGTGTTTCGATGTCGGTGTGCTCCGGGTTAGATGTAGATGGTATAGGGTAGCAGATGTTGAATCTTCCTAGAGTGGTAGTAGGTTATATCACTTAAGTTCTAATCTCATCTTATTCTTACTTAACTCATTTATTCACCAAACATGCATGATAGTGCGGTAAGCAGGTAGTTTTACTACTAAGTGGTTATAGTGGTACCTGGCCTCGAAGAGGGCTCAGGCTCATCATCCCGGTCCACCATGTGTAGAGTGGGCCCCGTCTTCTGGGTCACCCTTGGGTTCTTGTCCGCCGGCTGCTGCACTTTCCTCTGACCGTCAGATCCAGCTCCCTGATCGGTCTTGCCCTTGCCCCTGGTGTCGGGCCTATAGGCTCTGCGAGCAGGATTCCGGTAACACTCATAAGCTCGATGCCCGTAGACACCACAGTAGTTGCACTCCACCTTGTTTCCCTTACAGTCGAGCCCGGGGTGGTCCTTGTGACACCATCTACAGATGAAGCGTCGCTGGTAGCCACCACCGGCCCCTCTCAGTCTCAGATCCTGATGATTCATATTGTCAATTCTCATATCTCAAACGGTTACTAATTTATTTTTTAACTCATTCAATATCAATTTCCTTACCCTTTGGCACCTTAGAGCGCAGGGGTGTAGCTGCAATAGCATATGTCAGCTTCAATGGCTCTTCCGAAGCCTTCTCCTTTTCCTCCTTCCCTTTCGGGTTCTGATTTTTCTGGGCCTGAGGCTGGTACTTTTGTTTCTTGTACCCTCCTTGCCCTTGACTCTTGAGCTTTACCAGCACTCTTCCTCTTAGCATTCTCCTCGTCCCTCAGCTGGACGGTAATCTCAACCTTAGCAGCGGCATGATAGCACTCCTGCTTTTCCATAGTATTAGTCTCACTTATTTCTCATAATCTAAATCTTATTCATCACTTACTCAAATCTCAATCGTTCTATACCTGCAAGGTAGTGTAACTCGTCGGCCCATGCCGTAGCGGAGTCGATGGCTAAGCCCGCCATAGAAGCGGTCCACCAAGATCTGGTCAGAATACCCTAGACCCGGCAGAAGACGGAGCAAGGCAGTGAACTCTGAGTAATACTCGTCCACTGTCATCTTGTCCGACTGCTTAAGCGCATCCAACTGCAAGCGCTTCTTCGTCTGGACATGGGCGGGGTAGTACTTTGCTCGTAGCAAGGCGGTGTACTGCTCCCAGCCGAACTCTGGATTGGCCACATGCTCGGCCCTCACCAGCTTCCACCAATCGCCTGCCGCCCCCTTCAGTAGTAGAAAGCAGCTAAGCGCACCTTGATCCCAGCAGGGACATCAAGGGTCTCGAAGGCGGTCTCCAGCTCGGAGATGTACGCCTCAAGCTTGGCGGGATCGGTCTCCCCCTTAAAATGAGCGGGTCGAAGATCTGCTAGACTCTTCACCCAGTTTGGTTCCTAGGTTGTGGCGGTGGAGGTGGTGCACCCACACCAGGCTGATAGCCCATGTGCCCTAAAGCGGCAGCTACGATCTCTGCGATCGTCTGCCCTCAGGTATCCTGAAGTATCCTCACCCCGGCCGCGACCTCGGCCTCCTCTAGGGCGTCCTGCCATCTGAACAAGCATAACTTACATTAGATTCGTACTCACCATTGTTTTGGTTAGTAAGTTTATAACGTCCGTAGACGGTAAAGACAATCCACACTTATTAGTGGTCATCTGACTCTACTCACTCTAACTTCTCACACCCTTAACCCAACACTTATCCTCAACTTATATCCTAACTCGGTGGTTACTCAGTCCGGTATTTCTTGATCAGAGCGTAACTACGCTCTGATACCACTTTTTGTAACACCCCATCCAAAGCCTATCGTGGTTATCGCAATCTGAACACTTAATCGAATACGTCGCAGCGGAAATAAACAACACCTGGACCTTGCCACGGTCTGATCGTTAGAATATACCGGCTTAAATGCTTACAATACTTATCCAAAAATACTTACCAGCTTAAACATCAACATTCATAAACCACAACCAACCGAGTACTAGTATCTTAAACATAATCCAAACTTACATCAGTTTAATATAAACAGTCGGGTGCACAGGCGCAACCCGAACTCAAAATAAATGTCCCACCTAAGACTAACCGCTACTCTCGTAGTGCGTCCTCATGGGCCTCTTACCTGCAAGTGTAAAAATAGCCCCCGAGGGGGTCAGCACGAATGCTGGTACACCTCTCATGGCCCCAAGCTAACGGGGCTACGACGACTAATTGTCGATAGCATGGAAATTGATTACATACACAACATAATATGAAGTGCAATAACAATAACCACAGATGAACATATTAGTTCACAAACAATGAACGACTCAAGCGTTCCCTTATCAAGTGGGTTAGTAACCCCCTCCTTAGTCCTCATTTCCTTAATCTCATTCCTTACCTTATCTTAATCTCAATCCAATCTTAATCTTAATCTCAGTACAAACCTTTCCTGGAAGGGATTGGTTGTAGCTTAATTCGAACCTGGGATTTAGGTGATCCCACCGCACCATCTTAATGCCACCTACTCTGGACGGGAGTCCAGCGTAGCTGAGCCGGCAACCGGCCCTAGGCTACAAGTCCGAAGACAAGTCCTTAAGCGGAGGGCGGATCTGATTCAGATACCGTCCCCCTTTTCCTTAGCATGCATGACCGGAGATCGGTCCCGGGTTTCCTCACTCAAGTTCCAGTAGTAGACATCTTAAACACCATGTGCTAGCTAAGCTTAACGGGCATTAACCAACAACCATCAAACTTAACTCTCTTACTCAGTAAGTACTAAAACTTGGTTAGTAACAATCTCAAGTCTCGCGGGTTAGTGTAAATATAACACAATCACAACGAGAACAATATAGCCGGTTGCATGCTTTATCTTGTTTTAGTCATAGCAATTAAACAGATAGCACACAAGCCGAGGGACACCTCGTTAGCAAGCAGGTCACAAGAAGGATTGTACCGTTCACCGTCGATCGTTGTTTGTTTAACCTTCTTCGGGGTCCCAATTCACAAACCTAAAACATTCATTCATTTTTAGGTCATTAGTTATTTGTACCTTTCTTAACTCACTTAGTCCTAAAGATTCCCATTTAATACCCTCTTAAATCTTTGCCACTTAGCTTACAACCTTAACTTTAAACATTAAAACTTATACTTAATCTTAACTTAATTCCTTAAGTTCTTAGGGTCCTAATCATTACCACCCTACCAAAGGTATACCTCATTACCTATCACCATTCTTAGAATTCAAAATTTCTTTTTTTTTCTAAGTGTTAAGGGTCGACCGACCCACCGACCGACCCTCCCCTGGGTCGGTCCATTACAGAAACTCTTTTGTCTCTTGAAACCCATCCGACCGACCCAGAGCTAGACCGACCGACCCAAACCCTCTGGGTCGGTCCCTTACAGAACCCATTTTCCTACTTAAACCTTGCCCGACCCCCCGAAAACCCCCTGGGTCGGTCCAGTCCAGAGGCATTCCGGCTGGCTTAACATGGCCCGACCGACCCAAACTGGGTCGGACCCTGGGTCGGTCCTCTACAGACCTTCCTCTTAAATTGCCTCTTTCAATTCCAAACTTCTCCTCATATCTTCTAATAGCTATAACCTCATTTGGGCACCTCAAATCACCTTAAGCCCTCCTCTAAACACATTAAATCATTCACCAAAATCCACCTTAGTCATTATGCATTTTCCTTGTGATAATGCTACACTTGTAATGCTTTCCTTAGGTTTCTAGGTGGTGGTTCATACCTAATGTAACCACTATGCCAAATGTTTCCTTCACCACTATAACATCATCTCCCAAGCATCTCTCACTATCTAAAACTCTCT
The DNA here is from genome assembly GCA_023374045.1 of Limonium bicolor. Classification (NCBI taxonomy): domain Eukaryota; kingdom Viridiplantae; phylum Streptophyta; class Magnoliopsida; order Caryophyllales; family Plumbaginaceae; genus Limonium; species Limonium bicolor. The sequence goes on from CM041783.1 coordinate 62,848,243, forward strand.
TAAGCATTTACTTAATGTTCTTTCACAACTTAAACTTCCTTCCTAGTTGTTTACCAACTTTTACCTAAGTCCTAAATACTCAAATGCACTCTCTTGATTTCTAAATCCTTCCTAGTAATGCCTAAGTCATCATAAGTCCTTAGAACACCTTATTCTCACCCTTTTTCACCAAGACAATCTCTAGAACATCCTAGTACCTCACTTAGTCATTAAATTCCCTTAGAATGTCTTAAACACTTAAGCTCTCCTTTAAATTTTGCCATAGGTTCTCTAGTATATAATACCACCTAATACATGGTTTTTCTCCATCAAACAACCAACATCACCCAAATTCTCACCACAACACTTAACACCCAATTTACACCAAAACCACACCACATCATCATATAGTGTTTAAACTTAAAATGCTTGGCACTTAGGCCCTTAAATGACAATAATCTTAACCACTGAATTTCCACATATATATGCCTTCAACCTGCGAATACACTCAACAAGGCTCCCATTGAAATAAAATGCTTCTTGTACTTCACCTTTATATTCTTAAACTATCTCTTTTTCCCATTTGCTCCTTAGTCACAAGTTCACAAGTATAGTCATTGTTTCTCCTAGGTTTTATATAACCTTCCCAATATAAGCTCTACACTAAACTCATCATACATCTAAATTCCATTCCCTTAAACCACAAAACACCTTAAGGTAAGTAATTTACCTTGTTTTCTCACAAGCTTAAAAGCTTTTCTCCTTAGGTTTTTCTTTGTTCAATCTCGGCCACCAATGTGATTCTCCTTGCCAATGTTCTAACCAATATCCAATGACTCCAATGAGTACTAGATAACACATTAACCCTAAGGAACAAACCCTAGGTTAAAAATATGCTTTAAGGTATTAATGTGATTATTTTACCTTGGTTTTCTCAAGACAAACTTGGGTATGAAGCAAGAAGGACCTCCTCTCTCCTTTGAAGAGTAGAAACAAGCTAGAACAAGGCATAAACATGGAGTCCCATGAGTATATATTTTCGGACATGTGAAGAAAATGGTGGAAACCTAGATTTTCTTACACTTTCTTTACCTTAAGAGAATGGAGATGCCAATGGAGTCTCCAAACTTGAATTTCCTCCTCAAATGGTGGTTTGACTTGGCACCAAAATGAAGCTCTTGAAGTTTTGAAAAGATAGAAAGGAGGAGCTTGAGCTAACTAAGAAGAATATGTATTTTGTTTTGGATTTGGAGTTAAAATGAGCAAGATGTGTGCAAGAGAAGGTGGAGCTAGCATGGAGAGGAGCTTCACGTTAATGGAGAAGAGAAAGAGAACAAGAAACCGTGTGAAACAAGGGAGAATGAAGAAGTGAGGAGAGAGGTAAGTAAAATGTGATATTTATCTTAAAAGGTGAATAGTACTTTATGCTTTATAAGACTTATTTGCTTTCTTAATTACTTAGAGTCATGAAGGTGGTGACTCACCTCCTAAGAAACCGGCCCCCTTTTATATGAGGGTAATCTAGTCTTTGTTGACCAAATGTCTCACTTATATAGACTTATGTTATAAATTAGCTTAATTAATTCACTATTCATCAAAAACAAGGCACATTGTTGTGAAATTTTTGATTTCCCATTGATATAGACCTCCAAATGTGATACCATATAGTACACATATTAATTAAAGAGTAATGATGGACATTTAGCCATTCAAAACTCATTTACAAGACAATTTTTCAAAAACGTGCTTTAAGACTCCTTAAAGCATATTTTGTTTTAACTTGTTTTCAAGCTTGGTTTTCTTTGGTAATTGATTTGAAATGACCATTAGGATATTACTAAGGTCTTAGAACAATATTTGGGCACTCTCCCAAGTCTCTCCAAGCTTAGAGCACGTTTTTGTTAAAACTGCTCTTTTGGTGTTTCCTTATATTTTCTTTGATTAGAAATGTTTCCTAATGTTTCTAAGGCATTATTTAGCCTCCTTATATCTTAGTTTATCATTTAAACACCATATCTAAGTTTGGGGTATTTCAGACGAAATCAGAAATCCAAATCAATTATCATCTTCAAGATACTACGGCACCAGTAATCAGATCTCGGCAGATGGTGGAAACTCCATAGAGAGCGAAGTCAAAGTCTGAATTGGAAATCTAGGTCGGAAATTGCAGAGCATTGAAGAACGAAGTACTGCGCTGAATTTAGGAAGAAATCTTGATGCAATCAACCAATAGAGAGGCAATGAAGTATGAAGTTCAGCGGCGAGTAAGATTCTGATTCTACGAAAAGAAGATTGGAAGTGGAAAACGAGGTTGTACTTCCACCGGACAGAGACCCAGCGAATTCGAAACTCAGAACCCCAACAATGAAGGAGTAGAAGGGCAAAGCATTTGACCCAGATCGATCAGTAGCAAGAGGATTTGTCACCCGACAAAGAGTACAGTCACGCCTTCAAAAAGTCATTTGAGAAAATCGAATTGCAACCTGATTCCTCCCGGGAGGCATCTCAATCCTCGACCGGTGGGCATTTCTACATTTCTTCCACAACGACCAGGCGCAGCCCCATCAATTTTCGACGACCGAAAACGTGGTGCACAATGAATACATGACCGGGCAGCATTTCCGGGCATCATTCAGAACAAGAGCAAATTCACCGCGACCGGGCACATGGAGCGTGACCGGGCGATGTTTCTTCTGCAATGACTGGGCGGCATTCACCAGGGGTTCCCCTCTTGACCGGGCGATGGCTTTCAAAACGACCGGGAGATGGACTCAGGGTGACCGGGCGGTAACCTTGGAGCGACCGGGCAATGATGTCAATATCAACAATTGATCGATAGGAAAGAGAAGTTCAGAAGACAAGGCGGGCGCAGGTAAGATCTGTCACACTGAGCTCGATCAGCAGTTAGCTCAATTCCAGACATCTCAAGGGAAGCCCAACATACTATCTCAATCAATACAAGCCTCTAATCTTCTATCTTCTCGAAGAAACACGGTTCGATTCTAAACTTCTTCACTTCTAAAAATCCTGAAAAAGGGGAAAAATACAAGAGATGATAAATTAAAGGTTTGCAAGTCGCCTTTTCTTCTAAAATCAACGACCTTAACATTCCAGAATTCTGATTTCCCTTGAGAGTTAACGTCAAAAAATATGCCCATAAACATTATGTTCAGTTCTGGTTATCGCCTACTTCTGTCTAAATGGGATATTTCTACTCTGTTAATAACCATGGAGTTTGACTTCATTTTACCTCTTGTGCCATAACACCATTTCTGCTTTAACAAAGTCGGGTTAATATGTTAAGCATTGATCATTGCTCTAATCTATAATAGGAATTTAGTTTGGCCAAAATTCTGCTATATACCATGTTGCATTATTCCGGGCTTATAAATTCTCTAGTGATGATTTGTTTTGAGCTTTGATTAACCTTTTGGCTAAAAAGGCTTGCGCTTGGTGATATCTCTTACTGTACGTCTAGAACTGTATGCCTTAATAGTTAACCTACTGTTGGCATTGAGTAACAAAGGAATTCAGTAAACCTTGTTTCAGTCTTTACTACTTAAATCACTCATTTTCGGCATCTCAAGGAAAAGCTCGTGTTGACACTCCTCATGGCAGCTTATTTTTTATTAGATGTTCAAATCATTTTCTGATTTTGCTAAAATCTAAAAGCTGTTGATATCCCTTAAAACATTTTTTCCTACTTCCGTGTTTAGAGGTTTAGTCAGGCATGTTCAGGATTGCTTATGTCTCTTTATTCCTATTTTTAATTACTGCTGCTATTGAGTATTGCTTCAACTATTTGTCCTCAAAGATAAGTCTATCTGCTACGATTAAAATAGCAAGTTAATAAGGCATGATTAAAGAGAGCTTTTGGTTGAATCATTCAGCTTCTTAAAGCAAACACTGAACATCTGCTGGTAGCAGTCTGTGAATGAAATAAAACATCATTTTAAAAGATGTCATCGATTGTTATGCTAAGTTGATACTTAAATTCTATGCCACTACGTTTAAATAAATTGGTTTCAGCCTTTGTTAAGCACTATTCTGATTACGAGTACTCGACATCAATCTGAACTGTTAGTCTAGCTGCTTCAACATGTTTCTACATAGAAAATACATACCATTCTGCCCCATATGTTTCTGCCACCATATTCCTTTGAGTAAAACATTCACGTGATTTCACCGAAATTCAAGCGCCAGGTACGTCTCCCTGTTACAGTACCGTAACTTAGTTTGCTCCTGATTGACTTTGTGAATTTTATTCACTCCTGTTATAATCTAGAAATAATGATTAACCAATATGATAAGGAATACCGCGGGCCTTTCATAATAGTGTTGTTAACTTTGATTATGTTTCGTGCTCCATTCTAGACAAGTTATGCATAACAGTCCTTTGCTTCTATCTACGACACATAAAGGCACATAATCTGAACATCCAAAGTCTGAAAACTTGTTTACACTCCTTTGCTACTGTGTGAGTTCTTCTAATTACAATCTGCATGAATTGGTGTTGGTTAGTACTCAGATAGGATTTGTCTCAAAAAACCTTGTAACACCATTAATGATCTTATAAACACCAAAATATCTTCTTCAAAGTTTATAAGTTAAGTAAGTCATGTGCTTTTAAAATTCATGTTCACGAATTCAGATTATCAATCTTGCTCACTGTTTTTGCTTCTTTGGTACGCTTAGACAGTCCTAGACCTTTTCCGTTTGTCACTCATTCTTTTCTCATTTTCTGTCTGTTTTTATTATTCCCCACTGCTGCTACTATGAGGCAACACGAACGGAAGTAACAGAAGCAGAAGCAAGCCAAAGGAAGAGATATCCGGAGTTGCAAGTCCAAAATATTCCTGGATTAACCGGATATAAGGTATCCATGCTTCTCTATCTCTGCAGAATCAAGGTAATCCTTATACATCACCCATGGCATAGACCGTCTGCTTAAAAGATTAGGCATTCTCGATATATTGCTTCGGAAAGTGGCAATTTCATTGCTAAGATTTTTTCCACTAAAAATGGTATATCTTGGTTACATAATATGAACAGTTTCGTTCCCTTACATACATAATGATTGATCCGATACTCTGTAATGCTACTGCATGATTCTTGCTTCGTTATCACTAGAAACCCCCCCCCTCTATTTATAAAAAACAGCACTGAATGGTTAAGCTTGTTAAATGCTACAATGTATTTCATGCGAACGCACTCTTTTGTCACAATGTGACATACATGGCTTCTGATTGGCTTCATTCTGTTCATGATTTTTTCATTACCATTCGCCACAAGAATACTTATGACTTTGGTCGTCAGTTTTGCCTATTGATACAAACCATAGTATGACATATGCTTTAAATATGTCTTTACCTTTTTAGCTATCAGAACCTAAAATGATATCAATAAAGCTCATTATGCCGCCTTTTTTCACATCTGATATAATCTCAGTGGTTTACAACGTTTGTTATCTGATTGCTTGGTCAGGATTCTGCTGTTTTGATTAACGTCTGTCCGGCAGTCTCTACCCTGTCCAACTACTGTTTGTTTCTTAATATTCATTAATATAAAACTTTAGATGACTCATAATTACATAATTCTCAAGATACTAAGCTTCCATTCTCTTTCTGTTTCAGTCTGTTCGCAGCCACTTTACACCTACACTACGCTCTATCACATTGATAGTTCTGTCACATCGGTAGTTTCATTGAATTGTGTCAATTCTTGCTAGTGTTTTAGCCTCTCCTCGCTTCCATCCTTTTTCGGCAATTGGTAGTTGTTTATAGTACATAAAGTTTCCCTTTTTTGTTTGGTTTAGTACACACTAGCGGGGATGTTTTCAGCAGAGTGTGCAACCTGCTTCTTTGAGAGGGTTATCACTATTTGATCACGCCTAGTTACTTGTTACAGTTTCGACTAAGTTAGAAGGTTTTCCTTACATTTACCTTTGTTGTTATGAATACTTCACGGTCAATTTTCAAAGAAAAGGTGTCGGCACCCTTAGGTGCATTATTTCGAAGGAATAGTTGAACTATGCAAATAGAAATAGCGCAAGATATCGGTACTTTAGTTTTCAACTTTTACCTGTTGTACATTCTTTACTGTTTGTGAGTGATGATGTAGTTCAGTGGTTTATAGCCCACTTTTATGACAAATTGGAGTTCATTTGAAAGTAATCCTGAACGTGTTTAGCTTTGGTAAGCCCGCTTAAAAACCCGGGGTATGACCCTCATTTGATTCAGTCTTGAATTCTGTTTATAAGTCTATCATGACAGATGCCGCTTGAACAAAATCTCTGAAAGGTAAGCAGGTTACGAAGCTTTAACAGTTTGGATCTTTTAGCTTCAGTTATATAACACTTCTTGACTATGAAAGCATGCATTTATCAGTAATGATCACGATTGAACCCATCGCTATGAACCACAACGAGCACCTACTGCTGTACGACTGTTTTTTGGACAGGTGATTAAACTGTCAGTTATTTGATGTTTGCGTTATTTAAGTCCGAATGCCATGCTATGTTGTGCGCTATTATACTAATGAATGGCTGAGATCAGCCTACGACATTGATTCACATTTCTCCTAAGCCTTCTGCCCGAGATTACATATGGTGTGGTGGCATAAGGAACTACATAATCCTGGCAAGGGAGAGGCATCCCCACTGTGGAGTAAGCTTATAATTATCCTCCCTTCTTCACTTCTCTTCCCCTCAAAAACAAGGTACGCTCCTAAAATCCAAATCAGATTTGTAACAGTCAAGGTAAAATGTAAAACTGAAGATGTTGAATTATGCATTTGCAAATTGCCCTTCCCTTTGGTGTTTGAAAATGATTGTGCATCATCTGGTTGTATCCCTGCTGTGATTACAAATGATCAAGCCATCAAAAATTTAGTTTCATTAAGTGAGCTTGTTAAACTAGTACTCCTTGTCATGATTATTCTACTATTCAAACCTGAGAATAAAGACTGCACGGTTCTTATAACATTCTGGCACTCTCTGCTTAGGATGTCTTGTGGGCACTATCTAGCTGAATCCGAAAAAGAGGTCTGAAATCTATTGTGAGAACCTGATGGAAGCATGTAGACAAATTGGCTTAAGCTGAGACTAAATTTATGTTTGATCTTCTTCTGCATCTGCTTGTTGCTGCTGCTATGGTCAGATCGACCAGAACCTTGGCTGTCTTCAGAAGCTTCTAGATTGAACAAACTCTTGCCTGATTTTTCTGTCTTTTAAGTTTTATTCAAAATTCTAGAAACGATGGTACAAATAACACCAGCTTTTTAATAAAGCAGTAACAGATTCACACTGTTACGAATGTAGTAGTACAATACGCAGTAAAGGATCAGTCTTCCCTTTGCAGCTATTCTAAAATTCGTGAAATGATAATGTATAGTTTCCGACTGTGGTTGCTTTCGTTTGCCTGCGCTACTTTATTGCTCACTATAATTGTCTTACGGGTGTCTTGCTTTTGTTTTATGTTTATACACGACCTGGTTTACAGAAATAATACTGGATTATGGCATAGCCCGTCACATTATATTTCTTGCCTAATCCAGGCCTACATATATTCCAAAGGAATTGTCAGGTTGAACAAGCAGAATTGGTGCAAGTTGTTTATACTTTTAGTTCTTACCTGTTTTAAGCTGCATGGTCTTTAATGTTTCGAGCGATGAAGTAATTCAGTGGCTTATAGGCTACAAAATATGTTAATTCCTTTACTTCTATTTTTACTCTTCAAATAATGAAACTTGTCATCTACTAAAATCTGAGATACCATCTGACTTCCATTATTGCTTAGATTTTGCTACAAGAGTTACTGTCGCTACTGGAAATTCATTCCTGCACACACTAGATCGAGAGTACTGCAAAACCTCCAAAAAAAAAGAGAAAGCTGTAAGGACACTGTTGTCAACAGTCAAAGGCCTATCTGTCCGCTCAAAGGAGTTCAATTCCCAAGGATTACTGAAAGAGTATTTCAGGGAAGTATCGCTTGAAGAGGTATCATAGAGGTATATCCATACGCTTTTAACTCAATCAAGTCAGGCATAACAAGGTAAACCCCAATATTAATTTACCTAGCACCTGTTTGTCAGAGTAAAGTAAGAACCGGTATAAACTTGAGTTAAAGATATGCTTAAGACTTTTGCATCTGCGTAGGTTCCGCACCTATTTACTACTGTTACCATGGATGGTTTCAGCAGTTTTTCTAACCACAAGTAATGCTGCATCTGCTTATACTAATTTCTGTTTGGAGTTTATTGTTTTTAAACTCTTTCCTTGCTACTGCTGCTGTTATCTACACATGCTCTCGCCAGCTTGGTTTTTTCTCTTCACTTAGTCACAGTTCTCAAAGTGTAAAAAAAAAGGGGAAGGTTCATGATCTATGAAAAGTAGCTGTTATAGTTCAGCTTGATCCCTATCGTTACCGCATGGATTTTGCTACAAAGATCATACATTTCTTTTGCCTCTTATACACCGAAGCATGATTGTAAATTTGTTTGCTACCCTCACCATTGCATGTCATCTATAAAGGTGTATGGTTACCAGACTTATCTATTATTGCATAAGTCTACTGAGCTTAACCTTGATTTATACTCAATTACAAACTGGTCTGATGCCTTAAACTATTATTGATCATGTTGCACATGATAACCATATTTGATTGTGAGCTAGTAAATGACTCAGATCACCGCTGTCTCTGAATTTATGAAAATGGAATGGTGCGAAATGATTATCTGTCTCTTTTCTACTACTAGTTTGTAGCAGCCTTTTAAGCCATCAATGGTGTTCTCTTATAAGCTGGTTTTGTCGCTGGTACTACCGTCATGCTTGCGCGTCCTCTAAATAGGATCATATCACTGCTATTAAAATGCTTTCTGTACACCTCCTCACATGCTAGAATCTATCAAAATCAAAAATAAAAAAAAATCATAAATCAATCGTTGCAGAACAGTTTTTTCTAGCTGGAATATGATTATAGTATGCTCATAATTGCAAGATTATTTGATATCATCATTTATTGCTACCCGCCCGAAAGTACTAATGAACTTTTGAGGAAACCACAGGTACTTTTATCAGGGGACTGATCACCCCCTGAGGTATTAGGGAAAGTATGGAAAAGAAGGCCATAGAGCTACCTTGGGTTGAGACTTATGCCCGGCAAAAGTCGCCAAGAAATCTACAAACAATTGTGTCAGCAAAAATTCAAAGGATTGGCTTCATACCAGTTTTGCTACAGGTCGCACCAACGATAAGCTGCTGCTTGTAATGTTTCAATGACAGCAAAAATTCAAAAATATTATCAAAATCCATGGCGCTTTAATAGGCCCTCTGGTCGTCTCATCAGAGATGAAAATCCATGGCGCTTTCACAGGCCCTCTGGTCCATGGCGCTTTCATAGGCCCTCTGGGAAAAAGTAACACCTTGGGTTGAAATGAAACCCGGCCACAAAGTAACACCTTGGGTTGAAATGAAACCCGGCCACAAAGTAACACCTTGGGTTGAAATGAAACCCGGCCAAAAAGTAACACCTTGGGTTGAAATGAAACCGGCCATAGAGCCACCTTGGGTTGAAATGAAACCCGGCCATAGAGCCACCAAAAAAGCCCATCTCTGGATCCATCAGGAGCTCTGGTCGGCTGTAATGGGTGAATCATTAGGTGTGGGACGCCACACCGTACCTCGATCCAATGCCTTCTAAAAAGAAACACTTTAGAAGAGTATGATCATAAGTACCGCTCTTTGGCTAGCATAAGCAAAGGTGGGAAAATATATTAAACCCCTTTAAAGGGAATTATCATCTTTGGCCACAATCAAAGATGTATTATCTCAAAATTTTCAAGTTTCTCAGATGAACTTGTGGGACTTTGATTGTGCTAATTGTACTAACTTTATTTAAGTTCGTTTTTCTTGGTAAAAAGCTAAAAGAAAAAGAACTTGTGGGACTGAGAGAGAAGGGAAGAATAGGAGGATGGAGACAGACGCCGCCCCCAACATACGAAAGACTCGAAGATGGTCAACATTTTTTTCTCTCAACCAACCACATCGATCACGAGAAGTTCTACTTTCTTCATCAAAGCTTCAAAAAGTAGAACTTGTGGGACTGATGAAGAGGGGCAAATATGGCCAAGAGATGTGAAGGAAGCCTACGCCCGGAAGAAGGAGCAACGAAGGAACACATAATGACCGATCGGTCGTGATCGGACGTAAGCTATGGTGTAAGTATGAGGAAGCGACCGGTCGCCTGTGACCGGTTGCAGCAAATACAAAATAAGCATGTATAAATGACCGGTCGCCTGTGACCGGTCATTAAGGTCGCGAAGTAAGTATAGACAGCGACCGGTCGTTTGTAACCGGTCAAGTAATTAAGAAGCATAAATAGCGACCGGGCGCCTGTGCCCGGTCAGAAAGCTAAGGGATATAGGAATTAAGGTAGTACGCTTATATAAAATAATTAGAATGACAGGCTGGCAAGCCTAGGAGTACTGGAAAGTTGCTATAAATAAGAGATCAACCCCTTGGGATAGGGGGACGATGGGAACTTTTAGAACCTCTCTCTTTCTCTGTTGTTACTCTCTCTTTTGCTGTTATGAAGACCCTATTTCATCCCATTTCAGTATCAAAATCAACATAGTTGAACGAAGTGTCATAATAAGAGCACAAAAATTACAACGAACACTCGGTTAGAACACTGAAGGGATCTCACTTACCAGGGGATACCCTGAATTAATAAACGGTACCGATCAATACCGAAATGCTTGAAGGGGCCTCCAATAAATGGAAGCGTGATGCGATAACCTTACCATGGAGCCCAGTAATACCTCCAAGCCATTTGACAGTATATGGAGTAATGCAAATATCTGTGAGCCGCCTATAATGAGCAGAACTCTAGGCAACGTGGCTAGTATGCCATGAAACCATTACTATACCTAAATTCAACGGTTGCAAAACCTACAGAGGACCATGTGGAGAGTCGCCAAGAACGGCACAGGTAAGATAGTTAATAACCAATGAGTAAGGATACCCCTCGTTAATGTGAGACCGCGAGAGCGGTGAACACATACACTCTAAAAAGAGAATGTACCTCCTTTAGAACTACTACGGTAGTGAAGCTTGAGCATACAGACATTGCCAAGCGAAAATTGTAAGAAATAAGCCAAAGAAAGCTTTGATAGCTATTGGAAGAAACCGAGGAGTAATCGGTTAAGAAGAAATATGTGAGGTACGAACCAGAAGTGTAAAACCAGTAACACTCAGGGAGCTCAGAGATATAAAAGAATGTCATATGCCGTGATCAGTCAAGTAGATGGCAAACCATTGTCTAATGGTAGAAAAACATGAGCAAAAGCTAATGAGATAGTGGATGCCATGGAAACCAATGTCGTAAATAAATACGAATGGGGTGCGCAGCAAGCGACCAATACTTGTGGATAAATCACACGATGATACGGAGTTGGTGAATAAAAATGGTAGACGGACCGAGTAATAAGGAAGTAATGATCATTCCTATTGCAATCTCATGAGAGATTTACTGCCCAGAGGTTTACGCCTCTGCACTCTGTGGGACTAAGTGTTTTGGTATTGCATTTGTGCAGTAATGATCGAGTGGGATAGGTAGGAAGTTGGGAAGGTGGCAATCGTGGTAAGAATAGAGGAAAATTTGTGAAGTAAAGAACACTTGCAAGGAACCAGTAGGTGGGCATAGTTCAGAAGCCACTAACAACAGAGGAAGCACTACAATTAAGTAGTGGCTTAACCTCAACGGACAGTAAAGTCAGAGGAATCAAGTGAATAACCATGAAAATATACAACAGTATGTATATAGATTCCCAAAGAGCTGGATAGAGAATCCGAAGCTCATTGGATTTGCGTGCGGTAAAGGAATACCACGCTTGCTTGATAAACCTTATTCCCAAGATAAGAAGGGATAAAAGGAAATGTATAACACATTTAGAATAATAAGAAGGGCAAATACACCCTAAGTTATCAGGGACGCGCAACAGAAGCTAGTGGGCCCAGAGTTCTAAGGTTTATTACACCTAGCGAATGAATGGCTAATTATCAATGCCTTGAAGCCTTTTAGGCTAGAACCGAACCCGGTTAAGAGTTAAATAAACTCCGATGAGAATTCTTGGTGCAGGGACTAACCAACAATATAGTTAAGACCCTTTGACCAGAATACATTGTATAATGGACCGCATGGAAGTTAAACCACTCCATGACGGCTGAATGCCTTCGATCTATGCCCTATATTGACACATGGTAGATTACATGGGCGTAATCCCTTTTAAGGGGGGTAGGGCAAAAACCGCGAAATGTATGTTTTACGTGATAGGGCGTAAACTACAATGCGCATAGCGCAAAATTATTTGTTGTGATGATTGGTACTTATATTACATAAACATATGTAGCCATTCATAATGTAATTAAGTTTGATTGTAGAGATTAGAAGTTGAAAGAAGTATTGATTGTGAGAAATTTGAGGTGAATGGAGTAGAGAAACTCCGTGGGGAATGGGGACCCCGATTGTTAATGGTTTTGGGAAATGAGTATGTTTGAGGAATTTGTTGAGTATGTTGGGAGAATTGATGAGTATAAATCGGTATGAAACCGATGTTGAACCTAGTGGGAAGTGAGTCCCCTAGGTAATTTGAGTTGGTTGTATTTGTGAATAATTTGAGGATAGAAATTGATTTGACTTGTAAATGATTTGATGATAGAAAAACTAATTGGCAAACTAACTTTTGAAATTCTTGGGTATAGAAGTTGAATATAGGTTGAGTAATAATTGATGAGATGACTAGTAAGTGAATATTGAATTCTAGAAATTGGTAAATTTATGATTGCATGATTATGACTAGAAAGATTAAGAAGATAGAAAATGAAATAATGATTGACTATTTGATTGGGTGAATTGAGGTGGGAGGTGGAACTTGGTTTGCTAGCGATCAAGGGAAACCAAACACCAAAGTGGGGTGGATGGATAGTTCAACACTAATGCTGATCACATTGGGGTTGAATGACTCTTGAAGCTCCGTATAAGTGGCCACAAGTAATCACACTAGTAATAGGTGAAACTAACATAAATTGGAACTTGGAGATGCATTGAGTTTTCAAAATGAACTTCCAAATGATTTTCTTCAAACTTGAGAACGAGGATTGGTTTTGAAACCACTCCCACGGGCGCTAGTGGATCTTTCATGGCTAGGCACGGGTATCCGGTTGAATCATGGAGGTGAAGCTAGTTGTGAGTCGGTGGAGGTGTTGAATAGTTTTGAAACCACTACAACGGACGAGCAAGGGTACTAAGTGACCTGTAGGACGTTTGTAGTGTGTTTTGTATTTGTCCAAGGGCCGTCGGATATGAGTAGTCCGGTCAGGGAAGAGTACCCACTTTGGAGCCTGAGGATTCTCTAGAGTTGCAAATAAATTTTGATCATAACCAAAGGACCGTAGAGCCAGAAAGAGTAAGTGCTCAATGTCATGACGGCCGTGAACCAGAGAGCGTAAGTGTTCAAACGTGACCGGTACCTGAGGGATCACTCGATTTGGGGGAGGACTTAGTGCCTAATTGTCTGCGGATGGACCCCCATTGAGAGATTTGGGAAAAAGATATTTTTGGTTGCTATGCATGCTTGACATGTTGTGTGGATATGTGGTGTGTAATCAGTCAGTCATTGGAGTCTGACAGTTGTTGAGAGAGTATAACCCTAGTATTGAGTACCTTGGTGACTAACAATCTTAGACTCACTAACTTTGTGGGCAAAGTTCTTTAAGGGGGTAGATTGAAATACCCCGGACTTAATTAGGGTGATTAAATTACTCTAATACGATATTGAGGGCCTATTAGTGCCTAATGAATTTTGGTAAAAAGAATAAATCCAAAAGAAATAATAAAAACGCTTAAAAAGAGAAAAACGCTAACACGAGCGTTAAGTGACCCTAGGAGAAATACAACCTTAAATAGGGTACTAAATGAATTTAAAAGGCTTAATAGTGCCTAAATAATATATGGGAACAATTCCCGAAGAAAACGGATCCATAAAACGAATTAAAAACGCTAATAAAGCTTTAGCGCACGTTTTTCAAGAAAACCCGAAAACGTGACTTGAGTGGTCAAACAAACCCGTAAAAATTATAGTTCATTAAATAACTATAAATAAACATTAATGGGAGTATAATAGCCATTAAAATTAAAGAAACGAGGAAATTCCGGAAAACGGGCCCGGTTAGTGAATAGTGCTAAACCGGGTAAAATAACGAGTGTTTTCTGTAAAAGACGAAAAACGCCCCAGCTTGTAACATTTAAGTGGGGCCGGTTTTAATAAGGAGAGCAGCCCTCTCTATTACTAGCTAGCTAGTTAAATAAAAGAAGAAGAAAAGCAAAAAGGGAAAAAGTTACAAAAGTAACTTCCCTCTCTCTCCTCCCTCATTTCTTCCTTCCTCTTCTCTTTCCTCTCTTTCTTTCTTCCTCACCGATTTTTCCTCTCTCCCTCTGGTTGCTGTCGTTCTTGAACTCACCACCCACATCCATGGCTTCTCCACCTTCTCTCCCATGCTCAAGCCACATAAATGCTCCAAATAAAAAACAAAACACATATTTGTGTTCCCCTCATCAAGCTCCACACTTCTCTCTTTCCAAAATTCGAAAAGGATGAGTTTCATTTTTATGGGTTTTCCCCATTTGAAGAGAAAAGCACATCATCTTGTAGCTTGGAGTCTCCTCTTTCTTCTAAGGTAAAAATTTCATTGAAAAACGCATGTTTGCTCTTCCTCCCTTGGTAGCCAATTTTGGCTCTCTCTCACACCTTGTTTTCTTCTTGATTTTGAGCTCCATTTCAACCCTCCAATGGTGGATTAATCCCCTTCTTGATTCAAGGGTGAGAACCCCTCTCAAAAATCTCCCAAGGTAAACCCTAACTTTGTGTACTAAGCCCTTTTGGTTGAATTAATATTTCCTAAGGGTTTAGACAATTAATTGAGTATATTTTTGTGTTTCTTGAATCTTGGGGTGGAGTTTGGCAACTCCATCCCCACTTGACCGATTTTGAGAAGAGGAGGAACAAGAGGAGAATCAAAGAGGAACTTGTGAATTAAGGTAAGAAATCTACCTTAAACTTGTTTTAATTGCTTTAGGAATTGGGATGGGTTAAATTTAAATAATGAACCCAAAATATGTGAATTAATGTAGTTGATTGGATTTGAGGATGATTGTGGACTTGTGTTGATTTAAGGGCCTAAGTGCCATTGTATTTGAGATTTGAGCAGTATTGTTGTTTGGTGAATTTTGAATTGAGTTTATGTGCTGGTAGGACCCTTGTAAGGGTGTGGCTAGTTTAGGATTGAAAATGGTGAAAAAGCGGTGTTCGGACATGTAAGGTTTATGGGGAGGTTATGGCAAAATTTTGGTAGAAAAACAAGTGTTTAAAGATGACTTAGTGTATTGGAGAACCTAGGTGTTTGTAGTGTTGGTTGGAGTGTAGTAGTAGCCTTGAAATGACATTTGGAGAACTAGTAGAGGAGAGGTGAAAATCTGTAGCAATGGAGTGTGGAAATGTTTTAGAAAAACTAGAAAAGGAATTAGTGTGCAAGACTTAGGAAATGAGAGTTGGACTTGGGTTTTAGAATGGTGTATATCTAGGAATGAATTGGTATGGTCATTAAGTGATTTGGTAGGCTTGGTAAGATGTAAAAACTAGCAAGGAGAAGTTAGAAATGCAAAAGTGAAAAATGCAAAATGGGAGAACTTGAATTGTTGAACTTGAACAAGAATTGGAGGGATTTAACCAAGGATTTGAGGTGGTTTGAGGAGTGTTTTGAGGTGTTAAAATGTGTAGAAAACTTGTGGAAAGATTAGGGAAAGATTAAGGGTGGTTGATGGATTGATTAGGGGCTGAAAAATAATGTATGTTGCAGGTTTTAGCAGGGTCGGGGATTTGGTCCTTGGACAAAGTCCCGGACCACCCCTTAATATTAGGTCGAGAGTTCTTGCAGTACTTGGTCCGGGACTTGAGGGATGGACAAGGTCCCGGACCAGCTATTAAAATCATGCCGAGAGTGAAGTACATGCTTGGTCCAGGACTAGAGAAGGGACAAGGTCCCGGACCAGTGTAGGAATTCCACCCGAGAGTTTGGTTATGCATTGGTCCGGGACTATAGGTAGGGACCAAGTCCCGGACCACCCCCAAAGTTGCACAGAAAGTGTTTTTAAGGGATTTTAAGATGGGGGTTTGAATGGTATTGGTTTTAGATGATGTGTAGGAGTTGTTTGGTGACTTTTATAGGTCCTAAGCAGTATTAACTGAGGTTGGAAGTGATTGACAAAGTTGTGAGTTTAAGTGCATTAAGTTTAACCGAAATAACGGGATAACGGGGTAAGTACGGGAGTAGCAATAATGTACATACCGTAACACCTTAATAATAATTGAACCATTTGACATGTAATTAGTGGTTCAAGAATATGATTCGAGGAACAAGGGTGAGCCAAAGAACATGAGAACCCCCGGTAAAGATAAACCCCGGTGAAAGGTATGATTTCCTCATGCTCTGTATCCTAACTTGGTTACCCCGATTTGTGTGCTTGTTTGATTATGTGATCACCTAACAAGATAAATGCACGAATCGGATTGTGTGTACTCTCTTGTGTTTGTATTGTATCGTTGTGGTTGGATTGTATTCCTTTAATTAAAGTTTGTATAATTCATGAAATGTGGATTGGGAATGAATTGCTTGATTGTGATTGTGTTTGGTAGTGCGACCCATAGTTGAGTCTTGTGTGAGTAGAGACTCGTAGAAGGAGTCAAGTGCGAACTAATAAAATGGTGGAAACACACTACAACTATTGAACCCTTACGCGGTAACCTAAACCTACAAACGCACTAGAACGTGAGAAAGCATACGGGAGTAGCAACCTCCCGATAACGGTTAGTGAACCGAAACGACTAAATCCACATGATAAATATTAGTGGAAGTATATGAGTAACCTCTAACTAGAGGATTGGAAAGTTGTTCAAAATACGAACCTTGAGTAAAGTAATGAATGGTAAGGGATCACCAAACCCCTTAGAAATATAGTCGAACCCCAATGAGAGGAACTGACTAGCATGAGCCGTGTCCCGAACATGAGAGTATTCAATAAGTTGGTTGTAACCTTAAATCTTGGAATACTAGACATTGAGGAATTCCCTATGCCGTTAGATGCTATCGAGAGAGATACTTCTAGGCTAATCCTTGAGATTGTGAATTGACTCCGAGAGTGGGGTTTTGAGAATTTGAGTAGTCCGGTAGTGAACCGGACATTTGAGTATTTGAGGAGCTAACTGTATAGCCCTATTTGTATTTGAGCCCGGTGGTGGGTCTTGTGCATGACCCTGCCCGGAGGTCATGAGATTGGCTTAACATATATCTTGAGTATTGAGTATTGACTTGGGAACTGGAGTATTGAGTATTGAGTATGGAATTGAGTATGTGAGTATTGAGAATTGAGTTGTGACGCGTGGGACTTGAGAATTTGAGTTAAGTGGGGAATTGAGTTGAGTGTTGTAGACCTTGTTGAGATTGTGAGTAAGAGTACCCAAGGGAGTGGGTAGTACATGAGTAGTTGAGTAAGGCATGGTGAGGTAGAAACCCTCAAGTCTAATTAAAGAACATATTGAACCAACCCTTGATGTGTGTGATAGTGCTTGTGTTCAATGTTGAACTTGATTGTGAATGTACATATATAATGTATGTTGCATGCATGTTGTTGTGCTAAAATGAACCGCATGCTCTCGACCAATTAGTCGGCGTACCCTCGCTAGTACGCGGGGTATGCGGAAGTCATATTCAGCGTAAGCTGACCCCCTAGGGGGAACGTTTTTAGTGTGCAGGTACCCGAAGTGAGTATGAACACTGTAAGAGTCTGACAGCTAATCCGGACACCGTTCGAGAGTAGGACGGGGTTGTTATTGATATGGGTAGTTGTTAAGGAAATTGTATTTATGTATTGTGGATTTGTAAGACCGAAGGGTCATTGATAAACTCGGGAATTGTAGATACTCGGTATAGTATTGAATGGTTATTGTATTGTATATTGTGGTGTTAAAGGTTGTATTGACTTGAGAATGGTTTAAGTAAAGGAAGTATCGTTTGTATAGTGTACTCGGTATAAGACCCATCAGACCGATATTGTATTTGTTGTAGTGATTGAGTTTGGATTGGCCTAGTTAGTCACGTGGGTGACTAACGGCATTGTTTCACCCCCGGTTGAGTTGGAACTACTGCTGCGTTGTTGTTGATATATGAGACAGGTCAGAGGATAATTGTGTGATTACCGGTATGGGTGTTACACTCTAGGAGTTGTATGAAAGATTATAAGTCAAGGGAACTTGGTATATGGTTAGGATACATGATCCTAGATGCCAATGACTAGATTAATTACACAAGGAGGCAAATATCAAGAGGAAATAAGATTGGAAATGAATGAAATAATTAATTTATTGAAATTGACGTGGGAAGTTGAACTTGATCCTGGTCCGATCAAGGGAAACCGAACACAAATTGAGGTGAGAGATAGTTCAACACTGACGCTGACCACGTCGGGGTTGAATGACTCTCGAAACTTCCTACAAGTGGACACAGATATGAATAGGAATTGGAATTTAGGGCGTCACTCGAAGAGCCGTGGACCATGGAGTCCTTCGTTATTAGACCGATGTGTTTGCGAGTGACATCACCCAAAGAGCCGTGAACCGCAGAGCCCTTTGTCATTAGACCGGTGTGTCTGTGGGTGATTAAGGAAATTAGGTGATACTATCCGAGGAGCCGTGGACCGCAGTGCCCTTCATTATTAAACCGGTGTGTCCACGGGTAGTAGACGTTGGTTAGCATGGGGTTGGGGATCGTCAAGTCCTGGTCTTTAAGACTGCTTCCCCTGAGTCGCCATCGTTAAATATATGTACACACATACATGCGGAGTGATGTGTGAGTATCCTCGCGAGATACTAATATGTAGATAGGGATGCGTGGAGTATCCCTTGCAAACACCTTTGAGTACTTTATTGAGCTTTGCACCTTGTCTAATGCTGTGTATTAATGAGTTTTGCACCTTGTCTAGTGCTGTGTATGATTGAGCTTTGCACCTTGTCTAGTGCTGTGTATTAATGAGTTTTGCACCTTGTCTAGTGTTGTGTATGATTGAGTTTCGCAACTTGTTTAGTGCTGTTTATGAATAAATGTGTCATGATTATTGATTATATGGAATGAGATCAATGCTGTATCAAATGTGATACATATAGACTAGGTCTGAACGTAGTGGGATGTACTCCCTAGTAATGACCTGTCTGTGATTACTTAGTGGAATTGGATTTCTTAGGTGAACTGATTATGAATAAGGACTTCGGGATGAAGCCTTTTTAAGGGGGGTAGATTGAAATACCACTAATCTTAAAAACTTAATTAAATGATCTAATAATGATATAAGATGGTTAAATGATCTATTAATGACCTAAGATGGTTAATAAACATCTAAATACCATTGGGGAACAATCTAAAAGATCTCAACAAGGCAAAACATGCTTTAAGATTGGTAAGGCCAAAAATGTGCTTTAAGACACCATAAAGATTGTATGACCTCAAATAGGATCCAAAGTGGATTTCTAAGTATTATAGTGAAGTAAGGAACACAACAAAACTGTTCTCGAAGAAAACTAAGCTCAGAAACACCCTGCGACACAAAATGTGCACTAAAACACCTTAAAGCACGTTTTTGTGTATGAGCTCAAAGATAATGACTTTTTGTCATTTTAAAGACTGGAGTATATCATTTATATCATTAATTTGACACGATAGACTATATTATAAAGTCTAAATCAAGTTTGAAAATAAAAATCAAAATATGACATTTATTTATGAATAGTAACCCAAATAGTGCATTTTTAAGCAAATTGACCAAGTTTGGTCAATGGTCAATTAATTGACCCTTCTAACCCTAAGGCTATCGGCAGGCAAGGAGGAAGGATGACAGCTCATTCAGCATTAGTGCTAAATATCTTCCTAATTTGATGAATCACCTTGTTACTATTCCTTTTTCTACTTTTCAATCATTTATGCTCATTTCTTTTCATTCCCTTGCCTCTTGTCCCATTCCAGCTGAGCTCTCTGTATTCCCAGACCCTCTCAAGCTGTGTTCTTGAGTATGGAAGACAAATCAATCTCTTAAGCACCCAAGGTAATGGTTTAAGGCTTATTTTAGCTCTTTTTCTTCATCTGTTCATTACCTACACTTGGAGCTCATGATCTATCACTTTCCATGGCTCATTCTCAGTGTTTTAAACCTTGAACAAACATCAATCTCGGCTTAAGCAAGTATAGGGACCAAGGTTGATCAAATCTACCTTTTAAGGTAAAAACATACCTTAAGCATCTCCTTTCTTCATCCGGTTTACTTCTCTTGATTTTTGTGAGTTTATTCACTCATAATCTTCATATTTACATGTTCATTCAGTTGGTTAACCATTTGGAGCAAGGGTGTCCGAAATTCAAAGGAAATACCATTCTTTAAGGCATTTTGCCAAGGTAAAACCTATTACCATGGCAGCTTGTTGTTGTCTAGCTATTTCCTATGTTTATATGGTGAATTTAACACCATGTGGTGTGTTTAATTTAGGCCGAAATCCTTTGGAAACTTCTTTGCATTTTTAAGGTGATTTTTGCCTTAAATCTTACATTAATTGTTCTTTATGGTTAAGCTCAAGCTTGGAGTATAACCATATCTTATTTTGGTGTATTAAACATGTCTAAATGATGTGATGATTTTTCCTCCAAGCTGCCGAGTTGTTACAAGGATAAACCAAGGTATAAACACCTTAAACTTATGATTTTTATGATTTCTTAGCATATATATATTATGTGCCGAGAGTGGAGTTAAATATATGGGTTATATTAACCTAAGTTGAAATACCCCAAACCTAGTTATGTTGTTTAAACACCTAAATAGGGTGTAATAAGACTAAAAAGAGTCTTAGAAACCTTAGTAAACAAATTTAAACAAAAGGAAACACAAATGTGCTTTAAAGTCAATAAGAGCCAAAATGTGCTCTAAGCTTGGGATAAACTTGGGTAAGACCTAATGAGCTTACCAAGACCTCATTTATATACTAATGAACTTATTAAACCAATTACCAAAGAAAACCAAGTTGAAAACAAGTTAAAACACAAATGTGCTTTAAGAAGTCTTAAAGCACGTTTTTGAAAAAATTGTCTTGTAAATGAGTTTTGAGTGGCTAAATGTCCATCATTACTCTTAAATATATATGTGTACTATATAGTATCACATTTGGGTGGCTATATTAATGGGAAATCAAAAATTTCACTTCTAAGTGCCTTGTTTAGGTGAATAGTGCTTTTTATAAGCTAGTTTATAACATATGTTGTATTAAGTAATTAAATTGACAAACAAAGACTAAAACACCCTCATACTAATAAAGGGGGCCGGTTTTCTAAGTGTGTGACTCACCACTCTTTAGTTGATAAAATAAGTAAGTAAAGAAAACTAAGTAAACTTACTTTTTACTTTATAAGCATAAATATCTTCTTAAAAGCAAATCCTATCTCATTCTCATTTCTTTCCTTCATTCCCACGGTTTGCAAACACCATCTTCTACCTCTCTTCTTTGCTCTCTCTCGGTAATACCACTACCACCATTAGAACTCCCACTTTGACCTCTTGTTAAATCTTGCTCACTTGTCCAAATCAAAAACAAAGACCACCAATCTCTTCCTCTCATCAAGCTCTTCATTCCTATCTTCTCAAAACTCCAAGAGCTCCATTCGGTGCCAAGGTGTTCCACCATTGAAGGAGCTTGAGCTTGTATTTTGACATATTGTTGATCTCCTTTGCTTCTAGGTAAGGAATCTCAAAGAAAAATCATGTTTCCTCCATGTTCTTACCTTGACCGAAAATACACATTGATATAGCTCTTTGTGTGACCTTGTTCTAGCTTCATTTCAACTCTTCATGGACTAGGTGGAGTCCTCTCTTGTTATATATTCAAACTCTCTTCAAAGATCAAGGTAAAACAACTACATTAATGTTTTTGGAAACAATGTCAAATTAGGGTTTACAATGAGATGAAGCTTATAGCTTGAATACTCATTATAATGTTTGTATATTGACTAGAACTTGACAAGGAATCAAAATACCATACGGTTTTGTAAGGAAACAAGAAGGAAGTGTTTTGGAAAAAAGGTAAATCTACTAACTTAATGTTGTCTAATGCCTTAGGAGAAATGAGCCTATAATTGCTTATTAAACTACCTAAAGAGCAAATGGTGAATGACTTAGTAAAGTGTTCTCAAGAGCATAGTAAAAGGCATATGTGTTGTTGAGTGTATTTGCAGGTTAAAGGCAAATATATTGTGGAAATTCAGTGTTTATGATTTATGCATTTTAAGGGCCTAAGAGCCATGCATTTTAAGGGCCTAAGTGCCATGCAATTTAAGTTATGCACTATATTGTGATGTAGTGTGAATTTGGTGAAGTTGTGTAAGAAAGTGTTCTAGATGTTTTTGTGTGTTTAATGGAGAAAACAAAGTGTTTAGGCTTAGTAATGTTCTAGGGGAATCCATGTCAAAATTTAGGTAAGAAGTAAGAAGTTCTAAGTGTTTACATAAGGTTTGGTGAGTTAGATAATGTAGGAAATGAATAAGGAGTTCATGATGTTTTAAAGGAATTTTGATGAACTAGGAAGTACTCTAGAGTGTAATAAGGACTTAGACATGATCTTGAGGTTCTAGTAAGTACCAAAGCCACTTAGGGACTTAGGTAAATACCTAGGCAAACTTTGGTAATAAGGAGAAAGTGTAAACTTGGAAAAGAATTGTTAAGATGAATATAAGGAGTTAGTTGTGAGAGATGATGCTTGGGAGATGATGTTAAAATAAGGAGAAAGCATTTTGGGATAGTAGTTATCTTAGGTATGAAACACCACTTGCAAAACTAGGAGAAAATATTGTAAGTGTTAGGAATTTTGTGAAGGAATAAGTAAAGGCTTAAGGAATTAGAAAATGAGTTTTATGAGTGTTTAAAGATGTCTTAAGTTGTGTTTAAAGTACCCAAATGAGGTTAGAGAGTACTAGGTTATATGGGGTGAAGTTTGGAGTTGAAGGTAAAAAGGAAAACAAAGATTTGGGGCCGACCGGACTTGCGACCGGACTTGCAAGCTCGGTCGGGACCTGTTTACCCTGCGAAAATTGGCTTCTGGAATGGACCGACCTTGGGACCGGACTTGCAAGGTCGGTCGGGCCTGTAAATTGTGTACGGATTGAGTTACTGGAATCGACCGGACATAGGACCGGACTTGGCAAGTCCGGTCGGGCTAAATTTCCGAAGGGGAAAAACTCTCTAGAATCGACCGGACATGGACAAGTCCGGTCGGACCAAAACTTGTAAAAAAAAAAAAAACAGAAAAGAATGTGACTTATGTAGTTAACCCTAGGGTGTATAATGAAGGTAACCTAGGGTAAGATAGACATTAAAACATGTCATACAATCATGTTAAATACTTAGTAAGTTTGAAGTTAAATAAATAATTAACCGACGTTACTAATGTGTTTAGGATTCTCTCAAGGTGGAAATCAGTCGAGGCAAGGACCAAGGTATGGTTTTCTTGCAGTCTGTTGACTACCGGTTTACACCGGCTTGTGTGTTGTTTGTTTTTCTGTGTGTTTATGACTTTGTAAGATTAAACCATGTAAAGAGTTTACCGTTGTTAAATATCATTATGTTTGTAAAACCCCACCCGAAATCCAATAAACTGAACGGCGATCACTCCCGAATAAAATACAACTGCAGCGGAAATAAATACAACAACCGGGCGGTATTACAATGCCGTTGGCCACCCTTGTGACCAACAAGGCTAAGTCCAAATACAATCCTCAAATGTCACGGTCTGGAATACAGATACAACCCGAGATACTAGGAATCAAACTCAAAAGTACAATACTGAAATAAAACAAATAACTAATAGTAGACTCCCAAAGCTTGGTCTACCCCACCTACACTCAGTGTAGTGAACTTCTCAATCTTCAGGTACCTGAAAAATGGGGGTGCCCCCAAAGGGGCTCAGCAAACAATGCTGGTATGGAAAACGTGCAGCCCATCGTCTACCGGGCCACACCAACTACTTTGTCGAATACATGCAGTTCATTTTTATAAAGCTGTAAACAAGCATAGTCTGATAATAACAAGTATCCATACAAGGACAATAATGTCACATAGAACAAGACACAGAAGGTCGAGTTAGCTGAACTGAAATTCTTTACTGATAGTCGGTCCACACAATGGGACTGACAGTTATAACTGAATATCTGAAATAGTGGAGGTATAGTGACCTCGTTATAAAGAAAGGTTGGGTATAAAAACCCCAGGAGATGACGTAGTCAAACCCTGAACTGAATGGCGTGGGAAATAAGAACCCACTAGAGGAATAAAGTCTTCCTCGAACTGAAGGGCATTTGAATCCCGGAAGGAATAAAGTCTTCCTCCCAACTGAATGTTCCGTCGCGACGTAGTAGGAGACGACCTGAGACAGGTACAACTCCCGTAGCATGCATGGCCAGATCCAACTGGGCTCCTCAATCTCGAAGTATAATTGTTAAGTGTCATATAAAGACGTTAAACAAGAACACAATGTGTATTGTCAATTATCACGTTTAGGATAATGACGTATGTTATAAAGTGAAGTTAGTGAGAGACTTGAGTACAAGTCCTCGGTATACTGAAACGCAGGTATTTAATCCACTGGTATAGTAGTGTTTGTATGCGTGGGACATACACGTTGTAGTCAGCAACAATCACGCACATAAAATAATACCACAGTGCAAGAGTAAAACAACAGTTTACATTAATTATCTTGGTCGTTATTTCAAACAACAGATAGCACACAAGCCAGTGTAATCCGTTAGAAAACAGGTTGCAAGAATCCCATACCGTTCACCGTAGACTGTACTTTAATTCCCGGTCAACGTCTGGTCAAACAAAGTCCTAGAATAGGATTAACTGAGAGGGTTAATTTATGTTACCCTTATATAATGATCTATTGGATCTTTAACAAATCTCTATTGTTATTTCATTGAGGTTTTTCTTTTAATTACCTCATGATTTATGTATAACTTATTTGTTATTCCTTTTGATTTATTTATAAATCCTTTAATGTACATATATGTATTCATATATTCATGTACTATATTTGTTGTTTATTTTAATTGTCTAAGTGACATAACAACTTATAATTTTCTTAACTATATTTAAATGTCTTACAATGACATAAATTCTTATATCTTATTCTCCTTTTAGTCATAAACAATACTTATTGTTTCTTTTAACTTCCTTATAACTGCATAAGCCATAGTTTAATTCCATAATTCCTTTAATAAAATTCTTTCTTCTAATTCCTCAAAATATCCATATAGGACCTATATTTATTTAATCTAAATTATTACCCTTATATTTCGGTTTTATAAACAACCACATTAATTCATAAACTTTATATTAAATTCTAATCTCATTATATTATAGAGTTTTAACTTCTTATTTAGCTAAATTACAAAGCCACCTAATATTTTGGTATATAGCTTTTAAATATTATAACTTCAAAAATTACAACTTAGCCCCTTAAATTCTCGGCAATATATTTATTCATAATTACAATCTAACCACAAAATCTTATAACTTTACATAATGTTGTAAACTATAGTTTTAATTTTAATTCTCCATAAATGCCGAATATATATATAAATTCTTAAATTACCAAACTAACCCCAAAGAATTCGGCTTTGGTCTTGAACTTTCCATTAATTACATTTTCACCCCAAAACTTTATAATACTTTAACTTATAAACTAAGTCTAAATATTTAATTCTTCAAAATTTCGAAAGTGAACTAATAATTCTCTTAATTATGAATTCGCCCACTAATAATTCTAAACTTTCATAACAACTTTTATAAATTACATAATAGCCCAAAACTTTATAAAAGTTACTTAACACTTGTTTAAATTATCTAAAATTCATAAACTTAATTCTAACCTTATATTATTCATAATTACACTAAGTACCCCTTTAGCTCTCGGTTTTTATACTAAACCCACTAAACTTTGTAAAAATTATACTTAAGCCACATAACTTAATTAATTAGCCATTTAAGCTCTAATAAAGTATTTTTAACTCACAAAACTTTATGATATAAGTTTATATACCTAAGTAGGTCATTAATACCTATTTAACACTTAGGTAATTCGGCCATATTTATTTAGTGACCATATAGTATATAAAAGTGGATTTATATGTCATAATAAATGTACATAAATTCATATGAGTCATATAACTCATGTATAAATTATTGTAATGTCTTATATTTATTCTTAGCTCAAAAATGAGCATTTTTGCCCAAGACATTTTGGCCTTAATTAATTTGTAACATAAATAAATTTTGTGACACAAAAATGTGTCTTAAGGTAAATATTTTCTATATATGTTATAGATTATATTTTTGGCATATAAAACCAAGTAGTTTCGGTATTAATTAACCTAGGAGGTGTACATAATTTTTGTACAATTTTTAGAAGCTTAACAAGGCTTATAACATAAAGATTTACTTAGTAAACTTACTTCTTAACAAAGGTGGTTAAGTGCTTGAACTTCTTCTTGAATCTCCAAGCTTCTCCTAGGTAAACTTGATGCTCCTCTTCGGTTTTATGCAAGAGGTGAAGGTGTTTAGGAGTTAGATCTTGAATAAAGATCTTAAGTAGATTTGGAAGTAGTTTTACAAGACTTTACCTTAGACTTTTCTCCTTATAATTCGCCACTCCTAAGGTAGATGAAGAACAAGTTTTCCTTCATCAAAATGAAGAAGAAAAGAGACTTAGAAGAGGTAGAACTTGGTTACACAAAAATGTGTTTTAAGGATTTCCAAGCTTTAAAACCTACCTTAAGATAACCTTGAGATGCTCCTTGGTTTAATGTTGGTTTGGACAATCCCTTGGAGAACTAAATGTGGCCGAACCCACCTTGATATGCTAGGAAGAGTTTTGCTTCAAGACTTGCCAAGAAATGCTAGGAATTACCTTAAAGATGAAGATAGAAGTTAAAACTCCATTAATGGACTTAAGAGCTTCAAAGGAAGAAGATGAAGCTAGAAGAGAGAGGAGGGAGCCTTACCAAACCGTGGAGGAAATGTGCAAGGAGGGAAATGAGACCTAGCTCACGTAAATGAAAGAAGCAAATTGGAATTGATTTGTTTTGTCAATTTTTAATGTCATTGACAATTCTTTTTCCTTAGTTTTTACCTTGATTATTGGCTCAATAAATGCCTCCTTTCCAGCATGAAAACCGGCCATGTGGTGTGACTAAGCAAGAGTTGGAAAGACAATTATTTTGGCTAGAAGACAAGGTAAGAAAAGGTGAGTATATTCCTTTGATTTTTCAATGCTACTTGGCTTGTCTTCTTCTTCATGTGGAGTCACGAATGGAGGTCTGAATGGGGTTCAAAAACCGGCCATGAAGAGCCAAGGAAGAAGCAAGGAAGGTTACTTGCTTAAGAAATCAAAAGGCAAAAAGAAAAAGGAATCTACTTTTTGCTTTTAGCATTTGTTTTGTATCTAGCTCACATGGCCTTGTTCCATGACCTAATTTCGACAGCTCTCTGGTCAAATGAGACCTACATACTTTGGCATTAAGTAAGTAACACATGGGATGATGAGTCATCATGTTTTAAGCCTTTTATAAATTTTTAAAGCAAATTTTATACTAGTTTTTGCCCTTAAAATCGGCCCCTATAGAGACCTTGTTGACTAGTCACACCAACTGATTTAGAAGGTCATTTTAACCCTTTTTAAGATTACCAATTCGTGGCATGTCAAAACTACAAGGTAATTGCGTAAAACGCATTTTCGTGACACCCGAAGGTGTGTTTTTGTGCTCTAAGGAAATTTTGGGAAACCAATTGTTCTTATGAGTTCCAAGTGTTTGTAAACACTTATTATAGTAAATAAACATATACTAAGATGTTACATTGAGTTATATGGGGTTATATCAACCCGTGACATAATTTACGGGCCATCGGGACACTCCCGGGCCAAAAAGGAGCGCTAAGAAATCCTCCTTTGGTTTTTGCTGAATTTTGAGAAACCACTTCGTGGGTTCTCTTTAGAATGATAAATAATGATGTTAGGAACTCTAGGAATTAATTTTATAGGAGTTCGTGCCACCTCGGCACTCCTCCGGACTTTTCGTGCTTTAAGGAGCGGGTGTGAGCACTCCCGAGCATTTTGCGTATTTGACTGAATATAGCTTAGGGAATATATTTGTATATTCATATAATAATTGTATGACCATTTAGTTTGAATATTAGAGGGTCATACAAGGTCATGTTTGACCATATGCTTCTAAGGCGTTTTAGCGTTTATGGTGAAACGACTGTTTTTACGTAACGTTTTCATGCATGGGTTTGCATGCGTACGTGAAATGATTTATATTTGGATTATATTCCAATAAATAATGATTAAATAATATTATTTAGATTTGGGGTATTTCAATCTACCCCCCTTAAAAAGGACTTCGCCCCGAAGTCTCATATTAAAGTATAAGGTTGTGGGGGAATCAAGTTCCACTAAGTATCCACAACTCAATCTAATTTTTAGGGATCAAGTCCCAAGTCTCTATATCCCTAAGTTCATAGTGTATATCAAGTACAACAGAAATACTTGGAATGTCATAACATATACTTGCAGTGTAAGACAAGGCAGTGAACACAATCACTTTTCATTTCAAATGGTGCAACGTAGTGCATATAATATTTCCATTGTAGTGTAATGAAGTACACACAATCAAGTAGAAGTACAAGGTACATTCAAACACAGTGTTACACAAGAACACATACAAGACAAGGTGTCACTGAAATGCACAAAAGTGCAACAACTGAAATGCACAAAAGTGCAACAACTGAAATGCACAAAAGTGCAACAACTGAAATGCACAAAAGTGCAACAACTGAAATGCACAAAAGCAACAAATGCAATGCACAAAGGTGCAACAAAGTGCACACTAAACTCAAAAATGAAAAAGGCTCTACCCCCCAAAAAGAAGGGGTACGCCCCCGTACCCTAGACTAAAGTGCCTAGTCGGTAAATAATGAGGGAAACTTCGCTCGCATATCAGCTTCGAGTTCCCATGTGGCCTCTTCCACATCGTGGTTCGACCAAAGAACCTTCACGAGGCTCACAGACTTGTTTCGAGTCTCTCGTGTCTTCTATCTAAGATTCTTTGCGGTGTTTCCACATACCGCATTGTTGGTTCTAAAGAGAGTGTCTCTGGTTGTAGAACATGAGAAGGATGAGGCATGTATTTCTTAAGCTGAGACACGTGAAAAACATTGTGTACTTTGCCCAACTCGGCTGGCAAATCAAGTCGATATGCCACTAGGCCCACCCGCTCTATGATAGCGTAGGGTCCTACAAATTTCGGGCTTAGCTTGCCCTTCTGACCAAATCTGAATACACCCTTCATGGGTGAAACTCGTAGAAATACCTGGTCGCCAACTGCGAACTCAAGGTCTCGTCGCCTCTCATCAGCATATGATTTCTGTCTGTCCTGTGCTGCTTTCATATTGTTTCTGATCTGCTGAACTTCTGCCTGGACTTGCTCCAAGTACTCAGGCCCAATGATGACGGTCTCACTAGACTCGTCCCAGCACAAAGGTGTGCGGCATGGTCTGCCATATAAAGCCTGAAAAGGTGACATCTGTATAGAGGCGTGATAGCTGTTATTGTAAGCAAACTCGATGAGATGTAATCTATCTATCCAGCTGCCCTGAAAGTCCAAGGCACATGCTCGTAGCATGTCCTCTAAGGTCTGAATAGTCCTCTCTGACTGACCATCTGTCTGAGGATGAAATGCTGTGCTAAGCTTCAATTCAGTGCCAAGTGCCTCGCGAGTAGCTCGCCAGTATCGTGAGAGAAATCTAGTATCTCGATCTGAAACAATAGTCTTGGAACTCCATGATGTCTGATAATCCTTTCTCAAATAGCTCTGCTAACTTAGGCACTTTCCAAGTGTCTTTCATCGGAATAAACCTAGCAACCTTAGTCATCGATCAACAAACCCAAATCATATTAAGTCCTCCTCTCGTAGGTGGTAGTCCCACCACGAAGTCCATAGAGATATCATAAAACTTCCACTCTGGAACTGGCATAGACTGTACCATACCTCCTGGTCGTCTATGTTCGAATTTCACTTTCTGACAAGTGAGACATCGAATCACATACTCTGTCACGTCGCCCTTCATACCACTCCACCAGAAATACCTCTTTAGATCTTTGTACATCTTAGAAGCTCCTGGATGGACAGATGTGGTAGAAGTGTGGGACTCTCGAAGAATATGCTCCTTAATATCTGTGCTGTCTCTGGGAATACACAATCTCCCTTCAATCTGATGAGTCCATCATCATGTAACTGGAACTCATACTTCCCACCTTCAAATGTACCGTCAGACAACTTCTGACTGATCTCCATCATTCGCTGATCACTCTGCTGTGCTCTACGTATGTCGTCCATAAGACTCGAGCTAGCCACAATGGCATTTAGGGAATGTGCTCGTCGACTCAGTGCGTCTGCTACAACATTAGCTTTCCCTTCCTTGTACTGCAAATCAATATCATAGTCCTTAAGAAATTCAACCCATCTTCTTTGTCTCATGTTTAACTCCTTTGGGTGAATACATACTTCAAACTCTTGTGATCCGAATATACGGTCATCTGGACACCATACAGGTAGTGGCGCCAGATCTTCAAAGCAAAAACAATAGCTCCAAGCTCCAAGTCATGTGTGGGATAGTTTTCCTCATGTTTCTTCAACTGTCGGGAAGCGTAGGCGACTACCTTCCCATTCTGCATGAGTACACACCCTAATCCCCTACCTGATGCATCACAGTAAACTTCATAACCCTCTGTGCCTTCAGGTATAGTCAAAACTGGTGCTGATGTCAAGGCATTCTTCAGAAGCTCGAATGAGGTCTCACATTCAGTAGTCCATGTGAAAGGTGCATCCTTCTTCATTAAGCTGGTCATAGGTTTGGCTATTTTGGAGAAGTCTCTGACAAACCTTCTGTAGTATCCTGCTAAACCAAGGAAACTCCTGATGTCCGTAACTGTCTTTGGCCTAGGCCAAGTGCGAACTGCTTCTATCTTTGCGGATCCACTGCGATCCCAGCATCAGAGATAACATGTCCTAAAAAGGAAACTCTGTCCAACCAAAACTCACATTTGGAGAACTTAGCATAAAGCTGGTTCTCCCTTAAGATCTCAAGTACATGTCGGAGGTGACTCGTGCTCTTCCTTAGACTTTGAATTGAGGATGTCATCGATGAATACAACCACGGTCTTATCCAACTGCTCTCTGAATAATCTGTTCATCAAATCCATAAGACTGCAGGTGCATTTGACAAGCCAAAAGGCATAACTGTAAACTCATAGTGGCCATACCGTGTTCTGAATGCTGTCTTTTCTATGTCTTGCTCCCTGATGGGTATCTGATGGTAGCCTGATCTCAAATCGATCTTCGAAAACACTTTTGCTCCTCTCACTGATCAAACAAATCATCAATCCGTGGTAGTGGATATTTATTCTTCACTGATACTGCATTAAGCTCCCTGTAATCAATACATACGAAGGCTTCCATCCTTCTTTTTCACAAAAAGCACTGGTGCTCCCCAAGGAGATACGCTAGGTCGTATGTATCCCTTGTCCAATAAATCTTTCAACTGCTCCTTCAAGCTGCCATCTCGCTGGTGCCATACGGTACGGTGCCTTAGCTATGGGACCGGTACCTGGTAGTAATTCGATGGAGAACTCTACCTCTCTGGATGGCGGTAAGCCTGGAAGTTCCTTTGGAAAAATATCTGGAAAATCCGACACCACTGGCATAGCTGGATCAAAATCAGGGTCATGCTCTACATTCTGAACATAACATAGATATACCTCCTTCTGCTTCCTGACGTGCTTGTACATGGACATAGCAGATATAACTTTTATCGATGGCGCCTAGGGCTCTGACGGTAAGATACTGTCACTCCTGATGGGCTCTTAAGCAACAGTCTGCGCTCTGCACAAAGAATGCGGCCTCTGTGCCGCCCCAGCCAGTCCATCCCGGCTATAACATCGAATCCTAGACCTCTGAACTCAATAAGGTCAATAGGAAATTCCTCCTCCTTAATACTGATAGTGGCTCCTCTATAAAGACGAGTGCAACTGATCTTCTCCTTAGACGGGAGTGCCACCTTAAAATCAGGTAACTCTACAGCGTCTAGCCCCAACTTCCCCGCAAGCGTAGGCGAAACGAAAGTATGTGAGGCTCCGGAGTCGAACAGTACTAATGCATCCACTCCATTAACCGGAAAGGTACCAGTGAGAATCGAGCCGCCCTTGCGGGCCTCCTCCTCAGTAAGTATACTTAAGGCACCTTCCGTCTCCTTAGCACAACCTAATAACAGAATCTGAGTAAGTACTTTGATACATGATGGGGTCTAAAGACATTCACTTTCACAAACAATAATGCTTCATTGATGAGATGATCTCCTTTCTGAGTCCAAAAACAATTACAAACACTAGTACTTTCTAAAAGTAAACTTAATCTTCCTGGTCTCATGTGAGTGGTGTTTATCACTGTCGAAGGTGCTGTGTTTATTTAATCCTCTTAATTCCATGGTATAGCAACCTTGACTTTCCACCCATTAAAAACATCTCCTGAACTCAATATGATTTTCTTTGCAAGGTCCACACGCTTCTGCTCGCCATAAAGGAACTCTGCGTCGTCTCCAATTGACAAAGATAATACTGGTATCCCTGTTCAAGGGACCCTTTTGTTTCATCATTGTCCTGGTGTAGTCCTAAACGGCCTCCTTCTTCATAGAAGTTGATGATACATAGATCAGCCCTTAAGTTGGGAACTGGATCTTCTTCTAGCTGCTGAGCTGTAGTAACTGCTTGTTCCACAATTTGTAAAAATTCTTCTGGGATTTTTGGCACTTGTGCTCCATCTCCATTTCTTGTATCCTGGTAGATTCTTGGTATAAGGATTCCAATCCTTTCCCAAGCACATCATTTTCAGCTTCATTTTTGATCCTCCTGGAAATTCTGGAGTGTAGAACCCTCCTGGTCCTGCTCCCAATTCTTGACATTTTCTGATGATTGCAATTTGTGTCTCCGGTGTTAGGTATCCTTTGAGTAATATCAAACCTGGTTGGATAACCTTACATTGTTCGTTCCCTGGTTCTTGTACTTTGATAATGTTTCTTCCAGGGAGGGCGGTGAGGGGATAGGAAAGCATATCTTATAGCTTCCTACGTGGTTTAAATTTTTACTAGTGAGTCTTACTAATTCTTCCTATGCAACTAGGCAATCAAGGCATGCAAGCACTCATTCACATCATCATTGCTCATAATAGGTTCACATGGTTTAGAAATACCTGGGTTAGTAGAAGGACCAGCCTCATCTGAGCGGTCCATGACAAGGGCGGGTCCCGATGCTGGGCCTTTGCCCTTATACCCCTGAGCCTGGTTTGTTGGTGGAGGGCGAGTATCGCTAGCTCCATTCTTAGGGCCGGTGTTTGGCTTTGCTCCCGGGCGGGTAGTTCCTCTCCGGGTTCGGATACACTCGAAGGCACGATGCCCGAGTATCTGACAGTAGCGGCACATGACTTTCTCCCCTTGGCAGTCACGCCGGGGGGGTGTCCTTTCCGCATTGCTTACAGTTGAAACGGCGGACATACTTCTGGCCCGTGTTTGAGCCATCCGGAACCTAATACAATCAAGGTCAATTATACATCCCAAAGGTACTGAAGTAATCACAAAAGTCTCAAATTTAACTTAGAGTTCCTACCCTTAGATGGGTAGGTTTTCTGTGTAGTTGCTGCTCCGTGGGTTCCTGACTGGGGGTTCCCAGTAGTTTGGTCCCCTTCCCTGATAAGGTTTGTTCCTTCTGTTGGAGTTCCCCTGCTTGGCATCTTCGCCACCAGGTCCGTCCTTCCTCTTTTGGGAGCTCAAAGCATCCCTTCTCTTACAAGTGATCTCCACTACGGAAGCAGCATGGTAGCATTCCTGAAATCTCAAGATATTAATCTCCAAATCTCCCATGGTGGGGTATAGTATGTAATAAGATTTCCAACTGATTTATGTCTTTCCTGTTTTACCTGCAAACTGGTGGGGATGATTGGTCCCATCCCAAACTGAAGTCGAGGGCTCAGTCCCCCGTAGAATCGGTCGACCAACACCTGGTCCGAGTATCCTATGCCGGGTAATAGTCTGAGTAGCGAAGTGAACTTCGCATAGTACTCATCCACTGACATCTTCCCCGTCTGCTCCAAGGCGTCAAACTCCCGAGTCTTCACCATCCTGGTGTGGGCCGGGTAGTATTTGCCCCTAAGTAATGCAGTGTAATGTCCCCAAGTAAAAGCTGGGTCATTCAGGTGGTCGGCTTTCACCATGTTCCACCAATCTCTAGCTGCATCCTTCAGATAAAAGGCAGCAAGTCTTACTTTTTCCCTAGCTGGGACTGCAAGCGTCTCGAACGCTGTCTCCATCTCCATGATGTAGGTTCTAAGTGAGCAGGGTCAGTCTGCCCCTTGAATGCAGTGGCCTCAGATCAGCCAAACTCTTCACCCAGTCTCTCCCTGGGTGGTGGTGGTGGAGGTACTGCTGCTGCTGTGCAACCCCCGCCTGTGCAAATGCCTGAGCAATAAGGTGGCAATGTCTGCCAGCCTGATGTTTGGCTCCTCATCAGCCTGTCCACGTCGTCCTCCTCTTCCTGACATCTGCAGGATGTTGAGGTATATTAGGCACTGTGGTCAAAATCTTGGTCTTGGATAGTGGTCTAAGTAAAAACTAACTTAAACTCTTTCAATACTATCTCTCAACCCTTAACCTAAGTCTTAGATATCCTAATCTCGGTGTATCCTTGTATCCAGAGCGTAACTACGCTCTGATACCATTTTTGTAATACCCCAACCGAAATCCAAATAAACTGAACGGCGATCACTCCCAAATAAAATACAACTGCAGCGGAAATAAATACAACAACCGGGCGGTATTACAATGCCGTTGGCCACCCTTGTGACCAACAAGGCTAAGTCCAAATACAATCCTCAAATGTCACGGTCTGGAATACAGATACAACCCGAGATACTAGGAATCAAACTCAAAAGTACATACTGAAATAAAAAATAACTAATAGTAGACTCCCAAAGCTTGGTCTACCCCACCTACACTCAGTGTAGTGAATTCTCAACTTCAGGTACCTGAAAAATGGGGGTGCCCCCAAAGGGGCTCAGCAAACAATGCTGGTATGGAAAACGTGCAGCCCATCGTCTACCGGGCCACACCAACTACTTTGTCGAATACATGCAGTTCATTTTTATAAAGCTGTAAACAAGCATAGTCTGATAATAACAAGTATCCATACAAGGACAATAATGTCACATAGAACAAGACACAGAAGGTCGAGTTAGCTGAACTGAAATTCTTTACTGATAGTCGGTCCACACAATGGGACTGACAGTTATAACTGAATATCTGAAATAGTGGAGGTATAGTGACCTCGTTATAAAGAAAGGTTGGGTATAAAAACCCCAGGAGATGACGTAGTCAAACCCTGAACTGAATGGCGTGGGAAATAAGAACCCACTAGAGGAATAAAGTCTTCCTCGAACTGAAGGGCATTTGAATCCCGGAAGGAATAAAGTCTTCCTCCCAACTGAATGTTCCGTCGCGACGTAGTAGGAGACGACCTGAGACAGGTACAACTCCCGTAGCATGCATGGCCAGATCCAACTGGGCTCCTCAATCTCGAAGTATATAATTGTTAAGTGTCATATAAAGACGTTAAACAAGAACACAATGTGTATTGTCAATTATCACGTTTAGGATAATGACGTTGTTATAAAGTGAAGTTAGTGAGAGACTTGAGTACAAGTCCTCGGTATACTGAAACGCAGGTATTTAATCCACTGGTATAGTAGTGTTTGTATGCGTGGGACATACACGTTGTAGTCAGCAACAATCACGCACATAAAAATACCACAGTGTGCAAGAGTAAAACAACAGTTTACATTAATTATCTTGGTCGTTATTTCAAACAACAGATAGCACACAAGCCAGTGTAATCCGTTAGAAAACAGGTTGCAAGAATCCCATACCGTTCACCGTAGACTGTACTTTAAATTCCCGGTCAACGTCTGGTCAAACAAAGTCCTAGAATAGGATTAACTGAGAGGGTTAATTTATGTTACCCTTATATAATGATCTATTGGATTTTAACAAATCTTTATTTGTTATTTCATGTGAGGTTTATTTCTTTTAATTACCTCATGATTTATGTATAACATTTGTTATTCCTTTTGATTTATTTATAAATCCTTTAATGTACATATGTATTATATTCATGTACTATATTTGTTGTTTATTTTAATTGTCTAGTGACATAACAACTTATAATTTCTTAACTATATTTAAATGTCTTACAATGACATAAATTCTTATAATTCTTATTCTCCTTTTAGTCATAAACAATATTATTGTTCTTTTTAATTCCTTATAACTGCATAAGCCATAGTTTAATTCCATAATTCCTTTAATAAAATTCTTTCTTCTAATTCCTCAAAATATCCATATAGGACCTATATTTATTTAAATCTAAATTCTTACCCTTATATTTCGGTTATTTAAACAACCACATTAATTCATAAACTTTATATTAAATTCTAATCTCATTATATTATAGAGTTTTAACTTCTTATTTAGCTAAATTACAAAGCCACCCTAATATTTTGGTATATAGCTTTTAAATATTATAACTCTCAAAAATTACAACTTAGCCCCTTAAATTCTCGGCAATATATTTTATCCATAATTACAATCTAACCACAAAATCTTATAACTTTACATAATGTATAAACTATAGTTTTAATTTTAATTCTCCATAAATGCCGAATATATATATAAATTCTTAAATTACCAAACTAACCCCAAAGAATTCGGCTTTGGTCTTGAACTTTCCATTAATTACATTTTCACCCCAAAACTTTATAATATCTTAATAACTTATAAACTATAGTCTAAATATTTAATTCTTCAAAATTTCGAAAGTGAACCTAATAATTCTCTTAATTATGAATTCGCCCATTAATTATAAACTTTCATACAACTTTTATAAATTACATAATAGCCCAAAACTTTATAAAAGTTATTTAACACTTGTTTAAATTATCTAAAATTCATAAACTTAATTCCTAACCTTATATTATTTCATAATTACACTAAGTACCCCTTTAGCTCTCGGTTTTTAACAAACCACTAAACTTTGTAAAAATATACTTAAGCCACATAACTTAATTAATTAGCCATTTAAGCTCTAATAAAGTATTTTTAACTCACCAAACTTTATGATATAAGTTTATATACCTAAGTAGGTCATTAATACCTATTTAACACTTAGGTAATTCGGCCATATTTATTTAGTGACCATATAGTATAAAAGTGGATTTATATGTCTAATAATGTACATAAATTCATATGAGTCATATAACTCATGTAAATTATTGTAATGTCTTATATTATTCTTAGCTCAAAATAAGCATTTTTGCCCAAGACATTTCGGCCTTAATTAATTTGTAACATAAAATTTTGTGACACAAAAATGTGTCTTAAGGTAAATATTTTCTATATATGTTATAGATTATATTTTTGGCATATAAAACCATAGTTTCGGTATTAATT
Organism: Limonium bicolor; assembly: GCA_023374045.1. Classification (NCBI taxonomy): domain Eukaryota; kingdom Viridiplantae; phylum Streptophyta; class Magnoliopsida; order Caryophyllales; family Plumbaginaceae; genus Limonium; species Limonium bicolor. The sequence goes on from CM041783.1 coordinate 62,886,018, forward strand.
AACCTAGGAGGTGTACATAATTTTTGTACAATTTTTAGAAGCTTAACAAAGCTTAACATAAAGATTTACTTAGTAAACTTACTTCTTAACAAAGGTGGTTAAGTGCTTGAACTTCTTCTTGAATCTCCAAGCTTTCTCCTAGGTAAACTTGATGCCTCTTCGGTTTTATGCAAGAGGTGAAGGTGTTTAGGAGTTAGATCTTGAATAAAGATCTTAAGTAGATTTGGAAGTAGTTTTACAAGACTTTACCTTAGACTTTTCTCCTTATAAATTCGCCACTCCTAAGGTAGATGAAGAACAAGTTTTCCTTCATCAAAATGAAGAAGAAAAGAGACTTAGAAGAGGTAGAACTTGGTTACACACAAAAATGTGTTTTAAGGATTTCAAGCTTTAAAACCTACCTTAAGATAACCTTGAGATCCTTGGTTTAATGTTGGTTTGGACAATCCCTTGGAGAACTAAATGTGGCCGAACCCACCTTGATATGCTAGGAAGAGTTTTGCTTCAAGACTTGCCAAGAAATGCTAGGAATTACCTTAAAGATGAAGATAGAAGTTAAAACTCCATTAATGGACTTAAGAGCTTCAAAGGAAGAAGATGAAGCTAGAAGAGAGAGGAGGGAGCCTTACCAAACCGTGGAGGAAATGTGCAAGGAGGGAAATGAGACCTAGCTCACGTAAATGAAAGAAGCAAATTGGAATTGATTTGTTTTGTCAATTTTTAATGTCATTGACAATTCTTTTTCCTTAGTTTATTACCTGATTATTGGCTCAATAAATGCCTCCTTTCCAGCATGAAAACCGGCCATGTGGTGTGACTAAGCAAGAGTTGGAAGACAATTATTTTGGCTAGAAGACAAGGTAAAAAGGTGAGTATATTCCTTTGATTTTTCAATGCTACTTGGCTTGTCTTCTTCTTCATGTGGAGTCACGAATGGAGGTCTGAATGGGGTTCAAAAACCGGCCATGAAGAGCCAAGGAAGAAGCAAGGAAGGTTACT